>CM022754.1:34916077-35003577 GCA_012411365.1 Ameiurus melas | reverse complement strand
TTCTCCCCATGCTGTTTCCTCTGGGTACTCCAGTTTCCTCCCCCAGTCCAAAGACATGCATGGTAGGCTGATTGGCATGTCTAAAGTGTCTGTAGTGTATGAATGGGTGTGTGAGTGTGTATGTGATTGTGCCCTGCGATGGATTGCCCTGCAATGTGCCCTGCAATAGATGTGCACCCTGTCCAGGGTGTACCCCGCCTTGTGCCTGATGATTCCTGGGATAGGCGCCAGGTTCCCCGTGAAAGGAATAAGCGGTTGAGTATGGATGGTTCTGGGAATTGTAGAATTTCGGAATGCTCTGAGAACAACTTTAGATTATGTTGCTGCAAATTTTTAGATACGTGAACATTACCATGAATGAACATTAATAACATAGTGAAGTGCTGTACAGTAGTGCAGTGGATAGCTTAGCTTCATGTTCCCCAGTTCGGGTTACTGTGTGCATTGTTACACGTGTGCATGTTGTCCATGTGGGTTTCCGCTGGGTTCTTCAATTTCCTCCTACCTTCTAAAAACATGCATGTAGATGGATTGACTAGACTGAACTATGATTAACCTGCCCCAGGATGTCAATGTGTGTGTGCACTATGTGTCTGCAATGGACTGGCATCCCATCCTGGGTTTTTTCCCCATCTTGCACCCCACTGGTCCCAGAGCAAACCTATTTCATTAGCATTCTATTAACCAACAGTTATAAAAGTCCAGAAAAAAGTGTTAATGATCTAACTGAGCACTTACTAACAGTGTACTCAAGGTCCATTCCTAAATGTTAATCTATCAGTCCATCAAAGACTGTCCATTATCATATGCTTGCCATGGGTTGGTACCTCATCCAGGGTGTCCCCTGACTTGTGCCCCGAGTTCCCTGGGATAGGCTACAGGCTCCCCTGCAACCCTGTGTAGGATGAGCAGTACAGAAAATGGATGGATGGATGGATAAATGGATGAGAATTCATCTAAAATGTTTCAAATTTTATTATTTTATTTGTCACAGCTGCACCTTAGTATGGCATAAGAAGCGTGCAGGCTTATAGATGCTTAGAAATGAAAGAAACTCACAGAAATGACTCACTTACTCATACACTTATTCCCATCAGCCCGATGATCCATGCCACTCCATGCACGAAAGCTTGTAATGAGTTAGACATTGAGATCAATTATACACTTCGAAACATAATAGCAATAATAATACAGAGAAGGGCAATAATGATAGTAATAACTGCTATTGATCAGACTATTATGAGGCTGAATATTGCCGCCTGAGCGAGTGAGCTAAATGTTAATTTCAGCAGATGAAAAATGTCAGGCATGAGCAGAAACGACTCGCCAGTTGGAAAGAATCGCTCACACAGTGCACTGGATAATTGCTAATCCATTTTATGCCTGCCATAACACAAAGAGATTAATATCACACCTGGATTAAACAACTTTATTGTTGTTTCTGGGGTTCAAAGTATACTTGAACTACAACAGTAGCAATTAGTGAAGTTTTAGGGTATTCATTTATAGGGCTGGGTATTGCGACCGATTTGGTGATTCGATTCTTATTTATATGATTTCGATTCGATTTCAATTTTGATTCAATGCAATATCGACTATTTATCAATATTTCATTTAAAATGTTAGTTTTGCAGACAGGGAATCCATGTTTTAATATAAATGCTGGTAACTAAAACCCTCCTACTTAACTATATTACTGAAATACACATCTACATTAGCAATTGTGCCCCACACAATTATGTTGAATATCTTTTTACTTTTACTTTGAGTAACAAACATTGTAACAAGAAATCATAAATATGTGCATACAATGCACACAAGGTAAGCACAAACTACACAATGCACATTACTGTAAAAACAAAACACACACATTGTAAATGTGCAGCAGTGAAATTCATTAGCAACTTGAAACGTGTTTAAGAAATAAAACCGTTTTCAAAATTCAAAACATGACAGTTGGCGACATCTTCAGGATGAGAGCAGAACTACAGGCAATTTTCAAGTTAAGCACGTGCATTAATAAGTATCGTTTCGTTAAGTATCGATATCGTTTCGTTAAATTGAACCTCGATTAAAATCGATTTTTTTTTACCCAGGCCTATTAGTTTATGACACTAAGTATAGTAAGTTGTATAGGCATGCTTAAGGATAGGATGAGATTATATAATTCAGTTTCAGTTGGCACCACAGCCTAAAATTCATGTGGTTCATGTGATCCAAACGCTGTTGCCATCAGCGGATAGTTGTCCAAGAGAGCATAATTGGCCCTGTTCTCTGGTTGAAAATGGGCAACCCATATCCCTCTCCCTCTGTCAATTAGTTACAGAAGTGTGTCTGTTCAAGTAAAATGATTTTATGATTTTAGAGCAGTTAGCACAGATGCTTGGATTGGATTTTTCTCTTTTGCGTCTGGCTCGTATGTATTGGGCCCTGATTTTGATTCTTGGAGAAGCTGAAAGTGACTATATGATTACAGTCAAAAGTCTGCAATGAAGAAGAAAAGGAATAGCATGCAACGGACCATGCTGGGGTGGTGTCATACAGTCCATCTTGAAGTGGAATAATACCAAAGTGGATTCCTATAACAGCACAGCCTGAAGTGTTATTTTCTCTTATACCACAGTGATTTGTCAGCCATTAAAATTTATATTTCTTAATGAACAACACATGGCACTTTTTAACCATTTATAATTATGTTTAAAGTTGTGGAATGTCTCAAAACAAGCTAGTTCTTGTTATCACATACATTATAGCAGCTATACAGTTGTTCCCTTACCAGCCTTGTTTTGTTTTTTTACTTTTCTTGAAGTTACAATGCAAAAAGACAAAAAATGCAGTGTGATATGTTACTGAAAAACCAGAAAGCTATCATGATAGGAACTATTTATGTTACAGCTGGAACTGCTGCTGGTGCCATACTGTTATAGAAAATCAATCCACACCTTATGAATCAAGATTTCAAACATACTGTGGTATAAAGAAACTTAATTTCTAGCAAGACGTTCAGTGTGTTTGGTTCCTCAAATGTTCTGGCATTAAGCTATTTAAACATACAGATGGGGATCTACAGTTTTTACTTAATATAACGTCGGACCAACCCTTTCTGTTCAGGTCAAAAGACTTCTTACACGTTAGTTTTTACAAAAGTGGAGCAATACAAAAACAAAATATTCTTTCTCCAATAAACATGAACATTGTTTTTCTTGACACTGGCCATCAACAGCTTTTCTGGATTATGGTGTACCTTCTCTCTTACAGCTAACAGTGTTTGATTTTGTTCACACATCAATAGTGATGTACTGTACCAATCCTTATATCTTGTGTTTGATTTGTGAAGAAAAAAATCCACCTCAGAAATAGATGCATGTCAGCTGAAGTCTTAAAAATACAGAATTGTCCTAAATGTGTTTCCATAAAAGGTTTGGCACATGCCGTGCTCAGCACCTTTTTTCCTCTAAACTGCGTTCAAAGGCATTCAAGTGAATCTTGAGTCTTTTACTGTTTTATCTTCGGTTGACTGAAACGTGCCAAATGAGTAAATCAAACATAAGTGTGTTATCAGATTTTATGTAAAATGGCTGAGTGGAATGTCTGAAGGAAAGGGCTCTAATCAAAAACACTTCATTATTTCTGCCAGCCTTATCGCAAGCACCACGTGCAGATGAACTGATTTAATATTATTAAACATGAGTTGTATGAAATTTCCACGTGAAAGTTTGATTGTTGGAAAATGTGTGTACCTGTCTGTGAAATAGGGACTATGCAAAAATATTCTTTCATCATTTAAAACATTGTAATGTACCAAGACTTAAGTGACTGAATGAAATAAGAGACAAAGCACCGTGTAGAAAATTATAATGTAAATCAATAAAATCAATTCAATTCAGTTTTAACTGTATAGTGCTTTTAACAATGGACATTGTCCCAAAGCTGCTTTACAGAAACATATAAACACAGGATACACATTTTAAATGTGTGAATTTATCCCCATTGAACGAGCAAGTGGCAACGGTGGTGAGGAAAAACTCCCTAAGAAGATATGAGAAAGAAACCTTGAGAGGAAGCAGACTTGGAAGGGAACCCGTCCTCATCTTGGTAACAATGGATAGTGTGAAAGTAAAAGAAAGTACAATATGGTTTTTATATGAAGTCTATTTTGTTGAACTAGTCCACTGTTCACTAAAGGAGACCTGAGTGCAGAACTGCATGTGGTAATTGCAGTCCCAAGGCCATCGCAGCAACCGTAGTTCCAGGAACCAAGAAAACATTTATAGTCTTAAAGTCATGTGGAGCCTTACATAAACATTTCAACATTTTGGAATACTATACACACGTTTTCACACACGTGGTGATGATTAAAATATTCCATTTGATGCTAAATTTGAGTCGCTACATAAAGCAATCCTAACTACAACACTGTTCAACATTACTATGAACAGTCCAGCATTTTGAGAGCTTTTAACTGCTTTCACATTGTAATGTTGCGATATATTCCATTAAATTGTAGTTCTTTCAATTACAAAATATAAATTAATGACTCGCTGACAAGAAAATAAAATTCCATAATGTTAAGAATTAAAAGTGGGTTCATCCAAGACAAGAAGACAACATTCTAATGCATAAGGCTTTAGAATTTTTATTTATTTATTTATTTTTTTGTTATACAGACATTTGCGATGGTTTTAGGTAGTTATTAGGGGTATTTGAAGCACAACAGAAAATGTTCACAGAATATTGCTTATACAAAGCCACTAGGCTCTTGCATTGATATTTATTTCTGCCATGATTTTAATGGCAATCGTTTAGTGGATTGTTCTGAATTATTGGCTTCTCCAATAACAATGGGAATAAGACACACACACACACACACACACACAAAGCTGCTCACAGAAGACAAGGCAAGCTCAGTTAATTTCTATAGCACATTTCATACACAATTTCTTTACAAATAAAAAGGAAAGTATACATGAACCATTTATATTAAATGATCAAATGAATTTAAGATATAAAAGTTAAATTGAAATGAATAAAATGTAATAAAAAGCATAAAGTGCATTAAATAAAAATGATGTATCAGCTTTCCATGATCATTCTCAGTATTGATCAAATAGGTAGGTTTTCAGCCTTGGTCTTGTCAGGGCATTTCTAAGGTCTCAGTTGTTTCCATCTAAAAGCAGCATACAAGCTAAAATCTCAGAGTTTAGTGTTTTCCTTAGGTACAATTAACTGTTGAGTCCCTAATGATCTAAGCATCATTTCATTTACATTTAATGCATCCAGGGCAACTTACATTTATCCCTTTTACACAAGTGAGCAGTTGAGGGTTAAGGGCCTTGCTCAAGGGTCCGGCGGTGGCAGCTTGGCAGTGCTGGGATTTGGACTCACGACCTTCCGATCGATAGTGCAACGTCTTACCCACTGAGCTACAACTGCCTAGTCATGCTCGGCTTTATATTGTTTGAGCATATCAGACAGATCTGTTATCCCTGTACCATGTAGTGATTTAAAGACAAGTGCTAGCACCTTACAGTCAATTCTGTAACACTTCTAAGAATCAGGGGGATGTGAACCATTCGTTTGGTGCTTGTGAGAACTCTGGCAGCAGCATTTTGAATCAGCTGAAGCTGTTTGTCCTTTCTTTCTTTCTTTCTTTCTTTCTTTATTTAGAAAGAGCTATCAGAAGACCATTACAGTAATCAACTCTGCAATCCATAAAAGCATGGGCTAGTTTCTCAAGGTCTTATTATGAGAAAATAATTGCTTTGACATTACTGCTAATACTGAGCTCAAAGTCCATTAGAACTCCACGAACCTGAACATTACAAACCTGTTCTTTTGATTTGAGGGCTTTAGAGACAAGATAAGCAGCAAGTCTATGCCTCTCATCTTCCCTCCCAGATAAAATAATCTCTGTTTTAGAAAGGATTTCTTCATTAACATTTAGATAGTAATCATTTACATGGAATTACGCAGTGTCCAAGAAAAGTATTAACAAATCAAAACTATTGTATATATCTTAAATTAGTAACAGTATTCCTAATAATGCTTTGCACACACTTGGCATCTTTTAAAGCAGCTTCATGTGGGAGCTTCACCCAGGAAACATTTCTTAAAGATCTCAAATAGGCCAAGCTCCCCAATGCTCACTAAATTCTACACTTTTGACTGATCGTGTACTTGCAGTGTAAACAGTACAGCATAGTAAATATATATCAGTTTAGTTTCGAGAGAAGGGCTGACATGCTTCCTCGACCACACCACCACCACATCCTTCAAGCTGTCACTCAATTTGAAGTGCAGCTTGAATCAAAAGAGAGTCAAGCTGTTAAGTGAGATTTTTTTTTTTATCCAGGCTTTTCCAAGAATCATAGTCAGAATCCATGCAGAACCCATGCAGACATGCCAAGCAGTCAATTGTGGTACAAAACTGGAATCAAAACAAGGCGACAAGACAGTGGAAGCTATGTATTGTACTTGCAGCAATGTTTCCTTAACCAGTTGAATAACACAGGAACCACTTAGCTTTAAATTATAGACTTTAGAATCCTCTGTGAGAAATTTGCACCTTCCTTCCAGCCTCCAGACCAAATGTGTTTTAATCTAAAATTGCACAGCGCCTTGCGCTGCTTGTGTTATCTCTCCTCCAACCCACCTGAATCCACTCGGCTGTTAATAATCAGGCTGTGCAGGTGAAAAGAAGCAAAACAGTCATTTAAGGCTCCCTACAGCTGACGTGGGCCGTTGCAGCTGGAAACCTTTTTGAAGCAATGGGATGTGCAAATGAAAAATATTTCCAGTCAGCCTAGAATTCAATTCTAAGGATGTTAGCTACATAAATTCAGGCTAACATGACATATCTCTGTAAACTGATTTTGCAATTGTTCAAAGCAAAACTTGTTGATGCTCAGAATGAGCATTACTGCCTTTAACGGTATAACCATTAATTTTCCATACAGCATATTCACATACTACAGACAATGTTGGAAATGCCAGTCAAGAAGAATATGCTAACTCTGTGCACACAGGGCAGAGTGGTATTCGAACCGCCAACTCCGGAGGTGTTGATGATCATCAACATCCGATGATCAGGGCCGATTATATCCTGTCAATCAGAAGAGGGTGGGAAAACAAATCGATTTTGTTCAGTGTATACAGATTATGTCTCTTGTGTGGAATGATGACAAAACTGCAGTGTGTAACCTCTAATCTTTAATTTTACACCGGACGCTGCAGCAGTGAAGTGGGAGTTTCGGTGTTGAGTCTAATGATTTATTTATTTTTTTTGCCGAGCTGCTCGAGCTGAATTAAAGGGCCAGTACACTGATGAAAGATTTAAATGAAGATGTGTTGACAAAAAAAGATAATATTGCACAGAAAAAATATTTGTAAAGTAGTAATATTTCATATCCAGTTAATGTTAATATATTTATATAAAAATTTTAAAAAGTTTATATTATATACAGTGAGAGAAAGAAGTATTTGATCCCCTGCTGATTTTGTACATTTGCCCACTGATCAAATACTTCTTTCCCTCACTGTATTACCAGTTTGATGTTCAGTGATGAAGAAATGCTTTTGTTTGTGGTGAGTGAATGTGAGACTAACAGGTTTTTTTTAGATTTCAGTCAATGTTAATATGAATTAATAACATTCAATAAGTTAAGAAATCTATCTTTAATCTTCAGAATTAAGTTCTGCAGTGTGTTATTGTTAAATAGAGTAATGAGTTTTCTGTTTATGAGACCAGTTACTGTGAAACAACTTGTTGAAATGGAGAGAATAAAGTTATTGTTTGCAATTCTTTCAGAGTTATGGAATTGATTATTATAAATTTAACAAATGGTATAAAAGGCAGAACCAGCAAACTATCAGAATTGGTAATGGTGATATCACTATGAATCATCGGTTATTGGTATCGGCTGAGATATTTAGTATCGGTGCATCTCTAGTATATAATATCTCCTTTTTTTGGTAAATTCATCCTAACATGAAAATCAAAAGTTTTAAAATGTACAGAAAACAAAATAATTCGACATATAATTCATACAAAATATGTACAAAATATTGAAGTAATCCATCATCATGTAACATGCAGTGTGTAGACACACAAGTGCATAAACTCAGTATTTAGGTTTCCATTTTCAGTTGATTAAAACATCAATGTGAGATCCATTCAGATTCTGTGCAGCATATAATATATAACATAGAGCAAAAGCTGTGCATTAAAATGTAACCTGATTATACATGGCTAATTATTATAAAATCAGCTCTCCGGCCAACCTGTCATTGGTGTGCAGGGTTGCCAGCTCTCAGCAAAAGCTTCATCTCAAATACATAAAAAAAAAAAAAAAAAACACTTCCCTAAAACTTAAGCTCTGAAATTGAAAACGAGAAGCAAAGTTAACCATGGAGGGCACACATTTCTGATTTGTTGTTTCAAAATGACCTGTAATAAAATAATAACAAACTTAGCAACTCTAATAGTGTAACTCAAGGGGCGTTTTTGAAACATGGAGTGCTTTATTTCACAATCTGCTGAGGTACTAAATTGAGAGCCTTGCATCAAACAACATGATACGATGCATCGTTAAACTGTATGAGAATTGGTGAACAGAATCAAGCAACACATCTATGGCAGGACAGTGTAGCGTTCATTACAGCACATGGCGTTCATTACAATGGGAAGGTTGTGTCTTTTTTTCATATTTCATACTTATGTGGTCTCTTTCATTTTTGTCACATTGTATTACATTTGTCAGCGAAGGAAAAAGTCAATTGCTTTCTAAGTCTGCAATTTTTATACCTAAATTTTTGAGCTTGTGTTTTAAAGTTTAAAGGCGATCTATTGACAATCAGACGCTTTCAATCCGCTGCTGAGGATTGCCATGTGATTGTTGTGGATGTTACCACAGGGATACCCTAAAGATTGCTTAAAGATGCAATCTCATATGGACAATGGAAAGATGTCTTTTGTCCGATTGGTCACCACTACATGAAATTGATTGAAGTTCTTGCCACTCGCTATCCAACAATTCCTCACACATTTTTTTTGTGTTGGAAATGAATGGGAGTGTAATTTTGGGTGACAAATTTGTATGCAGTGGACACGTACTCTTAGTCCCACCTTCATTAACTAGTCAGTATGGCCTTTCACTATCTTGTTTTTAATAAGTAGCTCAAAACAAAGAGAGCCATTTGTTTCACTTGTCTGCATAACTGTGAAACGCATTTTAAGCAGGAAATTTTAATTTGCTTCCTGTCAGCAGAATCTGATATGTCATGTCTGAATGGTGAAGGCAGCAGAGATTCGAGCTTACTGAAATTTGATAGAAAGTGTAAAATGCCAACATTATTACAGGCTCTAATGGAATCAGAGGTATCAGACCTGTGAGAAAGATAAAATACAAGGGTACAGTAGGTGTTTAGGCTTGAGAATGACAAATGTCACTGTAAAAACTGTGTGAACATTATTGGTGGTATCAAGTGAAGCATTCAGGAAATATCCATATTCCTGTTAATGAAACACATATGCAGACACAAGTTGTGTCATATACAGCATGAGGTCAGTAGTCGAGACAGTCCCTATATTTTTTTCCCTTTAAATTTTACAAAATACAGACCATTTTTAAGAATTACACTCAGGGTGAATCAGCTGCTGCTCCTGGACGTAGATTTTCATGGAATTTCGTGAATTGTAGAATAACCCCATAATAGCCTGTTAAGAGTCGACAACATACTGCAGTGGTAGCACTACTTGTATTGTTCTGCGCTTAATAGATCACTTTGCTTGTATTTCCTCATTTGTAAGTCTCTTTGAATAAAAGCATCTGCAAAATTAATAAATGTAACTGCAAATGAACAAATATTTGTGGGCACCTGACCAGCACATCCATATTTTGCGATTCCCAAAACTGTTGCCACAAAGTTGGAAGCATACAATTGTCTAGAATGTTTTTGTATGTTATAGCATTACAGTTTCTCTTCACTGGAACTAATAGGCCCAAACATGTTCCAGCATGTCCCTGGGCACAAAGTGAGGTCCATGAAGACATAGTTTGCATAGGTTGGTGTAGAAGAACTCCAGTGGCCTGCGCAGAACACGGACCTAAACACTTTTGACCCCACTGAACATTTTTGGGATGAACTGGATCATTGACTGCACCCCAGGCCCAAAATCATTACTTAACTTCAATTATGCCCTTGTGGCTGAATGGAGAAAACCCACACAGTCACTTTTCAAAATCTAGAGGAAAGCCTTCCCAGAAGATTATTATTATTAACAGTAAAACGTGGACTAAATTTGGAATGGGTTGTTCAAAGAAGTGTGATATTCAGGTCCCTACAAACTTTCGGCCACATAGTCTACATTTCAGTACTGTATATGTGTTTCCTGCTACATGTGTACAAGGCAAATAGAGAAGAGCTAATGTAATTAACTACAGTTGCTAGTTTTCTGCAAAATTTCCAGTCCAACTACATTTCAAAAACCACATAAATGGCCTATCCCAGGAGCACTGGAAATAAGGCAGAGACACAGGGGACCCTAGAGCGGTGAGGCAGCAACACTACCCACTGCATCACAACACTACCCTGCAATAATAACTCTATAGAGATACATGCAGCAGTAAGCGTCCCATGATTACATTACATCTAGAAAGGTGAGCAAATCAAAGGAACATCGGCTTATATATATATATTTTTTATTGTACATTATTGGATAATGCTACATTGTATTATGTCCTGGCTTCTTATTTTAAATAAAGGCTGTTTTTGCGCGTAGGAAAGCTGCAATTATAGATTTGTTAGTGGCAGAGTGGTGTGAGCTATTGCATAGTTCCATGCGAAGCTGGAGGCATGTTGAGATTTGGCATTACGGGAGTGTGTCTGACCCTGCAATGTGAGTGGGTGGCCGTTTCTCTCTCTGCAAATTATTGTGATTACATAATACTATTGCAACAAAAGGCTAAAAACTTTCAAAAAAGGGTGTCTATCTTTGTTAATGTATGACTTCTAGCAAATGTAATAAACCGTACTGATTCCAATGAGGTCTTTAAAAGTGTGTAATTCTGTACCATTAATACATTGCACTGCATTAATGAAGAAGGGTTTGGCCCCCAAAAAAAAATAGAAGTTCCACGCAGGGAAAATTAAGTCATTGAGCCCAGAGGAAAACAAATAGATCCAGTGCAATCAATGCATAATTAAAAGCAAACAAAATGCAGGCTGGATAATTTGCTTGATAATCATAGTAATTAGATTTAGTGGTTATAATTTTATTATTTTTTTTATATATATATATATATATATATATATATATATATATATATATATGATTACATGGATATGATTACAGCATGCTTAATTGTACGCTACTGGGAATGAGACTTAACTAGCTGTACTTCTAGTTCTGAGAGAAGGGGCTTTCAACAGATTGAGGACCTTTGTGGGCAGGTCTTTGTATGAGACAGATGGGCATGTGTTTGATATATGAACTCAAAAGCACCTGGGGTCTCTTTTATACACATTTTATGCATACAAAACTCTAACAAATTTAATTTAATTTCCCCCCCACACACACACAACCATGTGAATGCACACTTTTATTGGAGTGTGCAATTTTTAGCAACTTGACTGCCAAAGTAATGCTTCAAAACACTATACTTTTGATACAACCCCAATTCCAAAAAAGTTGGGACACGTAAATAATGTAAATAAATTGAAATAAAAACAGAATGCAATGATTTGCAAATCTCATAAACCCATGTTATTCACAATAGAACATATTCTATTGTTTGCTTATACAGAAGTGTATATGAAAGCTCACTGCTTTGTTTTTTGCTCCATTTTGTCTAAACTCTAGAGACTGATTTCCTGAAATATTCGAATGGTCTGTCACCAACAACCATGCCATGATCAAAGTCACTGCAATCATATTTATTCCCTATTCTGATGCTTGCTGAACATTAACTGAAGCCCTTGACCTGTACCTGCATGATCTTATACATTGCTCTGCAGTCACATGATTGGTTGATTGGATAATTGCATGAGGGTTTTTTTGTTTTTTTGTTGTTGTTTTTTTAAAGTAGCAAAGTGATTCGCATAAATTATTGAACATACTACATACAACAGCTGTTGATTGCAAGTTTAAAAAGCTGGACAGGTACACCTACAAACAAACAACAGTAGCAGTCATTACACAAACATTTAGTGACATCGCATGCTAGTAATGAAATACTGAATGTATCTGTAATGTTGAAAAAATAATAGTTCATCTTTTTATTCCTCCACTTTACTTCAGGTCTACTGTAGCAATACATGGCTTTTATGATAATTGCCAGTGTTCGGTAAGTTATTTTAAAAAAGTAATCCACTACAGACTACTAATTACAATTTTAAAATTGTAATCTGATTACATTACTGATCACTGCATGTAAAAAGTAATCAGATTATTAATGACTTTAATTTCACATTACTTTCAAAATCTATCAAACCTACAAATATACACTACAAAGTGAAACTCAGTTCTTTCAGTAATTTTAGCACGCAACAATGTATGACATGATCATAAAAAGTTGGATTTATCATAAAACATGCTCAGGTATTGTTACTGTTTGTAGAACTACCAGACCGATAAAATATAAAACTTTTCTAACTACGCTAGTTTGGTGTCGCTAGCCAAGAGGACACACAGCTAAGTTATCATTGTATGAGTTTAGCTGCTACAGTGCCATGCAAAGCACATAATCTTTCCTTATGCTCTGCTCAGATCATGTTCATGTAAACTGGAACTCAGACATTTACACAGCTTGTTTTCCTGCTGAGCATCAGATGTTGTTACCGTTTCAGTTTCAAACCATTTACACGGCTTTTCCTCACAACAGTCAGCTAGTGTTTGGCAGAATTGAGAGACTGCCAGCCAATAAGACACGAGTATTTCCACATATTTTCCAGTAAACACTGTCTGATTGGTCTCGCCTCCGTTCACTGAAGATATAAAATTACAAATATCTTCAGGGCAAAACATCCATCCATCCATCTTCAACCGCTTATTCCTGCTTCAGGGTCACGGGGAACCTGGAGCCTATCCCAGGAAGGATCGGGCACAAGGTGGGGTACACCCTGGACAGGGTGCCAGTCCATCACAGGACACAATCACATACACACTCACACACCCATTCATAGACTACGGACACTTTAGACACGCCAATCAACCTACCATGCATGTCTTTGGACTGGGGGAGGAAACCGGAGTACCCGGAGGAAACCCCCGCAGCACGGGGAGAACATGCAAACTCCACACACACATGGCCCCGGCAGGACTCGAACCCCGGACCCTGGAGGTGTGAGGCGATCGTGCTAACCACTAAGCCACCGCAGGGCAAAACGTCATTGATAAAAATAAAAAAAAATTAAATACATTTTACTTAATATTGCTTCTTAACTATAAATTTGTAATGCAAGTAACAATTTTATTGACATCAATAACTAATCAAATTACTTTAATTTAGAATGTAATACATTACATTACTGCGTTAACAGAAAAAGTGATTAGATTACAGTAATGTGTTACACCCAACTCGAGTTAATTGCCCCGAGTTGGTTTAATTAATTGAAAACTACAGTATGTCCTGTCCACTAATTGTAGACACAGTGAGATCTTGAATGTTTTTGGCCAGCCATACAACTTCCTGAAGTCTCAGCAGAGAATATGCAGTGTACTTTTACAGTTCAGTGAGCATGAGAATAACATCCCAGTTCTGAGTGAATATTTGCAGTGGAATATGACAGATCTAGAAAAAACATACAGACCGAGATGGAGTTCTGTTTGTTGTGAGGAAAATTGTTGTGTATGGAGGAAAATGGAGTCGTGACAAGAGAATGTACCTGTCACTTACTTTTCCCGTATTCACCATCATCACAATGAAGGAAATCATATTTCATTTGAAGGTTCACTACACATCACATTCCCCCGAATATTCCCTCCTTCTCCATCCTCTTCTCGTCACTTCACTTCTCTTCTCATTTTTCTCTCTTCATCACATCTTGTGTATTCTTCCCTTCTCTCATCTAAATGGTAAATGTGCACTTATATAGAGCTTTTATCTGTGTCTCATTCACCCATTCTCACACACACTCACACACCAAGGTGCTAGCTTGCCATCGGGAGCAACTTGGGGTTCAGTGTCTTGCCCAAGGACAGTTCGGCGTGGAGTCACCCGGGCCGGGAATCGAACCGCCAACCCTACGATTAGTGGACAACCCACTCTACCAACTGCGCCACAGCCGCCCGTCTTCTCATCTCTTTTCTTCTCATTTTTCTTTTGTCAGGTAATAACATTAAAAGCTGTCTAAAGTGCAAAACACCACACTCTACCTACAGACATAGATACAGAATAAGTGTTAGGAGGGTCAGGAGGGTCAGTAAACTCTTGCTGTAGAATATATGAATGGTGTTTACTTCATGCCACAGAATTCACCGAGGTATAGGCACATTTTTCCACCACATTGTTTCAGCGCTGGCTTTTAGATGTGTCGTATTATGATAATTACACCAAATTGGTTTGATGCATTTGAAATCGTGTGCTGTCCATTTGTACACTTAGGGTCAAGATGAATCCCACGTAATAGCACTGTGCTCAAATACACTGAATTACACCACATCACATGCACTACATGACACGTGATAGAATTAACTGCATGACTTTAGGTCAAATCAACTGCTTACTGATGCTCCAGGTGCAGCACATGTGCTGAGAACTGGCATTGTTAAGGTTCAGTATTTGTCTATCTGCCATATTGTGCACCCAACCCAGCTAACCCTATTCAGATTAGTGGCTGTTGTTTTAATGTTTCCTGTGGTAAAAAAAAAATTCTATGCTCTTGTAGCGGACTTTTGCCTATATAATTAGTGCGGCAAAAGACGCCCTGGGTTCTCTTACCCTATTCAACTTCAATGTCTATGGTTGCAATTCCCCTTGTTTGTGTTTCAATGTCCACTGTCACTAACTAGAAGAATGGTTTGAAATTAATTCCCAACAACCAGGTAGAGTTTAGGTATATGAATTAAAACACAATTTTTTGCATAAATCAACTTAGAAATAAAATGTTTTCAGAATTTTAACTTAATGTTATCCCTTTTTCTAAGGTTTTTTTTTTTTTTAAATCAATACCATTTACGAACAAACAGGTTACAAATAACCCCATGTACATGTATAGAACAAGCAGTTTTCAGTTATACCCTTTAACCTATAGGCCCAAAACAATAGTCTACCTAAGCCGGCACACCAGACTTTCTATAAGCCCCTCACACACCACTGCTCCTGATGCAGGCCTCAATCGTAGCTTGGGGACGTTGAGGCCTTAAAACTGGACTGGCCGTTTCACGCAAACCGCGCAACAAAACAAACAAACTCACGAGGTTTATGGAGATGTCCGTGTCCAGAGATTGTCCAGAGTCCATGCACCGTCACTGCAGCCCTGCTCACGCGCCCTCGGTGTGCGCAGTTGCTCACGCGATGCTGTAGTTCGCGTATCCGTTCAAACAGCAAGCTGTCTTCCTCCGGTTCATCTCGCGGTCTTGTTCCTCATGGGCTGTGGAAGCCGGTTAGCATGACACAGTCCTAGCTACCGAGTTGCTAACTATTCAGGCAATACAATTAGCTGAGCTATTTCGACAAAATCGTTTTCAACACGTCTTTATGTGATACCGACGTCTTCCACATGCAAAGTAATGAATAGGTTATCGGTCTGACGACCATTAAGTGTTACTTAAGCATGAAAAGTCGCATTAATCACTGTACAGTTCTCCAGTGTGAACTTCTCCGTGCCTCACCTGCAGCCGGAAACAAAAAACGCGTGACCTTTACTTACACAGGATTTGCCTCCTCCCCTGACCTCTCACCTTTCCTTACACAGGATTTGCCTTCTCCCCTGACCTCTCACCTTTCCTTACACAGGATTTGCCTTCTCCCCTGACCGCTCACCTTTCCTTACACAGGATTTGCCTCCTCCCCTGACCTCTCACCTTTGCCGTTGATTGGCTAACAGTTAACCTAGAAGTAAATAATTGTATATCTTTCATATTTTTTCATAGAACAAAGTAACAATCTTTTCCACATGAATTTGTACATACAATTATTTAACATGGGAATACAGAATTCCAAAAATACAGTGTGTGTATTTAAATTCGTACAAAACAAAAGGAAACGTAACCATGTATTTTCTACAGGGTTACACTCTGAAGACAGAATGTTGATGTGGTGCTACTTGGAGTCCAGATGTGCTTGTCATTTCTATGATTGGGCTTACTCATTTCTATTTCAATGAAAAGATCAAAGAACAGAGGAGACGGGGTTGAATATATTTACCAAATGATACATCTTTTCTCACCAAGGCACCACTCTAAAACATCATCGCTGTATCACCTGGCATTATGTGTGGCATCCTGCGAAAACCCTTTACATACTCAGTTGTTTCTACTGTATTCCGTAATTCTAAAAGATACAGGTGGAATTTAAATGTTTTCCTTCTGTATTGTATCTCAAGCAGAACTAAAGTTCAAGCATTTTTAAAATCTGGTCACCCCTAAAACTGAAAAGGAATTTTGAAAAATCTCACTGAAAGATACACGTCATCTACATTTATAACGTGTCCTACTTAAGGAAAAAACACTACTCGTACATTATATAATTATTTGTTTACAATGAGAAATGATTATCAGCATCATCCACACCAGCCTCTGTCTCATCACCTGAAGTAAAAGTCACTTGTGCCATTCAAACACCAGCCTCATCATCGTCTCTTTACTTGACTAATCACTGTCCAGTATTGTCTACAGTTATTGGTGCAGAAATAATCTCTGATTTATTCACTCAGTTCTGAACAATGGAAGCCCTTTCTCACAAACAAACAAAGAAAAGCGTCCAAGCCTGCCTAAATCACCCCAAAGCATGTGACAAAATGTGGTATGGTCTGATGAGACCAAAGTAGAAAATTTTGTGCATAATTTTAAAAGATATATTTAGTGCAAAAACAAGATTGTGTATGAACAAAAGAACATCATACCCACAGTGAAGCATGGTGGTGGCAGCATCATGGAGCTGCTTCTATTCAACTGGGACTGGGGTTCTGGGACTGGGGTTCTAGTCAAGATAGAGTGATTCATTCATAACTGTATTTATTTTGGCACAAAACATGTAGGCCTCTGTTACACAGCTGAAGATGAAAAATTTATGCTCACCTTCCAGCGCGATAATGACCCAATTCACAAATCCATGTCAACAAAGGAATGGTTTCAGATCTAAATCATAAAGAAAACTTGTGGAATGACTCGAAGAACATTGTACACAGGAGATCCCTGAATCTGAAACATTTTGCAAGGAAAAGTAGATTAAAATTGTCACTCAAGAAGTGCTGAATTGGGAGATTCTTACCCAAAAAGACTGAGTGCTGTATTACAAGCAAAAGGGGTTTTTTTTAAACAAAGTATTAATTAAGGTGTGTGATTTTAACAGGGATGTGTAGACTTTTTATGCCCACTGTTTTTACCAACAAAGAAAATATACATTATTATACACATTTTAAAACAAAGTTTCCTTGTTTCATTATGAACAATATATAAATGTGGCCTGGTGGTGAAGCATTGCATTTGCACAATTTACACATGTAGCATTGTTGAAAGTTTTGTTAAATTTCTTGTCACATTTTTTTTAACTCACAGCCAACACAGGCAGCATTGTCAGGAAGGGATTAGATTTAAATCCATGTGGCGCACAGAGATATCTCTGTTTATCGGAGAATTAAAGTTAATCCCTAACACTCAGCACTCATCTGGCAGGCTTCATATTCATATGCTGCATTAATGAGGGTCAGAGTAATTAAATTAAATGGAATAGCTGAATGTGGAGGAATTGGGGGGAGGTAATGTGTTTCTTTATGATTTTAGAGTCAACTTTTCGTGTTTAATAGGAGGTTATGGGTACATAACTAATAAAAACGACATTATCCAATTTCACAATTATCGAATAATATATTGTACATATTAGCATGGACACATAATGAGTGCTTTCATTCACATAAAAAAGGAGTGGGTTGTTTTTAAATGAAATAAAATACATTCCAGCAATGAGATTCCAACAATGGAGCTAGATCCTGGTCAAGAAAATGTCACAATTTTATTAGGTTTTGTTATTATAATTACTGTAGAATTTAAAAGGGTGCCAATTGTTTCCTCACTAATATTTTTATTTTGTTGATGACCATTTTCTATATTTCTGTCCTTCTTTGTATGTCACTACTTATACCTAGATATATACATCTATTTTCTCTACCACTTATCCTATAGGGTCACGAGGAACCTGGAGCCTGTCCCAGGGAACATTGAGCACAAGGCGGGGTACACCCTGGACGGGGCACCAATCCATCACAGGGCACACTCACATACACCTTCACACACCTATTCATACTTTAGAGACACTTCTGAACATACAGTACAAATCAGTCTACCATGCATGTCTTTGGAGTGGGGAGGAAACCAGAGTACCTGGAGGAACACACCCACCCCTACCCCCACCCTTGATTTATTAGTGTCGACCCAGAGATTACTCAGGCTCGCTCATCCTTTCTATTTCTTTCTGAAAAAGAAATGTCTCAGAAAGCCATTGCAGAAGCTGAATCATTCTCAAACAGCATTATTGTTAAGTTTGTTTGTATAACTTCCTGTCATCATGGGGATATTTGGCTATCCCAAAAAAAGTAAAACAGGTGACCTATATGAATATGGATATGGAAATGAGAGCTGGATACGCTGTTGCGTCACCCACAAATTCAGTTTAGGTGCTGAGGAGACTTCGGAAAAACTGGAAAAACTCCAAATTACTGAAAGAACCCCCCCGACCCCCCCCCATGCACAACCAGACGAGATGTCGCTCAGCTGTGGAGCCGGCAGGAGATGTGACGTCCTCCATCAGGCAATGGTGTGGAGCGATCTCTTAGCTGAGGGGTGACGCCAGAAGGGGGAGCAAAGTTCAAGGTGCAGAGATCTTCTCCACAAAGCCAGAGGGGGGAGTGACGTTCTCCACGATGCCAGAGGGAAGCGACATTCTCAATGTACCAGCGGGATTATACAGAAGGGATTCCTCTGGTTGCGGTGTCCAAAAGAAGGAGCAACTCAGCTTGTTGGACTTCACAACTGAGGTGGAAACTACCTCTGCAATCAAGAACAAGTTTGTAGCAAGAGGGAAAGGCCCTCTCTGAGTGTTGAGGCAAGTCTGGATATGAACCAAAAAGAGGCCGTCTTGCACCCGTACCACCAGCTCCTGTCTGTCTAGACAACACAGAGCACTGGTCTGTCTACAAAGAGAACAAAGGGAGGGGAAATTCCCTCAATGCAAGGGCATGATCATGCTCAGGTGCCTGAAGTGTGAAGTTTTTCTATGTTTCACCCATGAGAAAAATAATTTTTTGGACTTCTACTCGCAGTAAAGCTGAAATGGTGTTGGTGTTGGTGAAATGAGACATGTAAGCTGTACTCTTGCTCGTCTCACGGGAATCAAACAGGGGTTTTTCTTTAATGCGCATTGTGATGATGTCACATGGCGCATCTGATGACATCACATGACATGTCCTGGTCCAAATCTGTGGAAAATCTGCAGTAATGTTGGAAATATTGCAACCTCCCCCAAATATTGCAGAGTCTCATTTTGCCTTCATTTCTGTGATTGCAAAATCCTGGAGGCACCGATATTTAGCTGTTGAACGAGTGCTTTCATAAAGGGGGGGTTAAAAAAACATTAATTCAGCAAAATCTTGTTGTTTTTTGTTTTTTTTATGGCATGTTGTTGCCCCAAGGTAACATACTCAAATGTTAAATAAATATGAGCTCTAACAAATTTATTTATTTAACTAATTTAATTCATTACCAAATGACAAGTAAAATACGCCTCCCTATTTTTGGATACTGAAATCAACAGATAACTTCTAAAACAAAATATGAAAAAGTCTAAAAAAAAAAATTATAATAATAGTAAAGCCTAACTTGAGTTAGCAGTTTAGAGAGGAATATAAGGATAACAAAAATAGAGATTAAACATTAGATATGAGACATTCCTGCAATGTGGCTCTCATTAAAATGTTGAACCTGGTCCAGGCCCTAAGTAAAATACAGTATATAATACAGTATACAGTACAAATGCTGTGCAGTACCATACAACACAGTCAATCTTTTACTATAAACTAGCCCTGCTATTTAAAAAATAATAATATTCCATATAGTGTAGCTTAACAATATAGCTTGAAGCAAATATATAAAGATTTAAAGATACAGATGTGAGAGGTAGCAAATATTTGACACTAAACATGTCATGGCTGATGGAATACATTTGTGGTAAGTAGAAAATTGCAGTTAATTGATAGGCAGTCATCAGTAATCAGACAATGAAAAAAAAGAGTCAGTCTCCTTCTCACTGCCTCTCCTTTCCTCTGTTAATCTCTTTAGCATTTTCAGTCATGTTCTGTCATGCATAAAGAGCATTCCTTCAAGACAGTTGATGAGATTTAGTGTGTTATTATGTTCAAAGATCTACTTTATTGTTCTTAATAATGTCACATATGTAACATTGCCCCACTGGACTTTATAAATAAACAATGGAACACATTGTACCGTAAATCATAGTAAATCATAATCATTACCGTAACCATTGGAGATCCCTCCCCTTTGGCTGCTTCCGTTCGGGGTCACCACAGTGGATCACCCATCCACATATTTTGGTTCTGGCACAAGTTTTATGCTGGATGTCCTTCCTGATGCAACCCTCCCGATTTTCCAGGCTTGGGACCAGCACTGAGCGTGCACTGGCTCGTGCCAATAGCTGTGGTTGGTTCCCTGAATACAAATTGAACCTGGGCCGTGGCGATGAGAGTGCCGCATGCTAGTCACTGGTCCACCAGTCCAGCCTACCTTAAAGCTGTGGAAATAAATTGAATAAATAAAAAATAATGAAATGAAATAGCATTACTAACATTAGTTCTGAAGAGCAGACTGAAATCCGTAGATAAAATCCACTTGGCAAAATTTGTTAATTCTAATGGAAATTACATTAAAAAGAGAACAATAATGAGCTTTTTCATGCTAAGTTTATCTACTTGACATTTAACCCTCTGAATTTACAATCAAAGAAGTGTGACCAGATGTCATTTTAGATAATTTAGCTGTTTCTTTACTATCAGAATGAGTATAACCCTGAATGAAATCCATTGGAGGAAATGTCCTTCTACAGTCCCAATCATGAATTCTCCAGCCTCTCCTCTTATGTACTCTGTTAAGATGAAATCCTCTTGGTTTTGAAAGTTTAAGTCAGACAGAAGAAAGTGTGAGTTCCATTCCCTAGCTGCTGGTGCCCCCTGTGTATAAATGCTGGAAAAGCAACAACCATGAACACACAATCACTCGCACTCATTCACGCACTAACAAACACTCAGACAGCCTGCCACCATGAACTGAGTCGTTCAATAATTCATGTGGCCTGATGCAGGCATGGGTGAGTCTGATAGGGCAAAGCAAGGTGGCTATAATAGGATAATGCCCTGGACTGGGTTTTTTTTTTTTCTGTCTGTCCTATTTTTTTTTTCTTTAATACATTTTGGCACGTATTGATTCATTTGGCTTTAGTCACACATCAACAATCATGTAATTTGGATTGCTAAAGGGCGATACCATGTGGTGCTTTCTGCATGAAGCATTCTGCTTTCTGTGCTTTCTCACTAGCTAACCAAAACTAATTACCTACAACAGATGCCAACAGTGCTTCCTATCACTGTTTATACCTGTCTCATTGTTAGCATGCGTACCCTGGTGTGTGTTTAACAACGTATTACATATTATATAGTGCACGTATCGTATAGTGAGTTTTATGGCAGCATGTAAGTGCAACACACTAACATAAAACCCAAAACACAACAGCAAATAACACGACACAACAATAAAACCCAAAACACAACAGCAAATAACAAACCACAACAGCAAATAACTAACCACAACAGCAAATAACAAAACACAACAACAAAACCCAAACCACAACAACAAATAACAAAACACAACAACAAAACCCAAACCACAACAACAAATAACAAAACACAACAACAAAACCCAAACCACAACAACAAATAACAAAACACAACAACAAAACCCAAACCACAACAACAAATAAAAAAACACAACAACAAAACCCAAACCACAACAACAAATAATAAAACACAACAACACAACAACTTATTGAACATCTCATGCTCACAGTTGATTTTCCACAGTTGAGTTTGTCAGTCTGAGAGACCATCTGGGGGGAAAAAGAGAGCTGGAGAATGTTTACAATCAGAGGAAAGATGAGCCTGAATGAAGCTGCTTTTGTTCATGGTTATTTTTTATCAGTGGATGACCATATGATCTTATTTGCTGTGAAATTGGCAGAGTATTAATATGAAGTACGTAAACATTGAAAAGCCACTAGAAGGATGCCAGGTTATTCAGAAGAAAGGATTACTCCTCATTGTAACATAACTAACTTCATATAGATTGAAAAGGTGTTGTTGTTGTTGTTGTTGTTGTTGTTGTTGTTTTGCACTTACAGATGATCGTAGAGTTTCCCTTGTATTTATATCTTCTTGTATCCCAAGCAATGTGTCTGGTGTTTTCAAAGAAAAGACAGCAGTTAAAATCAGCTTGGCAAAATGTATTCATTTGAATAGAAATGAACATTTCATTTCATGCTGAGCAGTGTGAATGGTGGTTTCAAAGAAAACTATAATTTACAATATCGCCATGCAATGGATATGGCTAGTTTCACCATTTAAAGGTTTTGATTACATTTTTACAACCTGGAAATAGACACCATTCCAGTTTAGCGCAGATAGAAGAAAACCTAGATGCCATGTTAAGCTAAGATTGGTGTATGTATACACTTTCCAGTTTGTCCCCATTGAGTTGAATTGAAATCAAAGTATCCATGAAGATGTTTATTTAAATGCCGGGAACTAGATGTTAGATGTGAGAATCATTGATGCTTCACAGAAAAAGGACTTTGTACAATCATTATACTCAGAGAATATGTTTGTGTTTTTTATTTTTATTTTATGAGGGACTTTTTTTAGTGAGATTAGCTTGAGGATTTAGCTTCTGTTTAACTCCATCTCAGTTCTTAGCTAATAGTCTTAATATTTGCTAGTTTGTAAGATTTGTTTTGCAGGATTTATAGTTGGATTTGCACCCTTGACTTAGTTTATTATGTAGAGTGTGTTTATCATGAAGTAAATATGCTAGCTTGAGTGTCAGTCACATTAGCATTATTTTAATGTTATTTGATCAATTTATGATTACTATGTCACTGTAAAGGTATTGCAGTACAGTAGATGGCATTAAAAATTACAAACCGCTCTTTTAAACATGTTTTTGTTAAATAGCCACAATACAGTGTATCCGGAAAGTATTCACAGCGCTTCACTTTCTCCACATTTTGTTATGTTACAGCCTTATTCCAAAATTTATTAAATTCATTATTTTCCTCAAAATTCTACAAACAATACCCCATAATGTCAATGTGAAAGAAGTTTGTTTGAAATCTTTACAAATTTATTAAAAAAAAAAATGTTTAAATTAAAAATCTTCCTTAAAAATGGATAGTTCGATACGGGGTAGAATACAAATTGTCGCTATATGCTGATGATTTGTTATTGTATGTAACTGATCCTACCGCCTCTATGCCTTCTGTCTTGGATGTTCTGGAGTCTTTTGGTGTTGTCTCTAATTATAAATTAAATTTAGATAAAAGCGAATGTTTCCCTGTCAATACTCCAGCTCTGTCTCTCCAACAGTCAGATCTACCGTTTCGATTTAGTCAGTCAGGTTTTAAATACCTAGGTATCAACGTGACACGTTCTCTATCTAATCTTCTATCAGCTAACTTTACTCCCCTTATCTCAAAGGTTAAATCTAACATTCAGAGTTGGGGTAACTTACCACTTTCCCTAATTGGCAAGATCAACGCCGTCAAAATGAATATTTTACCGAAGTTTCTTTTCTTGTTCCAACAAGTGCCTCTTTCTCTCCCTAAATCATTCTTTGATTCATTGGATAAGATAATTAGTACATTTATTTGGGGAGGGAAGTCACCAAGGGTTAGTAAATCTTTATTGCAGAAATGTAAACTTATGGGAGGAATTACCCAATTTTCAATTCTATTACTGAGCTGCGCACATCCATAAACTTTGTTACTAGGTTCAATCTCCTGGATCTTCTTGGTCTAAATTGGAATTATCTTCTTGTAGGGAATCCTCTTTACCTGCTCTATTTTACACCTCTTTACCTACAAAACTTTCCCAATATACTGATAACCCTGTTGTCCTCAGCACACTTAGGACTTGGTATCAATTTAGACGACATTTTAAATTTGTAGGTGCATCCTCTTTGTGTCCTTTAGTGAACAACCATCTATTTCCCCCATCGTGTTTGGACTCCTCATTTTCAGTGTGGTATGACAAGGGTATTAAACAAGTTAGAAATTTGTATTCTGATGGTGTGTTTGATAGCTTTGCCAATTTGGCATCCACTTACGATCTCCCCTTGACACATTTCTTTCGGTACTTTCAAATACGGAATTTCGTTTCTAGATGTTTTCCTGATTTCCCTCCTGCTCCTTCAGAACAGGATTGGGAAGACCTGTTTTCAAATAACCCGCATCAGAGAGGAATGATTTCTAAGATTTATGATTTTATTTTGACACAAGGTAGTGGGTCGAGTAATAAAATTAGGAATGTGTGGGAAACGGAATTAGGAGTACAAATAAGTGAGGAGTGTTGGGAACATGCTATAGGGAGGGTACAGAGTACCACTTATTGTGCTCGTCTTGGACTTATACAGTTCAAAGTTTTAAATAGAGTCCATCTGTCCAAGTCGAGATTGTCTGTGATGTATCCGGATGTAGAGGACAAGTGTGATAAATGCCATGGCTCTCCCTGTCATCTTGGCCATATGTTTTTCTTCTGCCCTGAACTCCATGGTTTTTGGTCTGGCTTTTTTACCATCATGTCCATTATTCTCAGGGTAGATTTAAAGCCTTGTCCATTGATTGCGATATTTGTGATTCCTGAAGCTTCAATTCCTTTGAGTTCTATACAAAAGGATGTTATTGCTTTCACATCCCTTATAGCAAGACGTTCCCTACTGTTACATTGGAAGTCTGTTAAATACCCATCTATCTTCCAATGGATAAAGGACGTGATGTTTTTTCTGAAACTCGAGAAAATAAGATATAAGATGAATGGTTGTACAGATAAGTTTTTTCATAAATGGCATCCCTTTATTGTATACTTTATGGAGTTACAGACACTACTCACTTAAAGGTTGGTGCCTGTTGCTGAATTCTATAAAATCTCTATAACCAGCGACAGTTAATGATGAGCCGGAGGGGTGGGTTGTGGGTTCAATTTTGTTTTTCTTTGTATAAAAAGAAAAAAAATCTGTGAATATTTACTGCTGTTGCTCATTTTGTTTGTATTTTGGGAAATGGTGGGGAGGACAGAACAGAAAAGGCGATTTAGATAGGCTTAGCAGTTCAACGGAAATGTTCATCAGACGGTCAGCTAAATGTTCATTAGAAATGTTTAGCAGAAACGTTTTGCAGAAATGTATAGCAGAAATGTTTAGCAGAACTGGTCATTAGAAATGTTTAGCAAAAATTGTTCAGTATAAATGTAGAAATGTTCAGCAGAAATGTTCAATAAAAATTAAACTTGAAAAAAAAAAAAAAAAAACCAACACATGTGCATAAGTATTCACAGCCTCTGCCATGACACTCAAAAGTGAGCTCAGGTGGATTCTGTGTCCACTGATCATCCTTGAGATGTTTCTACAACTTGATTGGAGTCCACCTGTGGTAAATTCAGTTGATAGGACATGATTTGGAAAGGCACACACCTGTCTATATAAGGTCCCACAGTTAACAATGCATGTCAGAGCACAAACCAAGCCATGAAGTCCAAGGAATTGTCTGAAGACCTCCAAGACAACATTGTATCGAGGCACAGATCTGGGGTAGGGTACAGAAACATTTCTGCAGCATTGAAGTTCTCAATGAGCACAGTGTCCTCCATCATCTGTAAATGGAAGAAATCTGGAACTAGCAGGACTCCTCCTAAAGCTGGCCGCCCGGCCAAACTGAGTGATCGGAGGAGAAGGGCTTTAGTCAGGGAGGTGACCAAAAACCCGATGGCCACTCTGACAGAAAAATAACCATATCTGCAGAACTCCACCAATCAGGCCTGTATGGTAGAGTGGCCAGACAGAAGCCACTACTCAGTAAAAGGCACATGACAGCCCGCCTGAAGGACTCTCAGACCATGAGAAACAAAATTCTCTGGTCTGATGAAACAAAGATTGAACTCAGACTGGGGCGAAAGTTCATCTTCCAACAGGACAACAACCCTAAGCACACAGCCAAGATAACAAAGGACTGGCTACAGGATAACACTGTGAATGTCCTTGAGAGGTCCAGCCAGAGCCCAGAATTGAACCCGATTTAACATCTCTGGAGAGATCTGAAAATGGCTGTGCACCGATGCTCCCCATCCAACCTGATAGAGCTTGAGAGGTCCTGCAAAGAAGAATGGGAGAAACTGGCCAAAAATGGGTGTGCCAAGCTTGTAGTATCATTCTCAAAAAGACTGGAGGTTGTAATTGGTGCCAAAGGCAAAAGGCTTCATGATGAGCAAAGGCTGTGAATACTTATGTACATGTGTTTGTTTGTTTTTTTTTAATACATGTGCAAGGATTTCAAACAAACTTCTTTGTAGAATTTTGAGGAAAATAAGGAATTTAATCCATTTTGGAATAAGGCTATAACATAACAAAATGTGGGAAAAGTGAAGCGCTGTGAATACTTTCCGGATGCACTGTAAATGCAGGTTCTGAGTATTGTATGATCATAATGTCTAATATAAGGAGTAGTTGTGTTTCAAAAGTATTACACAAAATTAAAAACAGATGATAAAAATACAAATAATGGTCATTAAATCTAACTTAATTTACAAGTCCTGCATGACTCCAATTTTAGAACTACCTCCTCCATACATACACACACATCAGGCCAAACAGACAATAAACTGGAATAGGATACATGCTTAAACTACTCGACAATTGTAATTGTTTGATATCCATGAGAGCAGAGTATTTTTGTGATTTAAATTTTTTTTTTTTTAACAAAAGATCAAAAGGTTTAACAATAAAGACAATTTTCACAGCCTTCTTTGTTCATATCTACCACGGGTGCCAATATTAGTGGAGGGCGCTGTATTAGATTGCATTACATTGCATCATTTCATAATGACTTTTAAATGTTGCATCTTTTTATGCTGGGATAGATGCACATAACCTGCAGACTTGAATGATCTCCCAGATTTGCACATCACAGCACAACACACTGATAGTCACATACTTGGTGTTTTACATCTATGTTAAACCTTTTCAAAACCTTTATTTTTCACAAGCACGTTAAACCCCTGCATGTGCCCAGAAATCTGCATCCAATCAAACCTGCTAGGTTTGGCATTGAGAGATGAAGAGTTTAGTCATTAGCACCTTTGTTTCCCATCCTTACTGCTTAAAAAAAAAAAAAAAAAAAAACTTGTTTCATTAAAAGCCCATTATATCCTTCAAAATTTGTTCATTAGTGAGGCTATAATTGCCTTTCACATTAGTGAAAAAGGACATGATTAGAGATTCTTTATTTCTGGGATTTTTTTTTTTTCTCTGCGAATGTAGAAACTTGCACAGTGGAAGGCTTTTACATAAAGGCATGATGCAGTGAAATAGGCAAGCTTTATTACATTTCTTCAAAATGGGCCATCAATAAGAGGCATTTCAGCTGGTTTACAGTGTGATAACATTGAATAAATCTAGTTAAAAGGTAATTAGACTTTCTTTCTAGACATTTAGTAATTAATTCTGTTAATTTTACCTTTCAGTGCCTGTCCCAGTAGTTTACTAAAGGCAACGTGTGTCCGATGCCAGTGCGAGTAGCAGATTAGCTTTATGTTGCTCATTTCAAACATTTTTAAATGCCGTTTTGAGAGCCCCTGCAATTTTTTTTTATGCTTTTTTCTTTTTGGTCCATGATTCATCTTATTAAAAGAGAGAGGTCTAATTATGCATCACTTCTCAGTGCAACAAAGGAGAAAGTTGTCCAGGGAATACAAATGAGTGATGATTAGAGAAGATGGATGCTTACATTTTTCATAGTCCAGTGACACCCAGATCCTGCACCAGCTGCCAGACCACCAGGCCCACCTCCAGGGTTTTGCTGAGCTTGATGCTACCATATGCAACCAGTTTTTCACTTTGTCTTTTGGGAGCGACATAAAATCACCGCAGTGAATCTGAAATAACCAGATCGTATTACATGAGGGGGGGTTGTTTTTTGAGAAATGATATTTGCAGGTTTTTTGATCCCTTCTAACAGCCATCTGAACATAGCTCCTCTCGGTCTGTCTGTCTGTCTGTCTGTCTGTCTCTCTCTCTCTCTCTCTCTCTCTCTCTCTCTCTCTCTCTCTCTCTCTCTGTTTTACTAGGAAATATGATGCTTCATTTCTCCAGTACAGAAACATAATTCAGAAATTCACCTCATTGTGTATCTACTATAAAACATACTAGTAAATGTTGCGTTGTCTTGCTGTGCATGCTGTGCCATACATGTTTGTTAGTTAATGTATTAATTAATGTACATATGGCAAATTATACAAACATTTTGAAATGATGCATGTTTACATCATATTCTTTCTTATAGAACAGGTTTGATTTAGTTTACGCCTACGTGTTAATTAAATACATTAATTAACAGACATGTACTAGCATGTACTTAAGGTGGTCATTATTCACGCATGAATCACGCATAAGACACACATCGTAGTTAAGGTTAGCTCTTTATTAGTTCGTGATTAATATATAGCTTAACTCATCATGAGTTCATTTTAAAGAAAGTATAAATTTAAGTATTAGTGCATGATTATTCATGTATTGTTATTGTAAAGTGTTACCAATAATTGAAGTTAAATATCAGCTCATGGGTTAAATCAGGGACAGTACTTTATACACATAATTTTGTTTAAGGATTAAAATATGAAATATATATAATAATATATAAACTATATACATATTGGGGATTGTTGAAGTCCTAACACAGGGGTGTCCAATCCAATCAGTGTGGGTGCAGGTGTTCATTCCAACCAAGCAGGAGCCACACCTGATTCCACCTGTTTAATCAGTTGAGCGTGGCTTTCAATAGACTCAGGTGTGGCTTCTGCTTGGTTGGAATGTAAACCTGCACCCACACCAACACTTACTGGATATGATTGGACACCCCTGCCCCAACACACCATGTCAGTGTGGGATGGTCTGACCTCTGTTCCTGTTGACGTTAAACAGTCCTGTCAGTCCTGTTACATTAGACACGTTAATCTTTATTACCGGGCCACAGAGACGACTGTCTGTCACTCATGTAAAACATGCCCGCATTGTGCAACACAACACCACACCGTGCAGTCTGTATTACAAAATAAATATCCAAATCAACTTGGAACTATATCATCATAGCCGCTACTGCTATCTTTAGCGATATAATGGCATTTTGTTCATTTTAATAGCTAACAATTGGATATAGTGTCAGCAATCACATAATCAAATATGTTGTACAAACTGAATAAGTAGAGAGCAAGTGTGTGATTGTTTAGGCATGCAGTTTACACAGTGCTAAACTTTGCTGTTAGCAACAATTAACCAAAGCTGATGAACCAAATTGTAGAAATTGAACATTACATCTGGCTTAAGGGACAAGTCGTTATCCTGTCAACAACTGTTTATTATAAAATATAATCTGTAAAACTTAAACATGCTAAATACGTACTATGAATGTGTTTCTGTACGTTTTTCATAACAGTCACATTCTGCCACATTCAAACCATCACAAATGTCTCGCCATTCGATATACAAGTCACATGTCATTTTCAAACAGCAGAGTGCATTGTGGCTAATCTGTACAAGTGAGTGGAACTTTCACTTTTTATTTTTACAAAATTCCTTTTGAAAGACAAATCTACTCCCTGTCCTGCTGAGGGGAAAAAAAAACAATAGAAACCATCGCAGAAATGCTAATGGTTTCCACTACAAATACCATAACAATGCATCAGCTAAGCATTAAAACCATTACCATTAGCATTATTGGTTCATAATGGTATCCACTAGATACCAATAGAAGGCAACAAATTAACAGTAGAGACTCACAGGGACCATTACAGTTTCCATTAAAACCAATGCAATTCCCATTATAACCATTAAAACCATTGCAAATTCTATGAGGGTTTCTATTGTTTTTTCAGCAGCAATGCACTACAGTTTTCTGTAATTATATATTTGTAAAGTCTTAATGTGACTTTTTAGCAACACATTAGCTTCCATGAGTCCATTTAAATTCCTAACTTTAACGCGATAGCAAGAATGAAATCTAAAACCCAACACTGTAATCTGTTGTTACGTACACTTTGTATTTATCAGTGCAGTTTGCTGGATTAACATGTGAGACTAAAAGCCATTGTAAGTTAGCCTTAGCTAATGAAGAATGTTTTCCAACATTCTTGTGTTCTTTGGGAAAGGGGTAACTAATCAGTAACTAAAATCAGTGTGTGATTTGAGTGATTTGAGATTTGAGAGGCGTTTTTTTTCTTTCTTGTATTTTCACTTTCATACTTATACTTTTCTGCAACTTGAGTGAAGAACATGTTTGCCACTGTACTTACATTTTTACCAGGGTATTTATCCATCCATCCATTTCTATACCGCTTATCCTACACAGGATAACTGGGAGCCTAGTACCTATTCCAGGGAACTCGGGGCTCAATTCAGAGGACAAGCTGGATGGGGTGCCAACCCATCGCAGGTCACAATCGCACAAACATTCACACACTATGGACAATTTAGAAATGGCAATCAACCTACAACGCATGTCTTTGGACTGGGGGGAGGAAACTGAAGAAAACCCCCAAAGCACAGGGAGAATATACAAGCTCCATGTACACAGGGCAAAGGCGGAATTCGAACCCCCAGCCCAAGAGGTTCAAGGTAGATATGCTAGCCACTAAACCACTGTGGCCTGAGGATTTATTTGGATAAGTACTTTCACTTTTACTTAACTAAGTAAGGAAATTGTTTACTTCTACTACCCCTGATCTTAATTCAATTGGATAAATCATTTGAACACTACATACTGAAGTATATTCATGTCCAAAAGACTAAGATGTGAGCTTAAATCTCAGGATTTCCAAAGCCCTTAAACCTCAATTGCTCAGCTGGATTGGATCCTGGTTCAACTGTAATTTGCTTTGGTTAAATGCATTTCAATCATGTTTAGCTAATTGTTCTTTATCTCTACACTGTTAATGGGTTTGTTGGAGCTTGTCCATTTCCCATTCTTTGCAAGTCTGTGTGTAGAACATTGTGTACAATAGGTGCAATCAGGGGTTGCAAATACATTCAGGTCTACACTCCTCCTCCTTTTACCCTTCCTTTCCTGAAGGAACCTAATCATAGCTAATCCCATTATTTTAGCTTCAGTATGGCTAATCCCACCATTCCTCCAAGTACCTGTCCTCCAGCCACGTCTACAATCTCTGGAATGAGCACCTACTCCTACAGTTAAGGTAGAAGATATATTTTTATATAGCTTAAATGTAAAGTGAACTCAGTAGATCCATGATATAAATCATTACTGTGTGCATTAAAGTGTTGGGGTTTTTCTTTGTTTCACACATTTAATTGAAGTAACTATTAGATAAACTACAATAAAGCATGACCTAAATTCCACATAGATATTTAGTGAAAATTAATAACTGACTTTAAGAATGTGTATTAGGTACATACACATCTTTGCTAGCGTTAATCATTTCTTGAAGTTTTTGTTATTGTTGTCGTTGTTGTCGTTGTTGTTGTTGTTGTTGTGGTTTGGATACTGCTATTATAGTTATATTTACCAGTCAAAGTTAAATGCTTTGGATATCGATAAAGGTTTTCTTGCAAAACCAGGAAACATGTGATGAACTTGCTATTTAAGAGGTTAAATACATGGGAACACTATTGCAAGGCAACTGGGAGGTATGGAGCCCAAGCATACACTAAATAAATATTGAGGCTAACAATTTACTCAGCTAGTACAAAAACTTTTAAAGTAAAATTTGAACAATAATTTAATTTTTTTTAAATAAATTTAGTTATATAAATGTTTAAAAAAATATCCTATTTTATTTCACTTTAATGGCCTGACATCTCACCCAGGGTGTATACTATTGCACTCGTGTCCAGTGTTTCCGAGGATAGACTCCGGATTCAACACATGAACAAAGTAATATTTTATTTAATATAATATTTTTATTTTATCTAAATTTCTTGATTTGGCAGCTTCGCTAAAAAACAATTGCACCAATATTTTTACTGACATCAATATATCCACATTCTATGAGTATACAAATGGAAAATGCCACTAAACTTACTCTTGCCTATGTCCCGGTAAAAATGTTATATAATTTATAAAGTATTCCACATTAGTAAACTTCACTGTGATTATTAATATGTGAATGGATTGTTAGGTGCCACTATTATTACTGTTATTTGTAATGTTCACCCTGTATATGTTGAGTTACGGCAATTCATAAAAATGTATTTCTGATCATATGCAAAAAACGGTACCAGATGCATGCCAAAAATGTTGCCTTGAATCAAACTGAGAAAGTCGGATAGACTGATCCACTCTTTTACCAGTGCAGTGCAGTATTCAGGTTGGGATTTTTCTTTATGCATCTGCTTGGGCCAAGGCAGATTAGGATCAGATACGTTTATCATTGATTAACACTGACAGCTCCTGACACACAGAGCTGTGATCATCCTGTAACTATGGATACACTCATATTACAAGGCTGAAGTGCCCTCGCACTTTTTTTTGCTTAAATATGACATAGGTCTAATATATTTCAGAGCTTTCTAAGCACAAAAATGCGTTTCAAATCAGATTTGAGGCACTTTCATACCCACAAATCCCTAATAGCTGCAAAACCAAGGCTATGAGTCTGGCCAATTTCACCTTCTCAACCTGATCATAAACTGCTGATGAGTTTATCTGGAGCTCAGAGATGAAGGCTTGTCCTAATAGTTTGCTCATTTTATTGCTAGCCTTGATGGACAATATATATGTATTTTTTTCTTTATGACATATATGTGGAAGCCTGGAAAAATACTTCATATGGTGAAGGTTTGATATTGATATATGCAGGAAATTTTTAGGGGAGGATTTTTTATTTATTTATTTATTTTGGATTTTGTAAAATCCACATAAGCTTTACAGATCTTTATTGGGATGGCATTAAACAAATTTTTTCATGCCTTTTCAATGAACCATTAACTATTATTGCACATGCACATGTGGAACAGTCCTTAAGACACGAACAGATGACAGGCGGTACGCAATTAAGGTCACAGTTACAATAACTTAGGACACTAAAGAGACCTTTCTACTGAACACATGTTAAGAAATTTGTAGGAAATAAAAGCAGATGAATGTGAGAGGATGTTTCTTTTATTGCTGAGTATATATATATACATATATATATATATGTATATATATATATATATATATATATATATATATATATATATATATATATATATATATATATATATATATATATATATATATATATATTTCTCTTTTATATGTATCTCAATCTGATGTAAAGATGTAAAGGTTCTTTCATGTCTGGAAAATTGCAGTTAATTCTGTTGGTACTCGGGGTAGGGAGGCTGGGGGGCAGCTTGTGCCCGGTTTCAATCTTAATTGATAATGCATTTTGATCATTGCGTGACACTTACTGTGTGAGGGAAGCAGAAAGCAACCAGGTTTTAGACAGCTTTGGGCAGAATGACTGTTTCCACCATGTTTAATAAACTGGCTCCTTCCCAACATGTTCTTAAAGATAAAGTTGTTGAAGTGCTATAGGCAGAAAAGTTTTGGCCAAAACATGATTTCTCGACTTTTTGACAGAACAGATTTTAGCTGTAGGAACATCCCATGGGCTTTCCCAGACCACCACACAAACATGGATCATACAAAAGGTTCAAATAAAACCTGGGCAGAGATATTGAAGCATTCAACAAATGATTTAGGGTTTTGTTTTTTTTTGGTTTTTTGGTTTTCTGCTTAATCATTAGCCTCAGTCATTATCTTAGTTTAAGCTTGCCCACATTTCCCAGTTGCTTTAACTGGGACACACCACATTAACTGCTTCACTAACAGGGCCATCATGTGCTGAAAGGAATGGGAAGTAATCTGTGATGAATTTTATTTGTGAAGAATATTAGCTATACATGTATTTAGTGATTTAACCATGTAGTTGCCTAAATGCTGCTCCCTAGGCTTTAAGAATCTTTATGATTTAGCTAATTATTGCTTTATGCTCTTTCTGTATACTTCTGCATAGAAACAAAGTGTGTGTGTGTGTGTGTGTGTGTGTATGTGTGTGTGTGTGTGTGTGTGTTTATTATTTATAGACTTGTGTTTTGAGCTGCAGGATGTTTAGTTGGGTGGTGAAAGTTGTTCCTCAACCCCCGGAGAAGAATGCAAAGCTAGAAGAGGAAGACAAAGGCAATAGACTTCAAACATCTGTATTGTGTATGTGTGTGTGTGTGTGTGTGTGTGTGTGTGTGTGTGTGTGTGTGTGTGTGTGTGTGTGTGTGTGTGTGAGTGAGTGAGTGGACGGAAAGCATGGATGACACATTCTATTTCTATAACTGTTATTACTGATGTGCTGATAATTGGATGTGATCATTATTATTATTATTATGATTGTGTGCACATACAGTCAGATCCATAAGTATTTGGACAGTGACACAATGTTCATATTTGTGCCTCTGTACATCACCACAATACATTTGAAATGAAGCAATTGAGATGACTGAATTGCAGTTGAAGTGTAGACTTTCAATTTTATTTCAAGTAGTTAAAGAATATATATATTGCATTAACCCTTTATGAATTGCAGTTATTTTTACAAATGATAAAAATGGAGTCCTTCCATTTTCACTGGCTCAAATAAGCAATGATATGGCCAGGTTTGGCCTGTTTCCTTGTTATTTCATGACAAATTAAGGACATAAAAGGTCTGGAGATTATTCCAAACATTGGATTTACATTGGGGAGCTGTTCACAGGAACGCCCCAAAATGTGATCCAAAGAGGTGTTGATGCAAGTGAAGGAGGCCATCATACGGCTAATAAAACGAAACTTTAGGAGTGACCAAATCAACTATTTGGTACATTCTTAAAAAGAAGGAATGCACTATTGAGCTCAGCAACAACAAAAGGTCTAGAAGACCATGGAAGACAACTAAAGTGAATGATCACAGAATTGGATGTGATCCCAGGGAACTCAGGACACAAGACAGAACGGTGTGGCAACCCATCACATGGCCAGTCGCACAGCTATACGTTCTCTTCAGATTAGTCAAATGCTTCAAAACTGATAGGACAGTGCTTCACAGTACAGATGGATAATGCCCCAAACTGTACCGTGAAAGCAACCCAGGGGCTTCTTAAGGAACAGATATGAAATGTTTTTAAATGTCTGATGACCTCAACCCAATTGAACATGCTTTTCAAACTGTTATACAGTATATATATTTATAAATGTATCATGTAAATTAAATGCACATTATTGCAAGTTTTACGACAAAGTGATGAATAGCTTGATTTTTCTGGCAGAATTCTGGCTGAATTTTATATTCTTTTGGTATCCAGAAAAATCTCAAAAAAAAATTGTCATGACTGTGAAAATAAAAACAAGAAGACAGTATAGAAAAAAGTTTTACTTTTGTCAGCTGATGAATTGAAAGCAATTGTGGTCTGGTAAATACACCAGTCACTTTGAAACTGTTTTATTAAAGGCTCTAAGAACTTGGGAACTAAAATGTCTTTACACATCACACAATTATTGAACAATGTAAAATGCTAAATCTTTATCCTGTGAAAAGCAGGATAAATGTACCTCAGTGTGTTGAGTTGTAATGAGCTACATGGCTTAACTTAAGTTGCTTTTCACTCTTTTAGGAACAAAAAGCACCAGTTAAAGAGCAAGAGGTGAAAAAAGGTGGGTGATTACACACAAGGCAGCTGGCCATTAGTCAGTACATTATACTGTATATAAATCCTTATGTGGCATTGAGTGAGGTTAAAAAACCTATTAAAATATAATAATTAATCATATAATTTAGAGTTCAAATATAATGATAAATCGTATTATTAATTAATTTAATAAAAGTGAGATGTTATATTTTTACGTTTTAAAAAGCTATTGGTGTTTTTTTTCTTTTCATTTTCTTGAATAGCAGCCAATCCTGCTAAGCCAAAAGAAGATGAAGTCTCCGAAGAAAACAGGTGTGTGTGTGTGTGTGTGTGCATTTGCCACTTCTGACTGCCCACATCCCGTCCACCCTACTAACTTTCTCTCTCTTTATCTCTCTCTCTTTATCTCTCTCTCTCTCTCTCTCTCTCTCCCTCAATCTTTCTCTCTCTCTCTGCAGGACTCAGGGTGGTGTATTGACCTGGATCTCTCAAGGTTTGACTAGTGCCCTCCCCCAGCCTTCAGCAGACAGTGATGCCAGGGTACAGTGACAACACTGAAGTCTCATGTGCTTGACAAAAGCATCCATTAAATATACATGTCCTTCTCATGTCTAAATGAGCAACCACTCTCTCTCTCTCTCTCTCTCTCTCTCTCTCTCTCTTTCTCTCTTACATTTCTTAGCAACAGGAGGAAGACTGCAACAGGTACAATTTACATTACTATTTCATTACTATTTCATTCTGTATGTGTGTGTGTGTGTGTGTGTGTGTGTGTGTGTGTGTGTGTGTGTGTGAGGTATGGCATTTGATTATCTGCTTATTTGATTTACTCTATCATATTTTTTGTATTATATGTCGTCATGGATTGCAGTAAAGTGAATGAAGAGTGAGTAGATCTGGCTCAACACTTATACGTACTTAGCAGGTGTACACTGTGCAGAATTCAAAGGAATGGTTAAGGGGGAAATCAAATTTAAGTAACTAACCCTCACTTCCAATGTGCTTGGCCAAAACATGTTAGGTGTGGAGCATACTGGAGTGGTAAGGCTAATATAATGTAGTTAAAAAGTAATAAAGGCTTATGATAACGAGTTTACATTATATAAACTGTAAGTTAAAGTCTGAGACAGGCAAGTGTGGCTTTCTTTCATGAAAATAGTGAAACGGTGAACTAGGCCTGCGTGCATGCAGATTCAAGAAGAAATCAAGTGATTGATGACAAATTGGCAAAATGGCTGCCACTAAAGTTTTCAGCTCTGCTGAAATTTTGCATAAATTTGATTTTACCCATAGATCATTCCTTGAAAAAGCTTTTTATAGTCACACAGTTTATTCATTGAATTGGTACACACAACAACACAATCCAGACAAAATTGTACAGGACAAGGACAAATAGACCACTCTAAAGCATAGTATAGAGAGTTGGATAGTTCAATAGCTAGGAGCAATATATGAACTTTAGGTGCAAAACATTATAGTCCAGCTGTTTAACAAGTTGTTTTTAATCCGAGACATTAGGAAAAATGTCTTTACATGACAGGTGTTGTTTGTGATTTAGCATAATGGCCATGGAAAAGGTGTGGAAAATACTTGAGTAATTGTACTGCATTACTGTACTAGTGATTATTTTGGTGTATTTATAGTTTACTTAATTATTATTGAAATTGGATACTTGGATTCTTACATTATAACAATTTCAAGAAAAAAAGGCTATCCAGTGTCAAAATCTAGCTAATGTTGGTTATTGACAGGATATTTTACATCTTATTCATTCAGTAGCCAACTACATAGCATAACTTACAGAGACTGGATGATGTTTTGAGACATAGTGTCATAGTTGCTTTAAACAGTTTTAGATAGAAGATACTATGCTAAAAGTAAAATTTCACATGAAAATATGACTGTTTATGATTTGAGTTTATTTTATTATTATTTACTGTCCCTTGAGTACATTAAAAAATAGCACTTACACACACACACACACACACACACACACATATATATATATATATATATATATATATATATATATATATATATATATATATATATATATATATATATATATATATGTGTGTGTATATATATATATATATATATATATATATATATATATATATATATATATATTTAACACATGATCTATATTTTCATTTTTTTCAAGTATAATTTCACTACATTTCCCACTCCTTATAGCCAATCAGTCAAAAAATATCACATCAAATCTCTGCTCATTGAGGGCCCCTGGGAAAGGCCCAATAGGCCTGGTTGGTAAGCCATCCCTGAGATTACCTATAGAGGAATTATCATAGACTGTAACGGCATCCAAGTTAGTAATATCTCAGTAAACATGTTATTGTACATTAGAAGAATGTTCTCGGTAGGGGCGTTGTGTTTGCATAATACAGTGTTTGCAACAGACTGTATTTTAATAGATAACGTATTTAACTGACCTGCGTAAACCCACCCACACCTCAGGGCAAAAACACACTGAATCAGCATGGTGTTCTGAATGTTCCCAATGAATCATATTAAATGATGTATTAGCCAGAAATGCTAACACAGCATTGCCTTTTGCTGAACTTCCCTTGCTCTTGAAACTTCAAGGGTCATAGCATCTCTGGGGTAATAGCCACTTCAGCCAGACACCAAAGGGTGCTATGCTGGTGAGTGTTGTAATTCCAAAGCACAGCAGCATTTATTGACAATTTCAGGGCACTTACAGTCTGTTTCATTTTCAGGGAAACTGAGAACTACCCTATTTACCCGATTACACAAAGCACAGCTGTGAGAAATACATGAGAGAAAAAAAGCATTTTTCTTTCATCCTTTCAAATCCACATGAAAAAGCAACAAACACTAACAAATAGCACAACATAATAGGCTACTCTTGAAGGCATACAAACCTCAATTTCCAAAAGTAGCTAACTCAGTGGTAGTAGAGAACATTTGTCATTTGCCATCTGTATTTGTCATACAGATGTCATTTGTAGAGAGTAGCTAATAAATCCCTGGGCCCCTGAGAAAAGCTTATGCCACACCATTTTTAGCAGAGTCTGCCATAAAGGCTTATTTACCCCAAACTCAATTCTTCAAACACATTTTAAAAAATAGCACATGCATTTTTGAATACCTGTGAAAGATCAACACTTTCATACTGTTATGATATAACACTCACAGTAGCGCTTCAAGCATAAAAAATACATATTGGTCTTTGTGTGAAGGCTAGCTATGCCAAAAAAGTGATTTTTTTCTGTATGTCGTTACATCATATTTGGTATGAACAGGCCTTAAGACACAGGATCTAGGGCTATAGGGTTTATATAGATTTATATATAGGCCTATAGTGGTTTCTCCCTTTATGGCACCTCTGGTAAATAAACCCTGAGCTGAATCCCAAGCTGGCCCCCTCACTGGACATATACATAAGATATAAACACCATTTTTATTCTGTAGACCACATATACAGAAAAGATGGACTCATTTCGTATTCATACCCAGTGTTTGTTGTTGTTTTTACTAGACCATTTTTACTACACCTTTAATCTGTGCTTTAACACTGCCTCAACTCTGGGAATATAACCAAATATAAATAAATGTCTGAAAGTTCTGCCCCCTGCTGTAGCCTTCACTATTCAAGATACCAACAAATTACCTGCAAAAACGTAAAAGACCAAAGTTCGCTCAGGTAATGTGGAGCGAGACCTTCCAGTGCTTTATAGGTCAATAGTAGTATTGTCTATTCAATGTGAAATATGATTGGGAGCTAATGAAGTGTGAATAAGATAGGGGTAATGTAGTTATATTTTCTGACTAGGTAATATGAAAAGATAATATGTTCTAAACAAATATAAATACAGATACAAATAGGAGGTGCACGGTTTTATTAGGACCTTTTGATACTTGATACTAGAGGTGTGTATCAAGGCTCGAGGGAGTGGTCAGATATGATGATTGCAGGACAAAAAAAAAGGACACATTTACAGTGTTTGTTCATTCTTAGTGACTGCCTGGTCAAGGCTATGATGGTTTAAATTAGGGTATTAATTAATATATAGAAAATATCAGAGACATTTACAAGGAAAAATAATGACTGCATGAAAACATATATTACAAATACAGGTACAGATATCTGGAGCATTAACCAGATGCAGATAGTGGCATTGGGTTCCACCCCTAGTAATCTCAATACAATCCTCACTGACAATTAACGCAAAATTGCTGGAATCATCCAGTCATAGACAAAAACTGGAAATTACTTGTGTAATTGTTTTTTTGTTTGTTTGTTTTTTGGTATCTTGCTGAAGTGTTATAAAATTTGATTGATTGTAAATAAATAAAATTAATTTCCAAGAGAAAGTAACATACTTTTTACTCCTTAAATTTTCATTTTCTGCTTAAAAACTACTCTACACGTATAAAATGAGAGAGGTTTTTTGGCCTTTTGTTGAAGTTTCCCATTCACATAGTCTCATTTGCCTCCTACATAACACATCAAATGTCAGCCCTTAAAATTGGCCATCAGATTTATGTTAATTTAATACATTTTATTTACGTTTGGGGAAAAAAAAATGGCTAGATTGTTAATATTTGTAAATTTGCTTGTTAAATTAACTAGATAGTTGAGTTTTGTAATTTATCTTAATAAATTAGCAAGCTAGTAATATTTTGTTTTTGTTGTTAATGTGTTAATGTGTAATTAGACATTAGCTAACCAGCAAGCCAAAGTATATGGTTGTCTGCGTTGTGGTCAGCTCTATTCATCAGTTAGAAATATTTACTGTTTTACTCTTAAATATTTGAGTATGTTTAAACGTTGATACTATTTTACTGTCAGTCAAGTTGATTTGTCCCTCCATATGTCTACTTTTAAGAAAGATTCTGTACTTGTGCTTTTGCTTCACTATAGTTTCTCAGTACTTTGTCCACCACTGATCATTACACAATAAGACTATGGTTTTATATAAAAGCTGTAATCCTATGTAGTTAATGCTTTATATAAACTCCTGCTTGTCTACCACAGAACACACTCAGCTTTGCTCCTGTCTGCTGCTGCCTCATAGTGTTTACTCAGAACAGTGCACTTCACTACACACACACACACACACACACACACACACACACACACACACACACACACCCTGCTTTCAGACCCAGTGAGTTTACCAAGTGATTTTCCCCCTTCTCAGAACAGGGGTGATAAACTGGATTGTGCAGGGATTAGGCAAAGTGGTTCCACAACCTGATGACAAGCACAAACAGCAGACAGAATCCCAGGAGGTGACTGAGGTGTGCTGACACACACACACACACACACACACACACACACAAACAACAGTAATTTCATCAACTAATATTACAATATGTAGCATATAGTACCATGCAAAAGCCAGTATATTAATCCATCCATCCATCTTCATCCATCTTCAATTCCTTCTTCAGGGTCACGGGGAACCTGGAGCCTATCCCAGGAAGCATCAGGCACAAGGCAGGGTACACCCTGGACAGAGTGCCAGTCCATCGCAGGGCACACAATCACATACACACACCCATTCATACACCATGGACAATTTGCCAACCTACCAATCAACCTACCATGCATGTCTTTGGACTGGGGGAGGAAACTGGAGTACCCGGAGGAAACCCCCGCAGCACGGGGAGAACATGCAAACTCCGCACACACATGGCCCCGGCGGGAATCGAACCCCGGACCCTGGAGGTGTGAGGCGAACGTGCTAACCACTTATATATATATATTAATCATACAACCTAATATCATAATGTTCGTTATGTCACAGTCTTGGTTTACACACTAAAATTAGATTTACTATATGGACACTATGATCTGAATCTGATTGGTTGGAATGTAATTATCAGATTTTTTTTTTAAATGCTATGAGTCTGGGGAGGAAAGGACTGTTTTTAGCATGACTATTCATTCATTAATCAATTAAAAAATTGCAATCAACAGCAATTTGCTGCGGTATAAGAGGAATAAAACACACCAGGACGTGCTGTTATTGGAAAATAATCAACCTTGGGGTGGGAAACATTAACTCCCCTTGTTGATTATTTTCTTATAACAGCACGCAATTTTCACACTATAAGGAATAATGGTTTCCTTTCTTACAAACTAAATATTATGTTCTGTATATATCATTATGTATGAGCACGTTTGTTTTGCACCTCCAGGTTGGGGGTTCGAATCCCATCTCCTCCCTGTGTGGGCCGAGCTTGCAAGTTCTCCCTGTGCTTCAGGGGTCTCCTCCGGGTACACTAGTTTCCTCCCCCAGTCCAAAGACATGCGTTGTAGGCTGATTGGTATTTCCAAATTGTCTGTAGTGTGTGAATGTGTGTGCAATTGTGCCCTGTAATGGGTTGGCAGCCCGTCAAGGGTGCCCACCAACTTGTGCTCTGCGTTTCCTGGGATAGGCTCCAGGCTCCCCCACGACCCTGTGTAGGATAAGCGGTATGGGAAATGGATGGACAGATAGATAAAAAAAAAGGATAGAAAGGGTAGACATTCATCATCACCCATTATATTCAACTATCACCAAGTGAATGCCATTATATTATCAATTTCTTTTTTGAACTGGTGATGAGTTTTTTTGGTTTTTAATGGAATTTCTCATCAGGTTCCAAAACTGGTGCCAGAAGTAAAGGTGGTGCACACTGTAAGTAGATCACTCAAGACACTGTAACTGCTACAAGCTAAAATCCCACAATGCCCTGCTCCTAGAGATCCACTGCAAAAAAAGTATTTGCTAAATTTAAAACAAATCCTAAACTTCATTTACATGTAAATTCAAATATTATATATATAAATATAAATATTAAATCTGAATATTACATCTTACAACATATAAATATAAATATTAAATGTAAAGCCTAAATGTTAATGTTAAATATTAACTGCAAAATTTGAAATGTATATCTTTTAATAAGTCTGCAATTTCCTACATTTAACATTTACATGTATCTTTCATATTTTCATTTAACATTTAATTTTAAATAAAAGCATGATTTTTTTTATTGATCATTATGTTTAGCAAAACTAAATTTGTCATTTTATACAAATCACTAACTATATCAGAATGGATGGTGAGCGTAGTATGGATGGTGTTAATAAATAAAACATAAAAGTTATGGAAATTGTTTACTGGTAAAGATTATTAAGTGCTATGTGAAAATGTTTCTTTTCTCCCACATATGCAGGAGGTTAAAGTGGTTAAAGTGGGTGAGTGTGTAAAATATAAGTAGCCTTTTCATTTAGTTTACAGAAATACATATTTGTTTTGCCCTTTAACGGATATATATTATGGTTATATGCATTTAGAGCCTGAGCCTGAGCCTCAGCTTCCACCCCAAGTCCCTGTGGTGGATGTGGTTTCTGATGCAGAGCCTGAAGGAGACAAGCCATTAACTCCCAGGTATTCCACTTATTTTATTAAAATTTAAAAGCATTTTCATTTAGTCTGTGCTTGTTTCTCAAACGCTGTCTTTCATCTTTGTTGCCTTGTCAGGGTGATGGAGTGGATAAAGCATGGTTTGGAGAAGGTTGTTCCACAGCCAGGACACTCTCCATCTATTACAGACACTTCAGATAAAAAAGAACCTGCTACTAATACTGCACCTCCAAAGGGTAGAAAATATTCTCTATTGTCTGGATTCTTTATTTATTTAAAGGTTATCTCTTTTGTTTCTGAAAATGAATGAACTATTCTATGGAAAGGCATTGTAAAAATCTCATATTTTTCTTCTTATGTTCAGCACCTGATCTCTCAGCAGCTGAGGATGCAACCAAGGGAACAAAGTTGGTCCACTTATACATTTACTCATGGGCAGACTGGACAGTTTCCCATTTCACTGTGTCATTTTATTTTTTAATCACATCGGTTTTTAGCCTTTCGGCTGATTTTTATTAAAATGATTTCTATAGTCGTTTTGTTGTTGCTGCTGCTGTTGTTGTTATTGTTGTTGTTATTGTTGTTGTTTTTTGCTCATCCATTACAGTTTTGACTGATTTGTCATGAACTAGGAAGGTTTAAAACCATTATTAGACTTGAAACTGACAACCCAATCTGGCAACCCTGGTGTGTTTTTTATAGAACACAGCCTCCAATTTGTGAATTAACTGTTTATTTGTTTGTTTCCATGCCAACCCAGTGTGGAGGAGGAATCCAAGTAAGTGGATTACTGTATACTGTTTCTGTTCTGCCAAGACCCCAAACTATTTAAATGCATATTAAATTGAAACTGCTAACTGTGAAGAAAATAAAAGCGAAATGCTCCACTGCTGAACTGAATAAATGCTTTTCATCTTTTCCAGCAAATGCACTTGAGTTGCATATAGCTAATATTTGCAGCTGCTTCTGCTGTAGTGTCCTTGTTATGGCATGATAAGAACATTTGTTTAGTTTACTATAGGCTTGTGCTTTGCAGATTATAGAATGCAAGCTCAGGTCTTCCCATAAATTAATATGATTTTCATTCATTTTTAAGCGTGGTTGGCTGGATTGTGCAGGGACTCGGTCGCATTATGCCACAGCCTGTTCTGAAGCCAAAAGAGGTATGATAACGTAGCTTCTATATCAGCATTCAAAAATATGTTTAGGTATCGTAAATCATATTCTTTAAGAATTAAATGTTTTTCTCTCATTTCTAATTCAACAAAACTTTAGAGTTAAAGGTAGTTCAAAGAAGTTTGAAGATACTCTTGATATTTTTCTACCAGGTGGTAAACTGTCTCAGAGCGGTAGAATTGTAAAAAGGGATGGAGTTAGAATGAATATTTTTATCAAGAAATGCAGTTAGATGTGAGGCTCGAACATTCAGTCACATCAGCACATCTCAATCCTATTAAACACAGACTAAGCACTGGCATAATGGCATACACTGGCTTGCATATGTAATCACCCCTTGACCATTGACACATTTTGTCATGTTACAACCTGGAACTGAAATGGATGTAATTGGGATTATATGTCATGAATCTACTCAAACTATCCCTTAGTAGTACAACCACAAGTCTAGCTGGAGAAGGCCATCCACCAAAAGGTCAGTAACTGAGTAAAAGCGAGTAAAGCCATAAAGAGGGGGATTATTCAGAGAAGCAATCAAAAGCTAGGGGCAAATCTCAACATGATGCTACCCCACCACGCTTTACTCTGGGGATGGTGTTCACAGGATGATAAACATTACAGAGTTTTCTGCCAAAAAGAGCATTTTGTGCCAAGGCCAAAAAGTTACATTTTTCAGACCAACAAACCCTTTCCCATATATTTGCTTTGTCTCCAATATGTCTTTTGTCAAACTCTAAAACACATTTCATATGATTTGTCTTCTTCCTTAAATCCCAGCTTTGGGCATAGCTTTGGTCTATTCTTAACCACATCGGTGGTGTCTTCATCAGTGAATGTTTATGGACATCCACTTCTCGGTTGGTCCACAAGTCTTTTCGAATTTGTTACTAAGTTTGGCTACAGTGTTGTGTGATGTGCTTGCATTGTTACCTGTTAAAGTCCATCACAACCTTACCAAGCCAGCCATGAGAATGATTTCAATACATTCTATTTCAATACATGTGAATTTCCCTTATGTATGGAGACTTTTGGGACACCATGTATATATCCCTTTAATATGTATATGTATATGTATATGTATATGTATATGTATATGTATATGTATATGTATATATGGACAACATGTATATATCCCTTGTAGGTCTCAGCCAGGGTAAGATTAGCATCAATTTGCATGTTAAAATACCACTGCACCAGCTAATCTAGAATATCACACTCTCGTGTCACTTCATCAGTTCAGTTCTGTCGACAAAATTGGCACCTGAAAAGTGTAATATCAGCATATTACAGATGTGCCTATTGAGTTAAGTGAGGGAGTTTGAATTATTGAATTATGACAGTCATATTTTTTTTTCCTGAAGGTCTCATCAGTCCAAAGCTGGGGAATCTTTTCAAAGTGATATAATTGTCTATCACTTTTCTGAAGGCAAAACCAATAAATCAAGTGAACCCAAAAAGTACATATGGTGGATAAATAATGATCACAATGAATGAGAACTGATTTGAGAAATGTGAAAGTAGCACCTAGGACAATTTAATAGCCTAAAAATCATGCCTCGGATCCAGAAAGTTGTGTTTCAGTCAATTAAATTAATCATTATCATGCTAAAAATGTCAGTTTTACTTCCTTCTAATGGTTTAATGTCTTTTCACAGGACACTTTGGATACAGTTCAGAGCAGTAAGTCTATATTATACCTTTTTCCCCTTATACCCTTAAAGTACTTTCACACACCAAACCTAGACATGGAACTGCCAAACATGAGTGCATCCAAATCTATTACTAATAATTCATAATATTTGTATAAATCTACTAAGAAAAAAAGGTGTTTAAAATAATGTACATTCATGCTTAAGAAGCTTGCCTGTATTACAGTATACGTCTGATTACTAGATTAGGTATAGTGAATAATGGTATTTCACACAAGATAATGAATAGGCGTCTAAAATAGTTTTCCTGTTTTAATTTATCTTGATTAGGGATTGATTTCCAAGGTGGTAAATGAGGAAAATATGACTTTAAAAATGGCCAAATACATGCATTAATCACTGGTCACACTGATATTTTGCACACTATTTTTTTTTTCACTAAAGTGGTGATAAAAATCAGCTGATTATGGACAATCCTTGTTTGAATCCTGCTTTGAATGGAACATCTTGGACACAATATGACCAAATTTGTGCGCCGCTAGTGGAAATAAATCCTGGAGAAGCCACACTCACTTTATTGCACATCAGCTAGATACTGTAACTAGCTTGCTCACATTGATTTGTACATCCCCATTAAAATTGCCATCTCTTCTTTCTTTTCATCTTCATCTGACAAGCTTTCATATTTTAAGTCATAATTTATATTCCTGAAAGTATCGATTGCCTTGTCGACAGATGATGTTGTTAACACTACTGCAGTAATCATTTTAAATTGATTCACACATCCCAGTACGGATATATATATATATATATATATATATATATATATATATATATATATATATATATATATATATATATATATATATATATATATATATATATATATATAAAATATTTGCACTCTTGGAACACCGCTTGACTAGATAAATTAGTGGATCGGAGCTAATTGCTGTATATAGAGGTTTAGGGAAAAGCTTATGTTAGGTAGTTTGGGGATTTTTTATTTTTTTTTGCAACTTTATCCAACAGGTACAATTAGAAAAAGAGCAAGGCAGGAGTCCTTTTAATAATGAATAGATTCTCCATTGGGTTTCTTCAGAAAAAAGGAGACCACATCTCCACCCTCTTGGTTTCGGTTTCCTCATGCTTGCAAAATTATGAAGGCTTTCTTTGGGGTTAAAAGTAAAACACCCAGATGAACTGTGCAAAGTGAAAATTAATCACAACTGGAAACTGCTCCTTATGGCGAAGAGTTAACTTGTAGAGTATAGGTAACATAGTTCATGGGTGGTTTTGTCACCTTGCAGAGTTAACAAATTTCATAGAATTTTTAAAAAGTTGTCACATATAACAATGTTTTATTATTTAGTCTCAATAAAAAATGTAGAACATTTTGATCTTGATTCATTTATTTAAATTTTTAAACAGATAACAGGATAGGACAAAAAATAATACTGCACAGTCTCTCTAGAATTCAGTAGTACGGCTCATTTCATTTTGCATTTCATTCCACTCTGAAACACCTGACGTAGCTCTTAAATTAGATGATGGTTAAATTTGAGATCTGTGTCCTGGTGTCAGTGTAATCGGACTTGAAGTGTCTCTCTGTGTATTTGGGCTGCGGAGGTTTGAGTATTTGAGACAGATTGTAACTCAGCTCCTCTTCTCCTTCTGTTTCAGGGGAGAAGGCCATGAGAGCCCCCTAAACAAAAGGAGAAGAAGACTGGGAGAGGGACTTGTACCCAGCAAGACAGAGAGAAAGAGAGAGAACAATCAGTCCAGTGGAAACACACACACACACACACACACACACACACACATATTCCATTGCTCTGTAGAAATACCAGCTGGCTGCTTAGTTATAATGATCTGTTATTGAATTAGCCAGTCTGACCTATCATGTGAGCCATGCTTGCATAGCTATGCCATAATTGTTTAGTTCTTATTGCAGGGCCTTGCTTTTTTTAACTTCCTCTGTTTCTCCAGGAGTATGGTTAATTTGTTTGCTCAGCCTGTCAGTCGCTATGCTAATAGTTAGCATAAATGTCACTCTACAGATGAGTTTTCCAGTCAATTCTTTACAGCTTGTGGTGATATTGTATGGCACCTGCTAAGTATTATGCTTAAAAAGTCTGCCATATTGCTTCTCATTCAACAGAATGCGTCTGACTCAACAGAAATTCAGTTTTAAGGTTCCTTTTCAATTTAAAAACAACTTTTAAATCAACTCCTCTTGATTGACTGATCCGATTATCCAGATTTGTTTACAAAGCTCCAAAATGGTTTTTTTTTTTAAATTATTATTAAAAATGGAGTCTTTTTCAATGCTAACATAAACATCAGTTTGGGAAGCTTTGCATATGAACTCAGTTTGTGATTTCGCAGAATAGTGTAGGTCTGACAATAGCATAGCTTGAGAGAAAAAGTACTAAAGAAAGATGTGCTACAAAGCTATTTGCTTAGCTAGCTCTTTTAGTTAATGTTAGTTGTTGTTCTCATTGTTGTTGCTGTTGTTGTTGTTGTTTGTGTGTGAGATGCTGCTGCTGGCTTGGCCCAGACTGACCTTATTGCAAATGTTTGCCGCCTGTAATAATAAATAAATTACTTTTGAAATGCTGAAATGCTCTGTGTAGTGTGACATCATTATTCATACGTCTATAGAAAACAAGAGAAGGCATAATTTTGTCACACCAGAGTATGACAATTGGATATTCAAGAAGATATTCACTACCACACGGTTCCTTTGACTTAATGAGATTAAATAAATTCTTTATTTCCCCTTAAATTAATCTCCATTATATTTTCAAACTACATAAACATTTAAGCCAAGTCTGTGTTCAGCTGAACTGATTACTGAAATCTCTAAATTGATTAGTCAGAAGGTGTTGGTTAATTTTCCGTAACAGCAGTTCAGTCATGCAGCTGCAAATTACAGGTTCATTACATATACATAGCACTCATTATAATACAGTATTGTTTCTATAGTAACAACTTGCACAGGACTTGTATGACTTGTATGCTTATTTTATATCAAATTTTTAGCCCATGCTTACTCATGAAAGGCTTCATAATTGCCAGATACACTGTATGGACAAAAGTATGTGGACACCTGACTAAGTATACCCATATTTGCTTTTTGAACATCCCATTCCAGATTTAGTTCCACTTTGGTGTTATAAAAACCGCCATTCTTCTGGGAAGGCTGTCCACTAGATTTTAGAACATGTTGGGATGGTTAAGCATTAGTGAGATCAGGCACTGATGTCAGGTGAGGAGGCCTGGGCTCAGTCAGCGTGCCAAATCATCCAAAAAAGTTTTCAGTTGAGGTCAGGGCTCTGTGCAGACCACTTGAGTTCCTGTCTTCATGGACTTTGCTTTGTGCACAGGGGAACCGTCATGATGGAACAGGTTTGGGCCTATTCCTTCCTGTGAAAGGAAATCATAATTCTATAGCATACAAAGACAGCCAAGACAACTGGGATACACCGATACCAATACCAGTACTCAGGTGTCGGCCCGATACTTTGCTCATGTACTCATACTCGTAGTTGTAAAACTACCTTGATACAATCGCAACGATACCACTTTAAGTGACAACATGACATAGCCTAACCTCTGGTCTTTTGAGCAGGTAGTTGGAAGAGGAACAATGTCAGCAATTTGGAGATATTTTAAGATAGGTGATGATGATAAAAGTAGAGCAGACTGCAAACTATGCTCTGCTAAACTGTCAAGAGGAGGGGGAAAATAGCTCATTTAACACAAGCAATTTGATTAATTATCTAAAGAACAAACATAACGCCGACTGCAAAGAGTTTGCTAATGCTTGCAGTGGGAAACAGCAACAACTAACTTTTCAGCAAACGCTGGAGAAGCGAGAGAAAATGTCCAGAGACAACCCCCGGGCAGTAAAAATAACAGAAGCTCTTACCCAGTTCATTGCTCTTGATGACCAACCATTGTCAGTGGTAGATAATACAGGATTTCGTCATCTTCTTTGTGTACTTTGAGCTGCAGTATGAGATTCCCAACCGTCAGCACATTACAGATACCGCAATACCAAAGCTGCATGACTTGGTGAAAAAGCACATCAGGAACCTGCTGCAGGACATTTTGGCCTTCAGCTTCACCACTAATATTTGGACTAACAGTGTCAGACCAATGTCTCTTATAAGTTTAACACCACAGTGGATTGATGAGGATTTTACTCCCCAGAGAGTCGTTTTAGGGGTTTGCGCACTGGCCAAGCCATAGCAGGTGCGTTTGATGACATGCTTCAGATGTGGGGCATTCCGAAAAGTGTGAACTGCTCATATCGGTATTTGGTATCGGCAAGTACCCAAATGTAAGTACTTGTACTTGGTTTGAAAAAAAGTGGTATCTGTGCATCCCTATAGACAACTGTGTGTTTGTGGTAATAGTTTGGTAAAGAACCACACATGGGTGTGATGGTCAGGTGTCCACATACTTTTGGCCATATAAAGTAAGTTGAATCGGGTGAAATAAAGCATAAAACATCTCAAGTTAACCATTAAAAATGTATAAGCATTTTTATGTAAAATACATGTAAAAGGCTTGATCATGTCACAGCTATGTCTCTCAAATTTCATAATAATGCATAATAATCCAGTACTGCATGCCATCCCATCTTTTCTGATTTATTTTTTTTTCTACTTTTGGCTCAGTCTGCATCCTGCAGGAAGATTTTGTGCAGGAGGACAACGTGGGGCTGGAGGAGAAACTGGTGCTAGAGGAGAACCTGGTGCTGGAGGAGGTGGACTCAGACTGGGAGCAGCAGCAGGTTGAGCAGGCTTGTTTGCGCAATGCCAAACTGGAGAAACAGGCTGAAGTTCATATGGAGGATCAGATTTGCCCCCTGCAGGATGTCCTACACAACACCATACCTAATATCTTCATCACACAGCAGGAGGATGCTGAGACACAAACAGAGCGCTGGACTCCTCTAATAGAGAACATTAGACGTGGGGCTGAGGAAGCTGCCTTGGTCTCCATGCAAGAGAGGTGAGGGACATGTCTCTGGATTCAATGTTATGACGTAAACCTAATATTAAAATGTATCTGTTTATACGTATAAACACTAAATTTGATTTGTCCCACTGGACTAAACAGAGTCTGTATCTGTAGATGTCAATTTCTGAACACTGTTTAATCTCCATTTTCCTAAGATACATTTTTTTAAATGATCTAATAAAGCATAAGAAAACATTTTGTAATATTTTAATTAAATTTAAAGCATGTATTTAATTAACATAAATAAATAAAGAGTAAAACACAAATATACAAACAAAAATAATATTGTACATATTTGTACAATTGTAAAGCCACTGCACCTTGTTGTATGAAAGCAGACACAAAGGGCAGCACCGTGATGCACAGTGAAACCTTGGTCCAAATATCGATTAGGCCTAACACCTCGTGTCCTCTGTTTTTCTTCTTTAATTCATGCTGGTGTGAAATTATGATTGAAATAAATTCTAATCTGACTGTTAAGACTGAGGTTGCATTGCCACATAGTGGTTTTCAATACCACATATGATTCATGGTCCAAAAGATTTAATGTAACATTTGCTGTTCACGCTATCATAAGAAAATAATCCAAATCCATGTCACTTCTGAAAAAAAAAGTGATTTAGGCCATTTTAACCTGAAATGTACATGTAGACCATGATTATGAGAAAGGCCGATTGTTATCATTGTGAAGATAATATAGTAGCTAACATTTAAGTGGGTTGGTTATAGTATAGTACAGTAAAGTACATTATAGTACAGTATTGTAGCTGTTTAAATGGATGAATGAACTAATGAACATGCAGGCTGGAGCGTGAGCGTCTGGAGGCGGCGAGGATAGCGGAGGAGTTGGCACGCCAGGCTGCTGAATTGGCAGTAAGACAGCTGGAGGAGGAACACACTGTAATCAGAGTCACGGAGCCAGAACGTATGTCTGAACCAGACAATGGAGAGCAGTAAGTCACATAAACACACACAGATATACACACACACACACACACACAAACACACACTCACTCACTCAAAAAGATACAAAAGACCACCCAATGCTAACCAGTTATAATATCCAATCCACCGTAAATGCAGCATAATGACACCTATCACATCAGATAGAGCTTCTATTTCATCTTGTAATCTAATATGGAGATCTAGAGATGTGACAAAAATGTATTGCTTCAAAGATTTCTCAAATAATACTCTCTATATAAAGAGAGGTGGTCAAATTACCCAAAATCTTTACTCAAGTAACAGTGCACCTACCAATCTGATCAAAATAACTGCTCAAAATAACTGGTAAAAGTTGAAGTACAGTTTCAAATTCTTCACTCAACTTTTCTTTAAAGTATGAAAATACAAGAAAGTCTCACAAAAGACAGATCTGCTTGGAATCATGCACTGATATTATTTAGTTTCACCAAGGAACCAAGGAACATGGGAAAAAATTAGCTAAGGCCAACTAACAACAGCTTTATTCCTAATCCCACGTAAATGTTAGCTAGCATGATGATGTTATTTTGATGTTACAAACTAACCGAATGCTAATAATGAGCTGTCACAATACAAATGTCAATGTATATGCCTACAAATGCCCACAAAAGTGTACATAGCAACAGACAATTGCCAGTGATTGGTCTTGGGTCTCATTCTTGCTGTTACACCTGTTAAAGTTTCTACTGTTAGAAATTTAGATCAACTGCTTGAAGCTGTCTGGAGCTTAAAATCACCTCATGACTGTACAAATGAGTGATTTAAGGCTGTGATGTAGTAGAAAGTAGCAAATACTTTTGAAACTAGGAAGTAAATGGTAAAACCAGAAAACCAGACTTACAGTAACAAAGTAATAAATTATTTGTAATTTCTTAACTTTGTTCCTCTGCATATTCACCAAACTCATCCACACAGTCTTCAGTCTTCAAATGTTCACTGTGGTTTTTTTTTTCTTCAAAGACTTTCCAACATCCAGGAGGAAGAAAATGAGGATGACCCAGAGTAAGTCCCATCACTTCTTTCCTTCCACACCCCACCCATTGCACTTTGGTGCAGACTGAGAGTTTGCAATTACAGTACTCGATGCTCAGTCTGCTTTTTCACTTCCCTTTGCTGTGGATTCTCTTTGTCTGGTGCCTTTTCGGAAGCTGAGGTGTTGTTTGTGGCTTGCCATACAGGTTACAGCCACTGCGTGAGGAGAGTGAGGAAGACAGCGGGGAGAGTAAAAATGCAGAGTAAGGGTGTTCAATAAATAATTGACAAAAAAAGTAGCACCCAAACTTACAGTGTGTATTACGAATACTAAAACATGATGGGCTGCAACTTCTCTTGAACTAATTTGGTTTCCATCTTAAAACTAAGAGAGCGCTTTCGTGAAATCTGGTACTGTTATGCAAAATACTTTATTCACCTGCTCAGACATATAGCATTGTTTAAAAGCTAGAGTCCACTACCAACAACTTTGTCCATCATCTTTCAAAAATGAATGCACAATTTTACTCGGTTAATCCTGTATTTAATATAACATTGTTTGAGACAAATTACAGTTTGCTTAATTTTAATGGGATTGATGCCATATATGGAGTTATCCCAATAAACTAACGGTTGGGAGAAAGACTGTGTCTGAAGCTCTAATGACTTCCTAGTTAACTTCCATGCCCACCACCTTCCGATCTCCTCCATATTATTCAATTAAACACTTTAGCAGGAGGCCTACATTATCAGTTCCACAGTCAATCTTTGTGCCATTGAGTTTTGCACTCACAAATTTCCTTTTTTTAAATAGTAACACGTTTCACATGTTCATTCTTGTCATTTAAGTACTAGCAAGATAATTGATAAAATACCCTGGTGACCAAAATGGCACCTTACTGTACGTCCTATTCTCAGTCTCCTGCAAAGTGCAATATTATTGTATGGTATTATACATAATTCTTATGTAACTAGGAAGATCATATCACTGTTGATGTGATGATTTTTTTCATGTTTATTTAATATTTAAGGAAGTCTCCATTGTCAGAACTGTATAACAGTCAGAAGTAAATCTGTATTTTGTATTATTAACCTCAAGAGAAAGTGAGAGAATGGATGTTTATAGCTGCTGTAACATAAGTGATAACAGCAGAAACCATGCTTCACAAACATTCCACAACACTGAATGTAACCAATTCAACAATAACAGTGCATGTGTCTGCATCATTGATTATATTTTTGCAGCAATATATAAATCAGGTTTTATTCCTTACTTGTTAACTGTCCAAATGCAGTTACAGTATATTATATATGCTATATAACTGATATAACTGATAACAGTGAATGGTAGTGGACCAATGGTATCTATAGTACATGTACTTTATATATAGATATCCAATTGGTGGTTTGTATAAGGTCTACTTTTATATCTACATCTCATTCTTGAAAACTTACTTTAAAATTGTGATTGTGATTGTGCTGGAGGTTGGGTGCTCAAACATGATTGCTTGTGCATGGCCTATCCTACATGCTGTACTGCTTATAACTTCCATGTATTTGTTGTTCATATGTTTAAAACTGGCGTGTCCATTCTTATCCGGAAAGGGCTGGTGTGGGTGCAGGTTTTCATTCCAACCAAGCAGAAGCCACACCCGAGTCAACTGAAGGCCATGATCAACTGATTAAACAGGTGGAACCAGGTGTGGCTCCTGCTTGATTGAAAAGAAAACCTGTACCCACACCGGCCCTTCACAGATATGATTTGACACATCTGATTTAAAGGCTTGCTTTTAACTTTTAAATATTTATTACATACTAGTATTTTACAGCATTAGCTGTAGGAGCACGTGATGGTATAGAAAAGATTATACTATAAATTATACTATATGCCAAACTTACGAAGCAACGATAAACATTTTCATGAGATAACAGACATTAACAAGGCTTGACAATAACAATTTGAATCATCTTGAATCAACTTAACTGCCCTAAACATGAATCCCACCATTTGGGTTTTATTCAATTTCATGTATTTATTTATTTGCCAAAGGTGGGATTTGAATTAAATGACTGCAAACAGCATTTCAGGTTCATGCTAGTTATGATGTATTGTAGACTAGCTATAGCTAGCTACTGACATAATGGCTAAAATTCAGCTGAGTAATAATTTATATTGAACCCCACATTACACATTACACATTACACCCCATTTTTTATGGCCCAAACTTTGATTCATTTTTTAAATATGTTTGAAATTCTAATTATGAGTGTGCTTCTGAACTTTTGGCCTGTAGCATATACTATTCTAAAGGATCAAGTATAGGATGTAATGTAATTAGTCTTCATCTTGGACAATGGGTACTGCTCTCCCTAAAATGTCCATCTATTCTTGTCTTCTGGTCAGTATATTATTTTTGAGAAATGATGTCAGAGCCTAACTACTAGTTTCATCCTCCTTTACTTCACCACATGTTTATCTGACTCATCCCTTCCAAATTAATGTTTCCTGCACTGCTAGCTTTTATGGTGAGAGGCTGAGTAGAGTTCAGACAGCTTGCTTCAAGCTTTCTGGCTTGAAATAAATTGTTTATGTGGTTGAACTAAAACATTTTCTTGTGTTACTGCTTTTACTACATCCTTGTTCTCCATTGTAAACAGGACAGACATTAAGAGGTATGTTTCTCCACACAAAACCTGCATTTTTATCAATAAGGTTCATAGGGCTTATACAGATCACATGTGCAATGTGGCAAAAATATCATATCACAATTCGCAAAGGTATTTCTATGATACACGAAATGTATAATGATATATAGGTTTGCTCACAAACTGACAACAGTACATAAGTTTTCCATTAAAAAATAATCTGTTCAACGATTTATTTAATGTTGTTTGCTGTTATGAGGTCTTGAAAAATCTGCTTCATTTTTGTCTAAATGCAATTTGGTATCATTCCATCCTCAAAGACCTGTCGCCCACATTTTGAAGCTAGCATTATAACAGAAAGCTGATATTCCCAAGGATTTGTAGAAAATATAGTGGGTGAGAAAAACCGTGTACTGTAAATGACTGACGTACTATCCAGGGTGTATTTCTGCGTTTGCACCCAGTATTATCAGTCACCATTACCCTGATCAAGATAAAGTGATTACTGATGTTGAATTCATGAATAGACTAACATTGCTTGCTAGCTACATTAGCATCTTAGCTTTAGTGCAATCTCGAAGAAGCAAACATCAAATCATGTTGCCCAACTATTCCTTTAACACTGTGGTGAAGTGGTCTTTTAAACAGGCCAATTTCCGAAATTTCTAAAAATTTAGTTTTGTTCTTGTGTAAAAGCACATAAAATTGTCAACAAGCTGTCATAATCCAATCATGTTCTCATGTGTTTGTGGTGTTGGGATTTGTGGGGTTATGTTGCTCTCATCATGCTCGCTCTTTAATGAAACTCCATGTGCAGGTGTCTGGTGGATGTGTGCCCTGTTGAGGAGCTTAAAACATATAAAACTGAGATTACAGCTCAGATCACACAAAAAGAGGAGTCACCCGAGCCACCTCCTGCAAAGGAATTCACTCCTGCAAGTCAACCTGAGATAGAACATGCCCCACCACGAGAGCCAACTGTCGAACCAGAACCTGATGGAGAAGATCATGCAAGAGCAAAGATCCCTTCACCTGTGATGTCTCCAGTCGTAACCACTCAGCCAGAAACAGCTGCTTCAGGTCCCTCTCCTCCAGCTGCTGTACAGGTAATTTAAAAAATCAGGGCAGTAATGAGGGATTGCTATTTGATTGTAACTAGGGATTGCTATTCTGAAACTCCAAGTAAGGATTCCTATTTTAGGGACCTCTATTCTTCTAAATCAACTATTGTAGGGATTGGTATCATATAGAGTGTTATTTGGCAACTGCAACAAAGATTTGCTGTTTTAGGGACTGTGATACTGTTATTGCAATTGGGAATTGGTATTGTATGGATTGGTATTTCGTAGATGCGACAAGCAACTGCTTTTCTGAGAACTGCTATTCCACTGTTGAAACTAGGGGTAGCTTTTTTGCAATTGCAATTGGGACTGATATTCCAAGGATTGCTATTCTAATCTTTCAATTTAGGTTTGCTATTCCAGTGATTGCTATCCTTTGGCAACAGGCTGGGAAGGTCAGTCCAGACATATATATATCCTGAACCACAGATTTCAGATGCTCTTGTGGGGTCACCAGATAAATCCAAGCCAATTGTGAGATATAATCTCTCCAGCAGATCTTGGCTCTGCCCCAGGGCCTCTGTCTAGTGGGACTTTCCTGATACAGATCCTTATAAGATGTCCAAACCATCTCAACTGGCTCCTCTAAATTTGGAGGAGAATTGGCTATGCTTTCAGGTTCTCCTGAATTGTCAAGTTCCTCACCTTATCACTGAGTGTAAGCTCAGCAAGCCTAGAGAGAAACCTAATTTCTGCCATCTGACCTTATTCTTTCAGTCACTACCCATAGCGTATGACCATGGATGAGGATAACGACATAGGTTAATTGGTAAACACAGAGCTTTGTCCACAAATTGAGCTCCTGCTTCAGCACCACAGACTGGTACACTGAATGTAACACTGCATATCCATTATTTCAGCTAGGAATTGCCATTCTGAAACTGCAAGTAGGGATTATTGTCATTCTGCCTTTGGAATTATGGATTGATTTTCTGTAGTTAGAGGTCTGTAATTAGTAGTAAAGGCTTACTTTTAGATCGATTGCTATTTTGGCTAATCATCATATTTTGGCTAACAATCATCTCATCTCTCTACAGGAAGATGAGGCATTTCAAGAGGAATGTGGAGGTCAGTGTGGATCATCAAGTCACTGCACATGTGTTCGGTGTAAATTTGCAATGAACCTATTAAACAGACTGATATTCGAGATACTGTGCTTTATATGTTTGATATATTGTCTGCTCCAATGGATTACACTCAAAAGAAACAATCCATTATTACCTCAGAAGTTCAATAATTCTGGATTAGCTGTTATGCTTAGTTATGATGAAGCAGTTTTATAAATAAAAAAAAGTCCATGCAAGCACCACTTTTGCAGTAACATCCAGCACTTGCTTATCTGCCTGCCTGGAGCACCTTCTAGCTCTTCTGCCGCAAGGCACTGGATGCTGTGCTTCCCTCATGCTTCTCAGCACCTCGGTAGCTTCAGCCAACTACTGAATAAAAACAACTTCACCTCTCACAAATTGCCCTCCCTGCCTCAAGACCTGCTCCCACTGTACCATGAACTCTTGCAAATTCCCAAAACAGGTGCAGCAACACTGTCGGAATGTTCTCCTGTGCCGCAACAGGCTTAAGCCTCAAGAGGACTTCCTAAGCACAGCAAAGTATAGGCCTGGAGTTTGTCTGTAGCTAGTGCCTTGAAACCAAACGCACCCTCAGAGAACCCAGAGCATAGAACATCCCATCATTCCTAGCAACACCTGCTTCATAATAAATCTGAAAGGCTTCAACCTCAACATTCCCTTATTCTGAGGTCCACCAACCCTCAAGCAAAAGCTCAGGTGAATTAACTACTGGTCTGTTACCCTGTCATGCTGTGCTAGGCTGTGCCGTGCTAAATTGCTGTTGCTGTAGTTGCTGTGAGTATGAAGTGTTTGATCCCAAGGTGTTACGGAGAATAATATTTGGCCTTATGTATTAGTAGTAAGTCATTTGGTATAAATCTATAAGTCATTTCTCCATTGATCTGAATGAATTTGTCAGCAACTAACAAGGTTGGTTAAGATGAGTGTCCAGTTGCATGATCTTCATAAAGAAGTGAATAATTAGATACCTTTTCCAGTTAGTTGTCCATAAATGGACAAAGTTGTCAATATTCATTCAGATCCTAGATCTGGAGATTTGGCTATGATTACCTCTTGGATTTTTGACCACAGAGATACAAAGTGCCAGAAAGCAGCTGTTTCTGAAATGTATTGATGCTTTGATGTAATCTCAGAATGTCCTCATGTGAGTGTAGAGGAAGTTGATGATGGATCCATTCCTACTGTACCTCAAATTGTTGAACCCCAGGAGACGAACGGTGTCAGCCTCACTGTTCCTGTACCTGTGATGGCCACCCAGAGGTGAGCCTCATTTTGAAAGCTGGTGTAGTGGACAGCAACACTCTTATACTGAAATGGCATTGAATGTTGTCAAATTAAATGTAGTAAAGTGAAGTTGACTGGAATTGTTGGACAATCTTTATCAACAACTTAATAACACATCTTCTTTTTTTACCGTTACTTTCTAAACTGCTACAGCAAAGCAGTGCTCATTGAGTGAGTCCTGGCGCATTTATTTACACTGTCGATCATTTGAAATTTTGGTCTAGTTGGTTTCATTGTTCTGCTGTTTTTGTTTTAGCCAATACAGCATGCTTGTCTTTTAATTCAGGAGGGTTTTCCAGCCAGACGAACAAGTTGAAGAGGAAGAAAAGCAGAAAGAGGAAGATCTGACACCCCGGCATGGCCTCCTCACTGTGGAGGAAGAGTGAGTGACTGGCCTTAAGGCTGCATTCTCTGAAATAGTCTTGTTAAAGGAATGGTACAACCAACAAGCTGAAACTAATAGAAACATTAAAAATAATACATGGTTATAATTAGGTGCATTCCAAATAAAGACCTACTACTAAAAATAAATCATATTTCTTTTATAAGTTATACTAAAGTAATGACTGTGAAAACTTTATGGGCATTTTTGCTTTTTATCCCAGCCACCACCACCACCACCACCTCTAAGGATGACCAATTTGGTTTATTGTCACACCTACTGTGTGCTGTTGTGAACAAACCACATAGAATAAAAAATGTAATGAGACACAGTATAAGAATGTATGTTTGTTTGGTGTTTACAGACATGGAAAGGAAATCTTTGGAATGATGTATCTAAAGTATAGAAAAGATAAATGGGTGCCAAGTTTGCTGAAATGCTTGAAATTGTTGGTTGTCATTTAGCTGTGTTATTGTCCGTAGAGATATCCTCAATGGAGAGATCAGACCACTGACTAATGATCATTCTTTTCTTGTAGTTTCTTGGCAATCGATAATGCTATTAGAACATCCTTACAGAGCTTAGGGATAGAAATTGTGCATAGGTCATCTGGCAAAGGGAGAGGGGAAACTAAAATGTGGTACAGTTTGTCATTGGCATTTGTACTTGTACTTACATATACCTGTACTTTGTAATGTTTGTATTGTATCGTTTGCGGCAGTGGTTCTGAGCGTCCTCTCTCTTCGGCCAGTCAGACAAGTGTTGTGGTTAACGAACGTCTGCAGGAGCTGATCAAGCTGTTTAAGGAGCGAACAGAACGTACTAAAGAGAGGCTGATTGACCCAGATGAGTCTGAAGAAGAGAGTCCCTCAGCAAGTGAGTAGAGGGGTGACAAATTAAAGGAAAAACCAACAAAAGGTGACTTATTAAGTTGCTAGGCCAGCACAAGGAGAGCTTTGATGTACACTGACATAGATTCTACATGTATCTAGAACTGTACTGTTGGGATGAACACCATCTCAGAGTATAATCGCTGCTATGATGCTCATCTAAATGTACATTTATAGGAGGACATGAAACTTTTGGGATAGTTACAAATGAGGTTGTGGCAATGGCGAAATGTGAACAAAACATGCTAATGGAGAGAAAAAATGTCCTCGTTTTTTCAAGTTCACATTGAACAATGTCCCTGTTTATTTTACTGCACAAGCCTGGATTGCACTTATTAACGTAAACATAGAGTACAGTAGTAATTTTTTATATTTGCAGGTCTATTTTCATCATTCAGTATAATCTGACATGGAGAACATGTTATCACAAAGTCTGTCATTAGAGTCATCTCATATTCTTAAAAGTCCTCTGTAATCACAGTTAAAAACTGGTTAACGGAGACAAATGTTCTAGCAAAATGCAAATTTTTTTCTGTTTCATTTGTCCCCTGCCTGTACTTGTTTGCCCTTAAATATTACTGTATGTGAATACATGGTTTCCAGAATGAAATGCACTTTTTCATTTTGTGTAGCACCTACCAAAAAGGCCGCTCCGCCTCCACCTCCTCCACCTCCTCCCCCTGAGGAGAAGAAAGATGTTCCTGCTGATGATGAGAGTGAAGAGGAGCAGTTCCTGGAGTTCATGGGCTACCAAGTCAAAGTGCCCAAGGTACCCCCCATGCCAGACTGGCTGAGAGCCATCGTGGAGTATCGTTTCCCTTCCAGCATTGATCCTTTCACTGGTGAGACACTGCTCGGTGCTCCAGAATTACAGCAACATGCTATTCTTCACTCTTAGACTGTATGTGTAATTTGACAGGCAGGAAACTCATCCTTATTCACTAAAAAGTTGGCTTCGGTTGAAAAATGAAAATTGAAGCAGACAACCAAATATTAATCTTCACAAAAGTACTCTGAGCTAATGATTACGACTGCTGGAAAATGCTGTGTGTGTGTTTCTTGTGCCTCTGGTTTGATTTCTCCATATCAACGCATAATTTTGATAAGGCTGAAATAGATAACAAGGAAAAAAGAATAAAGTTTGCCCAAAGAGTTATTTCTTTCACATGTATGACGTGATTTTCCTTATGAAATATTATTCACAAAATATCGTGTCTTTACGTGAGTTCAAATTCAGGGCATGGCATGCTGAAATGCATTTTCACATATTTTTCCACGTGATCACATACAGTATGTGACATAATGTGAAATGGATATATATATATATATATATATATATATATATATATATATATATATATATATATATATATATATATATATATATATATATATATTATTACTACTATATTATTACAGAGTATTATTATTATTATTATTATTATTAGCACTTGTTATATTAGGGAATGCAGAAGAAGGATAGAGTAGGTGGAATTGCTGTTGTCCTGCTCATCACTGCTTTGTGTTTGCCTGTTTTTCCTCCGATCAGATATGATCTATGTGGTGTGGCTGTTTTTTGTGATGTCTGCTTGGAACTATAACGTGTGGCTGATTCCGGTGCGCTGGGCGTTCCCGTATCAAACTCCAGAGAACATCCACCTGTGGCTGCTGGCTGACTATTTATGTGACACGATCTACATCCTGGACATTGTGGTCTTTCAGCCCAGGCTACAGTTCGTCCGTGCGGGAGATATAGTGGTGCGTAGTGCAAGATGGATAAACACATGCATGAGATTTCAGTTTTACATTAAACAATGCACTTATATTCAGACAATGCAAAGAAACAACACCAAAAACAAATCCTATTCAATCTCAGCATCTTTAAAAAATAATAATAATTTTGCGTATATTTTTTATTAATAGATGTGTCTCTGGATATATGTGTTTCAGTGTGATAAAAAAGATATGAGAGAAAATTACATGAAAACAGAAAGATTTAAGGTGAGTACTAGCCTTTAAAGGACTGGTTTGTTAAAAAAAATACATTTACAAACTTACCTCTTACCCTAATTGTAGTGGACTGCTCAAAAGCCCCTTATCAGCCATACAAGTACAGTGCTTCATTAAGGACACCCTCCTGCCTCCTTTGATTCGATTGGCCAATACAAAAGAAATGATGAAGTGTAACACATTTTCTGTGCATGAGCAACAGTAACAATTTAATTTACATCAATTTTTAGAATGTAGATAAAAAGGACTTGCACATCTGTGTGAAATGACCTGCTTGTCTGATAACTTTACATACTTTGAAGTCATTCTAAATATCACTACTTTAAATGAGATTCCTTTATTGGAAGATGTCTGTGTACAGTGCTATGAAAACACATTTTCCCCATCCTGATTCCTTCTGGTTTCGTGTATATCTGAAACAAAATTGTTTCAGAAATTAAAAAAAAAAAATCTAAGATAAAAAGTTATCCAGTTAACTGGGCCTGTGTGAAAATCTATTTGCCATTTCAAATCTATGAAGCTGCATTCATAATGGGGTTCAGCTGGGCTAGATGCAACTAGGCCTGATTACTGCAAACCCTGTTCAATCAAATCAACACCTAAATAGAACTTTTTCAGCAGCATGGTCAACAGTTGGTTAAAAGGTTTTACCCAGTAACACACTATGCCAAATCATGAGGAAGAGGTTGATTGAAGTACATCAGTCAGGGAAGAGTTACAAAGCTATTTCACAGGGTCTGGGACTCCAAAGGACCACAGTGAGAGCCATTATCTCAGTAAGTAAAAGACTGATCTCCGGTTATCGGAAGCGTTTGGTTGCAGTTATTGCTGCTAAAGGTGGCACAACCAGATTTTAAGTTTAAGGGGGTAGTTAGTTTTTCACATGGGTGATAGGTGTTGGATAACTCTTTTTGCATCAGTTTAAAAAAATATATAATAAGTAAACACTGTATTGTGTGTTTACTCGGGTTGCCTTTGTTTTATGTTGTATTTTGTTTGAAATTAGTATGAGATATACACAAAATCAGAAGAAATCAGGGCAAATACTTTTTCACAGCATTGTATATCTATAAATGTGTATATATTTTGCTATATCTAAAAAAGTTTAAGAAGAAAATTTCAGACATCAAACTTCTCTTCGCTGATAGACTATAGAGGGTTTTTTTTGCAAATTAAAGGCAAATCTTTCCTTTAACATATTAATAGAGTAGCCATGGCATTTCCACACAACTAGCTTTGACTGTCCAGGGCTTGACTGATATCTGGATGTTTCAGATGGACATGATCAGTCTGTTTCCCCTGGATGTTCTGTACTATTTCACAGGCGTTAAATCCATTCTGCGCTTCCCACGCATTTTAAAGGTAAAAGCAGTGCTAATACACACAACTTACACTGCACTTAAATACATACTCAACTAGGACTACAGAAGATTAGTTAATAAATATACTTCTCTATTTGCCATAGAGCCTAAATCAGTATTAATATTACTACTCTGTCTTTCTGTCAGTACATGGCATTCTTTGAATTTAACGATCGTCTGGAGGCAGTGATGAAAAAAGCCTACATTTACAGGTAAGCCTAAAGGACACATTATACGTGAATACTGTACATTAAAATGTGTATGTACAGTATATCTATTTATACACTATATAGTATTTCTTTCATCCTTAACATTGTGTTCTATTTCAAATGAAATTTTACTTGAAATCTGGATGAAATCTTCCTTAACTGGACTTATTTTAAATATTAGCTGAAATAAAAGTGTGTTTGCAAATCTAAACCAAAAGGGTGATGTTGGTGTCCCATTCCCACCATATTTACACCATTTTAAAGTTTTCTATAAATCTGCATAAATATGACCTAAAACATCATCAGATTTTCACAAAAGTAGACAAAGAGAACCCAGTTAAAACAATTATACTTGGTCATTGGAAATTTGGAATTAAACTTGGAAAATTATCTAATATTACATATCTTTGAGTGTCAAAAGTGTCAATGGTGTCTTTTCAAACAATGAGTTGACAATGAAGTGTGCATGAGCACCCTATTTTATTTAACAAACAGGGATCTATCAAAGTCTGGTCCTCACAACACATGTCTGAGGAAGGACCTCAGAAAAAAGAATCGTTGCAGGACTGATCAACAGTTACAGGAAGTGTTTAGTTGCAGTTATTGCTGCTCAAGAGGGTCACACCAGTTACTGAAAGCAAAGGTTCACATTCTTTTGTCGCTCACAGATAAGTAATATTGCATCATTTTCCTCAGTGTTTAATTGGGTTCTCTTTGTCTTCTTTTAGGATTTTAGGACTTTTAAAATCTGATAATGTTTTGGTTCATATTTATGCAGAAATGTAGAAAATTATAAAGGGTTCACAAACTTTCAAGCACTACTGTATTTTATTTTAAAAACTATTTTAGGATATTATATTGTTATTTTGACATGCCTTTATTACAAGATACTAAGCTATTTCATTTAAGTTATTGCCTCAGTATTTTGACACATTATCTTGTTAAACCAACTCAAAGTTTAACACACAAACTCTCAATACGAAAAATTTATTGAATATCAATACATAACTTGCAATAACTTGCAATAATAGTTTTTATTCTGTTTGCTGTTTACCAGATAGTCAGTAAGTGATGGAATTAATTCTAATAATGATTTATTGAAATTGTTGTATTTAATTAAAAAAGAATACAAAATAGAAGCATTTTCACTAGTGGTCTCAGACATTTGTACCCCATTGTACATCTAACGATTGGTCATTCACTCCAATCGGTTCAGGTATGATAATAGCTTTGAGTAACAGGATGTAATGTTTTACATGACAGGTTATAGTTTATTACTTGGGGTTATTTCTATCATTCTATAGAAGGAAATGTGTCATCTTTCCAGACACGTTCATGCACACTCCATAAAAATTACTGACATGATAGATTTGGACAGGGATAAAATCCCAGACGCACTCCTATAATTGAATTAACCCAACTCCTCGTGTAAAACTAATCAATTTCAAATAGGGTGTTAGTTTTGTGTCTTCTTCCGCCCATGTCTTTTTCTCAGAGTGATCCGGACCAGCGCGTACTTGCTCTATTCACTGCATTGCAATGCTTGTCTGTTCTACTGGGGCTCTGACTATGAAGGCCTTGGCTCCACTAAATGGGTCTATGATGGCAGAGGCAACAGGTGACTCCTTCATCATGCACTCCAAAGTCTGTGTTATTGTCTCAATATCATGCAATAAAAAGTGTGTGTGTTTGTGTGTGCGTACGTGGGTTTTCATCATGCAGTTATATCCGCTGCTACTACTTTGCTGTAAAAACTCTGATCACTATCGGAGGTCTCCCAGATCCTACGACGGTCTTTGAAATCGTCTTTCAGCTAGTCAATTACTTCGTGGGTGTGTTCGCTTTCTCGATTATGATTGGTCAGGTGGGTGGAAAAAAAAGCTGCAATGCTACAGAGTGATTTCAGACATCAGAAAAAGTCTCCAATAATGTGTTTGTGTGTGTAGATGAGAGATGTTGTAGGAGCAGCTACCGCAGGTCCGGCGTACTACAGGTCATGTGTGGACAGCACGGTAAATTACATGACCGCGTATAGAATACCACGTGACGTTCAGAACAGAGTCAAGACCTGGTATGACTATACCTGGCAATCACAAGGCATGTTGGGTAAGAGTTAGTCAGATGGAGTTGAATATTTTTATATAATACAGAGTTGTGTGATGGGATTCAGCTGAAATTCATTCAGAATACACAGAATATTTCCTGGTATTTATGTCTACTTGGGTTAAACAAAATAAAACATAGAACCCTTTGTATCAAACCAACTACTTTTTTAGGTGAGCAATTTATAGGAACAGATAAGCAAATTAAAGTAAATCAAATTTTATATTTTCATTTACATTTATTCACTTGGCAGGCACTTTTATCCAAAGCGACTTACAAATAAGCAAAGCAATAATTGATTGAATATCCCTTGCTTACAATAACTGCATCAAGCCTGTGACTCATTGACATCATTGTATTGTTGGTTTCTTCTTTTGTGATTATTTTCCAGGCGTTTACTGCAGCATCTTTCGGTTTGTTTTGGGGGGTTTCTCCTTTCAGTCTCCTCTTCAGGAGGTGAAATGCCTGCTCAAATTTGGTTAAGGTCTGGTGCTTGACTTGGCCAGTATAAAACCTTCCAATTCCCCCCTATAAATTCCTTTGTTGAGTTGGCAGTGTGTTTGGGATCATTGTCTTGCTGCATGATAAAGTTCCTCACAATCAATTTGGATGCATTTCTCTGTAAATTGGCAGACAAGATGTTCCTGTAAATTTCTGGATTCATTCTGCTGTTACCATCATGAGTTACATCAATAAAGATTTGTAAGACTGTTCCAGTTGCAGCTATATAAGCCCAAGCCATGACACTACCTCCACCATGTTTCACAGATGAGCTTATATGTTTTGGATCATGAGCAGATCCTTTCTTTCTCCACACTTTGGCCTTTCCATCACTTAGGTAAAGGTTAATCCTGGTTTCAGAACTTTTGTGGCTCCTCTCGGTATTTCTTTGCAAATTCCAATCTGGCTTTTTGATTCTTACTGCTGATCAGTGATTTGCATCTTGTGGTATGGCCTCTATAAATCTGCTGTCAAAGCCTTCTTTAATGGTGGATTGTAATACCTTCACCCCTGCCCTCTGGAGGTTGTTGATGATGTCACTGACTGTTGTTTTGGGGGTTTTCTTCATAGCTTTCACAATGTTTCTGTCATCAACTGTTGTTGTTTTCATTGGCTGACCCATTCGGTGTCTGTTGCCCAGGACACCAGTGATTTCTTTTCTTTTTTTCAGGCTATGCCCAATGCTTGTGCAATGCCTCTGATTGATTTTCCCTCTTTTCTCAGCTTCAAATTGGCTTGCTTTCCTTCCACAGACAGCTCTCTTAAGATACACTTATCCTTTTTAACAACAAATGCAGTCTCCACCGGTAAAAACCAAATCCTAAAACCAAGAATAGATGTTCAGAGCTATTTATTGTTATATATTGTTATATTTATTGTTATTGTTATTAACAGTCAATCTAACAGAACACACCTGGATAACAAGAAACACCGGTCAGTCCTGTTCCAATATTTTTGCTCCCGTAGTTGGGTGGTCTGATACAAAATGTGCTATGTTCTATGTCCTTTAACACATCTGCATATAAATACCAGGAAATAAAATCTGAAATTCTTGCACCACTGGAAATATTCATACATAACGCATGTCTTGGCTGATTACATTTGGTGTAAGTGGGAAATCAGGTAAGTTGCGTTTTCCTAGTATAGTCATGTATTGTTCCTGACATTGCATATACTATAGAGAGGGGTATCTTTGTGTTTAGATGAACAGGAGTTGCTCATACAGCTGCCTGATAAGATGCGTCTGGACATTGCAGTGGATGTGAACTACACCATTGTCAGCAAAGTGGCCCTCTTCCAAGTGAGTCACTTGAAAACATGCACTCACATGCAGTAGAACATGGAATAGATAAATGAAGGAACACTTATTGCCCTGCGATGGACTGGCACCCTGTCCAGTGTGTACCGCGCCTTGTGCCCGATGCTCCCTGGGATAGGCTCCAGGTTCCCCCTGAAAAGGAGTAAGCGGTTGAAGATGGATGGATGGATGGATGGATGGAGGAACACTTATAGTATATTACACTTATAGTAATTCACCTCAGGTTCTGAAACCATGAACAGTTTATCTTGGTGCCAAAAAAAAATTGACATCTTAGTGAAGATATCATAAATGTAGTCAAATTGATCTTATTTTTCAGATTATAAGATTACAATATACCAAATATAAGATTATTAAACCTATTTCTAGACATTGTTACTAATTTCAAGCATTAAATGTTCTTCTTGTATTAGCAGATAAATCTGTTTCTTTCTAGAACTAAATACTTAAAATTACCACAAAAAACACTATTAAAAAAAATATAAAATAAGACTATTTCAAGCTTGAAATTAGTAAATAAATAAATTAATGAATGAATAAATAAAGTCTAGAAACAGTTTCAATAATCTTCTATTTGGTTAATTGTCATGTAATAACAGGAAATAATATATAGGCTATGTTTGACTATATTGAAGCTTTTTAACTTGATAAGATTTTATTTTTCAAAGTGCTAGACAGTAGAATTTTGCTATTTTATCTTCATGTATCTTGCTCTCGTTCTCAGGGTTGTGACAGACAGATGATATTTGACATGTTGAAGAGACTGAAGTCTGTGGTCTACCTCCCAGGAGACTATGTGTGTAAGAAGGTTAGAGCTGATGATGTCACTAACACTACTGTAGTAACAAGTTTCAAATTAGTAAGTTGAATTTTATGTGGCGAACAAAGACGAGTCGGATTGATCAACACAGTGAAACCTCCCAGTGCAGTTCGATTAAATATAAACACTCTCGAAACCAATCAGCCAATCAAATTAGTGAACCAGAACTGTATAACAGGAACAAAATTTTCTCACAGACGTTCCATAACATTAAAAGTTACAACAAAGTAATAAAAATTGAAATGTGGAAAATGTCTGCAGTGTAAAGGGAATAAAACAATTCAGTACATGCTATTGGAAAATATTAATTGTTGATAACTTTGCTTATAAAAGATTTTGGGTGAGATAGCTTTCCATTTATTACATACATTAGCCTCAGGGTTCCAGTGAAAATGCTTTCCAATCACCTTACATTTGAGGCTAGTAGTAGAATGTTGTATAAAATGTAAACCTTGGACTTTTGATCGGAAGGTCATGAGTTCAAATCCCAGCACCGCCAAGCTGCCACTGCTGGGCCCTTGACCAAGGCCCTTAACCCTCAATTGCTCAATTGGATAAAAATGAGATAATTGTAAGTCGATCTGGATAAGGGAGTCTGCGAAATGCCATAAATGTTAATGCTAAATGTTAATGATCCTCATTTGGCTCATTCAATTATTAGCTATATAAAGAGTATTTATAGAAATAGATACATAAACCTTCCCATGCTCAAGGGTTCTCCTGATCAGAGGGAGTATAAATAACTTTAGTGACATAAATATTGTGGGGGTTAAGTCTTTTATTCTCTTATGTAGCTCATGTGAATGTGCTTCCTCTGTGTCAGGGTGAGATTGGCAGGGAGATGTATATCATTAAAGCTGGGGAGGTGCAGGTGGTTGGAGGCCCTGATGGTAAAACTGTGTTTGTCACTTTGAGGGCCGGATCTGTTTTCGGGGAAATCAGGTGAGTGTTCTGGAAGTTTCACTGTATGATGAATTACCATAATTTCTGGACAATATGTTTGTGTATAACAAATTAAGTGCATTTCTCACATCAGCTTGCTGGCTGTAGGTGGAGGGAATAGGCGCACAGCTAATGTGGTAGCACACGGCTTCGCTAACCTCTTCATCCTGGATAAAAAGGACCTCTCTGACATCCTGGTGCACTACCCAGAGTCCCAGAAAATACTACGCAAGAAGGCCAAGTGAGAGGACGATCTGCCTCAGAAACTATTCTCATACACACATACGCATACAGTGAGGGGAAAATATGTATCCAGACACCTTTGTTCTTGTTATTTAATATTCCTCTACTGCATTTATATACTTCAAATTATACCTAATGTCTTTTGACTTTGTGCTTATAAATACACACAAAAAAATTATGTATTCATAAACATAAACGAGGATACGCATGATTGTTTGTTTTTTAAATGATAGGCGGTACATATTTGGATACTATATTTAATGTATTATTGATTGGGAAGCTTTCACACAATCGTGCAAGCAATCATAGTGAAATTGAGGGAGCTTCTTCAAATTCTCAGGGTCAACATCAATAAACAACACTCAGGTGTGGACAGGTGTGCAATGGAAGTTTTTACAGCACATTCTCAGACTAATGATAAGGAAAGTAAGAGAGAAGCCAACAGTCACTTGAAAATAGTTGAAACCTGAAAGCAGCAGGAACAACAGTTACACAGAGAACAATAAGCAATGTACTATACTACAATCATCACAGTTCCTAGACCTTATGCAAAACTCCTCTGTTGAAAAATAATCAGAGAGATGTATGTCTAAAATTTGCATACAATCATTTAGAGAAATCAGAACACTTTCAGAACAAAAGACAAAACAAAAAGAGAACTTTTTGGCAATAATTTAGCTCAGAAGTAAAGGTTGCATGTATGATCCTACAGTGAAGTATGGAGGTGGGAACATCATGATTATAGGCTGCTTCTCTGTAAATGTTACTGGGGAATTATGTCACCGAAGGAAATATGAATAGAGTGATCTCCTGACTTTATTTATGAAAACTGCAAGTCTATGGGTAGTGGGGTAAAGGCTCTAGGTTAATGACCAGAAGGTTGGGCGTTGTTCGAAGTCCAGATATTACTTGCACAAACGTCTATGTCACTACATGAACTATTAGCATAACATGAGGATTCAGTGAATTCAGGCATCATGTTGTGGAGACGCTGTGTGTTTTGGTGCAAAAGCAAAACTCCTTTGTTTGGCCTTCACAAAACGGACAAAATTAGGAATCAGTGGTTACTGTTTATTTATAACGCTGTTCCTGAGCAGTTCAACCCAAACGTTTACTTGTGCACAGCACATTTTACGGAGGACAGCTTTGTGAACCTGGGAGAGTACAAGGCAAGCAACACACAAAGGCTACTTCTGAAAAGTGCGGCGATTCCCACTTTGCTTGGACAGTCTTGTGCTTCTGAATCAGAACCTGTAACTATGTTTGATTATTTTATGAAGTATCTGCTATTCACTGTCCAAATGTGGAGTTTTGTGTTGTGGCCCAGGGCTCCATTGAGGACCTCTGCTAAGGTGCTAGCTAAGGTTTGCTGAGTTGCCTCAGTTGTTTAAGTGTTTCTTGGTATGTTGGTCGGCTGACAGAGACGTTGATTGTAGCTGTTGTGATTGTATCTTGAAATGGTTCATATCAATCGAATCGCAAGAATCTTAGCTTTCCAATAATACTAATAGCTAAGATAGATCTCATGAGTACCTGTGTACACAGAGAAGCTGTGTACATTGGATAGTTTTGGACATAACAATAAAATCGATCTGTAATGTAAGAGAAATAAAAACTTACCACTGTGAAACGTTCTGCTCAAGTCATGTTTGCAAAGTTCGCTCCGCTTGATCATCCACATTTTCTGAATCTGACTGAGGCTCAAACTCATATGGTAAACCCGACGCCATGTTGCTTAGGAGTTTAGAATTGCTTTAGAAGCCTTGGAGGCTGAAGCTAACCCAAGGGGCGTTACATTTCCGACACACACATTTTGGCCAAACACAACGCAACGGATCAGCTAGCCAATCAGAGCACTCTGGGCCTTTCTGAAGGAGGGGATTTGGAGAAATCGGAGCATTTCAGGCAGCATGGGAATAGAGGTATAGCAATAATGTGCAGTGTGTGACACATAGTGCATTTTGTTAACATTAAAGGATGTTAACCTATTCTATTACACCCAATAAACAAAATAATGAATGTTTAAAAATCTTTAAATATCATATGACCCCTTTAAGGTTCTTAAACGTATTTGTTTATATTTATGAATACTTACTTTTCTGTTCATGTTTGTACATAAGCACAAAGTCAAAAGACATTATATACCTAGAAGTATAAAACGTGTGTTAAGTGTCTATGTTTCTAGTGGTATATATATATATGCACAGGAGGTATATTAAATAACAAAATCAAAAGGGGCTGAATACTTATTTCCCCTCATGTACACCATTAATGCCTTGTCTGAGTGAACCAATCACAGCACCGATCTGCTTACAGTTGAAACAGTGTACTAAACCAAAATGTTGTTTGTGATGATGTTCGTGGAGAGTTAATTGAAATCAGTCAGAAGTGGGTCTCATGATACTTGTTTACTGCTCACCCATGGATCCAATTCATTATCAGTGTGTGTGTGTGTGTGTGTGTGTGTGTGTGTGTGTGTACTCACTGTACTCACTCTAGTGTGCTGAATTTATCCTTATTTAGTAATTAAGATGTGAAGGCCTCAACCACAGATGTCCCGAAGGCCTACAGCACTGTTTACTGTTCTAACAGACATTAATGCTCAAATCATTAGCGTGCCAAGTCTTTCCCTAACTTCATCAGTTGTTTTAGAGCATATACAGTATATGATGTGCTGTTTAGTGCTGTGTGCCCTCATGAACTGATGCTCATGACCTATTTGGTTGAGCACATTCGTGTGCTTCTATTACTCAGGAAGATGCTAACGAAGGACACGAAGCCACCAGTAGAGAAGGGTGCGGGTAAGGAATCTGGTCAGGTGATCCCAACACGACCAGAGACTCCCAAAATGTTTAAGGCCGCCCTGGTGGTGGGCAAAGGAGAAACGTTCGTCAAACTGAAAGAGACCTACAAAGACGCTGGAGCCACACTACAGGTGCTTGCTTTATCTTACATTTACATTACATTTATTCACTTGGCAGACGCTTTTATCCAAAGCGACTTACAAATAAGCAAAGCGATATATCAAGCAGGGAACAATACAAGTGGTGCTACTTATTAATGAATACAAGGAATTAAGTAGGTGGTGTTGTCTGTTTTTTTTTTAGGAGTTGGTTAGGTGTTCACCAACTCCTAAAAAAAAAAAACACAGACAATGCACTTACACCTCTACTCTGTACACTTTGCTTCCTCTGGTATTCAATTAATGGATCTTGTATAGTAGCACTACTTGTATCTTCATATAAGATACATACACGCACACACACACACGCACACACACACATATATATATATATATATACACTTGTCTTTGTACTCCTCACCTGGTTGCTGCCACACGCTTGACACCATCTGAACCAAATAATTTTATCTTGGTCTCATCAGACCACAGGACATGGTTCCAGTAATCCATGTCCTTAGTCTGCATGTCTTCAGCAAACTGATGCGGGCTTTCTTGTGCATAATCTTTAGAAAAGGCTTCTTTCTGGGATGACAGCCATACAGACCAATTTGATGCAGTGTGCGACGTATGGTCTGATCACTGACAGGCAATCCCAGACCCCTTCAACCTCTGCAGCAATGCTGGCCGCACTCATACATCTATTTCCCAAAGACAACCTCTGGATATGACGCTGAGCACGTGCACTTAACTTCTTTGGTCGACCATGGCGAAGCCTGTTCTGAGTGGAATCTGTCCTGTTAAACCACTGTATGGTCTTGGCCACCGTGCTGCAGCTCAGTGTCAGGGTCTTGGCAATGTTCTTATCGCCTAGGCCATCTTTATGTAGAGCAGCAATTCTTTTTTTAAGATCCTCAAAGAGTTCTTTGCCATGAGGTGCCATGTTGAACTTCCAGTGACCAGTAGGAGGGAGTGTGAGAGTGATGACACCAAATTTAACACACCTGCTACCCATTCACACCTGAGACCTTGTAACACTAACAAGTCACATGACACCAGGGAGGGAAAATGGAAAATTGGGCTCAGTTTGGACATTTTCTCTTAGGGGTATACTCACTTTTGTTGCCAGTGGTTTAGACATTAATGGCTGTGTGTTGAGTTATTTTGAGGGGACAGCAAACTTACATTGTTACACAAGCTCTACACTCACTACTTTACATTGTAGCAAAGTGTCATTTCTTCAGTGTTGTCACATGAAAAGTTATAATCAAATATTTACAAAAATGTGAGGGGTGTACTCACTTTTGTGAGATACTATAACAGCCAAAATCATGTTTTTCTGAATATAACATACTTTCATTACTCAACGTTAAGAAAACATAAAATTATGTTTTTATTTTCTTTCTAAGCTTAAGTGTGCTTTTTCTCACACAGTGACTATTATGCTTTGAAGTTTTTGGATATCTGCGACTACAAAATGTCTATAAGCCTAATAGATTCAGTTTATAAGCGTAGAGGTCTTCTTATTAGAGTAATATAGAGTACGCCTAATTTATTTCATGCATTTTTACCATTTCTAGAGTTTCCCTTCATATGATCTTAATTGCAATTTAAAAACTTTTATACATGATACATGATGTATCGTATAAACTTTCATTTCCATATCTTCATGTCTCAGCCTTCCGGCATCACAGCAGCACCCGTGCCCCCTCCCTCACCCATTCACCGTCGATCACCCATCCAGCGCACAGTCACACAGGACGACGATGATGACCTGGTGACACAGACCACGGACAGCACGGTGATTATCCGCATGATCCCACGCCAACACGGTGAGGAGATCCTCAGTGTTGAAATGGCGGAGGAAGAAGTTGGAACTGCTGAGAAGACTGAGCAGGAGGAGAGGAAAGAAGAATAGAAGTTGCGAGAAAGAATGAGAAATTAGGACTTGAGGCTGAGAAATAACCTATTATTATTATTATTATTATTATTATGCTTTTGCTATTATGGGCAGCTATTCTAACTGAATCTAAACCAAAGGGGCGTTTGCTATTTAATTACGCTTAGTGATGCTTTTCTGTTTTAAAGTCATAGCTGACTTTAACATTAGATGAGCTTTAAATGAAGGAGGTGTGTGAGTGAGTGTGTTATGGAACCTGATTTCTTTTTCCTATAAAACACACTGCTCTGATTTCAGGAATGCTACCTTGCCTGCTTTTAAAATGTCATGCTGACTTCCATTATAGTCCTAGCTATATGTAAGCAAATACACTCACAAACACACAAATATGCACACATTTTCTGGCCTTTACAGCAAAGCAAAATAGATGTCATAGTTTTTGAATTACCTTCATTGTACTAGGACAATTTCATTGTGCATTTATGGTAGATACACTACTGCAGCAGAAACAGGAAGGTTAGTGTATGTTAGCCTGGCACCATTTTTAGTTCTGCCTATAAGATAAATCTTGATTTCAGCATTTACCTATAGTACAGAATACCCGAGCCGTTAGCCAATCTAACAATAATGTAAAAATCAACAGACAAGTGATTTTCTCTGTGTGCAAGTTTTTCCGTCTGTGAGCTCCTGTAGCCCTTCTGCGAATATTACAGTTTAAATGTTGAGATACAAAGGCATTACAGATTAAAATGGTGAGGTAAAAAGCTACGTTACGGCACACATTATCTTCAGAGGGTCTTTTATTTTGGTGGCTAATGCTGCATTCATAAAACTTATGACTCCTGAATTTCTGACCTCCAACTAAAAAAAATTAAAAACAAATGATGCTAGAAATTCCTACTTGTAAACTTGAGACAGTTTCCTCAACCCTGAGTTCAGCAAGTGACATCAAATCAACATGGCGGCTCACAGCATCAACAGTAAACAAAGTGGCACTTCTTTCAATAAATTATGCTGTATACAAGCAGTAAGTGACTTCTGAGTTGTTGTCACTTTTATCACAGGAGAAACAACACAATAGCTCTCTTTACGACACTGTTCATTTTTAAAAACACCCAAATGAATATTGTAATTCCATATTTGGAAAAAACCTATTCATACATACCAACTGTATAGAGTTCTTCAAATCTGGCTCTTGAGTTCCACTGTCCTGCAGAGTTTAGCTCCAACCCTAATCGAACACACCTGAACAAGCTAACCATAGGTCTTCAGGATTAATACAAAACTACAGGTAGGTATGTTTGGAAGTTGGAGCTGCAGACTTGAAGAACCCTGTGATAGATCTTGCTTCACTGTTGCCAATATCAAATGTAGTAACATTTTAGACCTATTGTATATCAATTGTATGTCAATCATAAACATTACTGGAAATACTGTTCATTTTTATTATTTGTTCTGCTTATATATAGTAAATCTGTTCTCAAAATGCATGAATAAAGTAAGCTTTTCCCCAGATTTCTACTAGCCCTATCTCTGTTACCAGTGGAATGTCTAAATCAAAATTGTTAGAAGATATAGTTGACTTATTTCTGTGAAAATTTCAGGTTTGTTATCTAAGGGGTTAGACATTTTATATGTTATGAACAGGAAAGGAAGTATTAAAAAATAACACTGCCCCATTAAATTTCTGTCACCATATTGTGTGTTTTGTCACTGGAAATTATCTTTATGTTTCTTCACGCACTAACCATAAGCAATGACTGGACATATTGAGAGAGAGAGAGAGAGAGAGAGAGAGAGAGAGAGAGAGAGGAAAAGGCACAGGAAATGGGAGGATTTTTGGCATTGTTTCTCCCACCCTCCAGTAGACCCAAGACAGGAAGTGAAAAAAGGCGAGAATCTAGGAAACAATACCGAATGAGCCGAGTTCATTCAGCAGACGGGAAACACTGATAATAGCCAAGTCTTTTAAAAGATCTACAGTTAGTGACAGCATAAATGTTGCTCATTATTTAAGGGATATAAAGATATTCTTTGTGTGTTGATTCATTTGTGTACAAGATGGAGCAGTATGATTCATTCCTTTTATACAACAGCACTGTTGAATTCTCAAATCAGATTGGTCAGAAGGTGATTCCTTTACTATAAGGTAGGCTATAATTGAAATCACAGGTTTATATATTTATCATTCTACAAAAAAAGTATAGTACAATACAGAAGTACATTCCCCCCCCCACCCCCCACAGCAATACCCTCAACCAGGCGCTTCCTGTAGCTGTTGATCAGACCTGCACATCATTCAGGAGGAATTTTAGTCCATTCTTCCTGGCAGAACTGCTTTAGCTTGGTCATATTCTTTGGATGTCTCATGTCTATGGCTTTCTTCAAGTCATTCCATAGCATCTCTATTGGGTTGAGGTCTGGCGATCTGACTTGGCCACTCCAAAAGGCGGATTTTGTTTTTCTGAACCCATTGTGTTGTGGATTTGCTCCGGTGTTTTGGGTCATTATCCTGTTGCAACTTCTACACAGTTTCAGCAGACGTACAGACAGTCTCACATTATCCTGAAGAATTGTCTGATACACTTGGGAATTCATCTTCCCCTCAATGATTGCAAGCTGGCCAGGCCCTGACGCAGCAAAGCAGGCCCAAATCATGCTCATGATCATACACCAGATGTAGTGCTGTGTGGTTTTTCCAAATAGTTCAATCTTAGTTTCATCAGTCCACAAAACATTTTGCCAATATCACTGTGGAGTGTGAATGTGCTCTTTTGCAAACTTCAGGCATGCAGCAATGTTCTTTTTAGTAAGCAGAGTCTTCCTTCATGGTGTCCTGCCTTAGATACCCTGCTTGTTCAATGTTTTGCGTATTGTAGACTCATGAACAGAGATGTTAGCCAGTTGCAATGATGCCTTCAAATCTTTGGTTGTCATTCGGGGTTGTTTCTTTTCCTCACTGATGATTCTTCGATGTGCTCTTTGTGTCATTTTGACTAGGCGCCCAATTCTTGGTAGAGTAGCAACTATCCCAAAGTATCTCCATTTGTAGAATGTTTGCCTAACTGTTGACTGGTGAATTTCTAAAGTCTTTGAAATCACTTTGTGAACCTTGCCAGCTTTATGTAAATCAACTATTCCTGATCGTAGATCCTCTGAAAGCTCTTTTTGGTGAGGCATATCTCACATAAGCATGTGCTTCTTGTGCAGAGCAAACTCCAAAAGTCTGAGGGGTTTTTATCAGTCAAAGTAGCTGTAGTCGACACCTCCAAACTCATTTTCTTAACGAGACTCCAGGAGTGCAAAAAAAAAAGCTTTTTTGAGGTCATTAACTCAAGGGTTCACATACTTTTTCCACAAGCACTATGAGGTTTTTTTGGTTATATATATATATATATATATATATATATATATATATATATATATATATATATATATATATATATATAGTGGCAAGAATAATGTAATCCACCATATCCACCATTATAAACAGCACTTTTAAAGTGTATGCTAATTATGTGGATTATTGTATAGTACACAATACCTCATCCCACTGGGGCCATGTGTGTGTGGAGTTTGCATGTTCTCCCCGTGCTGCGGGGGTTTCCTCCAGGTACTCCGGTTTCCTCCCCCAGTCCAAAGACATGCATGGTAGGCTGATTGGCGTGTCTAAAGTGTCAGTAGTGTATGAATGGGTGTGTGAGTGTGTATGTGATTGTGCCCTTCGATGGACTGGCACCCTGTCCAGGGTGTACCCCGCTTCGCCCGATACCCCCTGGGATAGGCTCCAGATTCCCCGCGACCCTGAAGAAGGATAAGCTGTATAGAAGATGGATGGATGGATGGATGGATGGATGGATGGATGGACACACTACCTCATATTAGTGAATAGTAATGACTTTTAAGTATTTCAAAGTGTAGATATTTGTGTTCGTTGGTATGAACAGTTATGTATAAAAGTATGTGATTTAATACACTCTTGTGAGCAGACAGTTATGCAGACTTGGAGTATATCTAGAATACTGTGTAAGTATGTGAGTGAGAGGATTTTCGCACTAACTGTTCACAGATTGGAACGCAGCTACGTCACTGCTCGTCAGAGCGCGCGGTCAGCTGTGCGCGCCCCCGCCGTCGTTTTCCCGTCTGCCAGTGCGCGTTCCCGCGCCGTGCTACCGCTGGTCTTTTCGGCTTGACTGAACAGTTTTCTCATTCATATTTAACTCCACTTTGGACGCTCTTTTTTAAGCGACGTCGAGGTGCTACTATTTACAAAAGCTTCAAATATCTCCTGGGACTGACGGGAAAGACGAGTCCTGGGGAGAAGTTTTGGCGTCTTGGCGTCAAACTGTAAGTTAGTTTCCTTTCCATACTTGGGCTTTCGGCTGGGGAAATAGTCTAGGAAATGATTTACGTTTCCGTTTCGGCTTTCTGTGAATCTTCTGTGTGTTTGTGTTCGGGTTAACTCCGGACAAACATATGAACGTTTTTTCTTGTTAGAAATAACGTTTGTCCGGTCAGGGTAGGGGGGAGGGAATGTAAAAGTTTAGATGACGTTGAAGACTCTGGTGCAACTAATTATAAGGCGGTTGGATCTGAAACAGCTGGAGTGCAGAGGCCGTTATTATCTACAACATTCTGTACTGGACTGGTCAAGTGCTACAAACAAACTATAATTATTATAATAATAATAATAATAATAATAATGAGGCCTATAGTTATGCAATAATAATACCAAAATATAATAATATATAAATAAATAAATGCAGCTGGTTTAGAACAGTACTACTACTACTATGATGATGATGATAATAATAATAGTAGTAATATTAATAAATAAATAAATACATGCAGGACTACTACTATTACTACTAGTAATAATATATATAATATAATAAATAAATGCAGCTGTTTTAGAACAGGACTACTACTAATATTATTATTATTAGTAGTAGTAGTCCTGTTCTAAAACAGCGCATTTATTTATTATTATTATTATTATTATTAGTAGTAGTAGTAGTAGTAATAGTAGTAGTAGTAGTCCTGCATGTATTTATTTTATTATTATTATTATTATTAATAGTAGTAGTAGTAGTAGTAGTAATAGTAGTAGTAGTAGTCCTGCATGTATTTATTTTATTATTATTAATAATAATAAGAATAATAATAATAATATGAATAAATACATGCAGGACTACTACTACTAATAATAATAATAATATAATAATAATAATAATAATAATAAAAATAAATGCATGCAGTCGCTTTAGAACAGGATGACTAATAATAATAATAATAATAATAATAATAATAATGATGATGGTGGTGATGAATTATGTAGCCCATTTCTAACACTCAAGGTGTGTGTGTATGCATGTGTATATACACTTGCATATATATATATATATATAATTATACACACACACCTGAACTCAAACCGTGCTCGATCAGCCACTGAGTCATCCTACATAGTCATTAAGTATCATGTTGGAGCAAAATCATAGTGTCTGGTGTGATGAATATTCCTGCTCTGTACACACCTAAGCTCAGGTAATGAGTGGGTTTGAAGTGTGTGTGTGTGTGAGAGAGAGAGAGAGATAGACTGTGAGGTGTTTGTAAAATTGTTTTCTAGCACAGCTGAGTGTTTTTTGTTTAGTTTTTTTGTTAGTTTTTTTGTATAAAAACAATCCACTATTTAATAAATTATCTACAAATTAAAAGAATTCTAAACAAAGAAAGTCACGTTTGCAAGGGGGAATCCAAAAATAAAAAAATAAATAAATCCTGGTGTGTTAAAACGTACAGCATTTCTCATTTTATTGCCTTCAAAGTACTCTTGTTGTGCTGCAGTACCCTTGTCCCAGTGTTTCTCCCATTCCTGGCAACAATTCCTGTATTCATCTTTTGTCATCATCTCCAGAGCCTCCTGCATTTAGTTTTTGGGGGTTTTTTCCTGGATTTCTTCCACGGTGGTGAATCTTTTAATTTTGGGAACAAAAAAAAGTCGCAAGGAGCGAGATTTGGGGTGGTTGTGAAGTGATAACCAAGGAGTTTTTCACCAGAAACAATGTGGTTAAAAATTCACTGTGTGCAGGTGCATTGCCATGGTGCAAGATCCAGTTCTGGGTGCACCACTCCTCTGCATGTGTTCTCGCCACTCGGGAGACTGACTCACCAGCCTGTTATTATATACTGCCTTGTGGCAAACCCTGCAACTACGCCAAGTGCGCACGCCACGTTCGAATTCTGGCTATTTTTGGGTCCCACCTCGTATGTATATCCTGAACAACAATCAACAACAATCCTGCAACAAACAACAACCCATCACGGTTATTTCCAAGACACATGAAGAATGTCTGGATCTTTTTCTAATGGGTCACAGGACTAAAGGTCGACTGATTTGTTTTTTTATGATTTTGGATGTCTCTATTTTTAGTAGTTATTTGGAGAGTTGTTTTGTGATTCAGTTTGGGTGTATATCTTTTATTTACTTTAATATTTATGTTATTATTTATTTATTTATTTATTTATTTAAATTTTAAAAAGTACGGTACATTTTCCTGGTACAGTCTGTACTGTTTATTTTCGTAATAAAGTTCACCTAAGTTGGATACTGGCCATCGCAGTTATCGCTATTAGTAAAAATTCACTATCGGTCGACCTCTACACAGGACAGTGTAACACTTGTTTTTTTTCCCTTCCGCATACATGTATTCACAAATGCACATGATTGGCCAGTTTTGCTGTGATTGACAGGAGAGAAAGTACGTTATCCCTACCACTTATCGAGCACAGCCAGATTTACTCTTTCAGCAGTGTCAGAATTCAAACTCGTCATCTCTGGACAATAGGGTTAACACTCTTCTGTTGCTTTTTACCATACTATTTGACCATTTTTGCCACTTGCGATGTTTTGATAGAAACCTATTGCTATATATTACAGTTGTCTTTATTCTGTTCTGGGATATGCAAACGTTTATACTCCGCTAATGATTTTGTCCCTAACACTGATCAGGAGCATAATTACTACCGTAATTTCCGGACTATAAGCTGCTACTTTTTTCACACGCTTTGAACACTGCGGATTAAACAATGATGCGGCTAATTTATGGATTTTTACGAGCTAACGAGTTTCATGCCGCCAAAACATTTAGCCTCGTCACATCGAACAAATGAAATTACACAACAGGTCACAGTGGACCAATGAAACTGTTCGAATTAAATCTAACGCGCTCTACATTCTTCAGATCAGTCGTTTTGCGCTTCATGCACACCCCCTCATCAGGGAAAACACATGAAGAAATGCACATTGGTTGACGTCATGTCTCCGCCCCTTCTTGTCATGTGATGTCGAGTCACGTGTCTTTTGGTATTGCCCGCAGCTGTTAGCAGTTTGGGCTAATAAAGCTGGTGTGTATATATACCGGGAGCCATGACACGCACAATATGGGTAATTAGATATAGAGTTAGAATTAGATAGTGAATATATTTAGTCTTTGTTCATGCCATGTGTCTTAGTTCTTGTTCATGTTTCCTAGCCATAGTCCATGTCTGAGTTCATGTCAAGGCTAGTTAGCTTATAGCATAGCTTTTAGTTTAGCCTGTAGCCTAGTAGCTTGTAGCATAGCATATAGCCTAGTAGTGGATAGTATAGTTTAGAGTTGTTTAGTTTAGAATATAGATGTAGAAGTGGTTTATAGAGTATAGATATAGAGTCTTTGCTTCATGTCATAGTTAATGTTTAGGTTAGTTGGTTTAGTTAGCTTAGTTCATTGAGTTGGTCATGTTTTGTTTCTCTTTAGTCTGCTCTCCTCTGTTTCAATAAAAGCTCTCGTCCTAACTGCACTTGCATCCGTCCTGCTTCGTTTACGTCACGAATCGTGACGGTTACAACGTGGACACCTGCAGCTTATACAGAAGTGCGGCCTATATATGTACAAAAATTTTCTTCTTAAAATTACGGGTGCGGCTTATATTCAGGTGCGCTCAATAGTCTGACAATTATGGTAGTGTAAAAGTCAAATTTGTACCATTTTCAAATTTTCCCCTCAGCCCAGTTTGAGGTGATTCGGCCCTCTCAAATTCTGAAGGTAGATTTTTACCAGAAAGCTGAAAGGTTGATGACCTACTCTGAACTTACAGTTGCATCCAAAGGTTTGTGCACCCCTGGCCAAATTACATATTTTGTTGCTTTACATAAATGCAACCTCTGCAGCAAACTATTTTTAAAAAGTAACATTGTCTGAAAATGTTAATGCACACTTACTTTATATTTGATTAACTTAATAAAAAAAAGTAATTATGCTGTGTGCAAAAGTTTGGACATTCATCCAGTTGTAAAGCCTCAGAACTTAATTAACGTGTTAGACTTTGACTCGACATGACCTCCTCTAACCAGCTGACAGAGGATCAGAAAGTGAATCTAATTGATGTCTGTAACATGGGAAAGCTATAAAAAGATTAATAGCTTCTACTGTCAAAAATGTCATTAACAAAAGGAAGTTAAGGGGAGCTGCAAAACCTTCAGATAGAACTGCTCGTATGCCGGGCCGAAAGGCAAAGCAAAACCCAGAAATGATCTTAAACATGCAGCACGTGCAAGATGGCTCAAGAATGTCTCAGAACGAGAAATATTTTACAAGGAAGAATGAAGACACTTAGCTGACTACAGAAAGCATTTGCAAGCTTTGATTTTTGTCAAAGCTCCTGTTACTAAGTGCTTAGTGGGGTGTTCAAACTTTTGCACATGCCACAATTACTATATAATTGTTCTGTTTTTATTTTTTAATTTGTCAAATAAAAAGTAACTGTGCATTAACATTTGCAGAAGAAAAGATTTTTTTAAATAGTTTGCTTCTTTTGAGTTCAATAATTAACAAAATATGTAAGTCAGTGAGGGGTGCCCAAACTTTTGCATACAACTGTATATTTGTAAATGTGGTCTTTGGTTACCATTAGATATAACAGTAAAGAACTAAATGTCAGGCACGTCTTAGAAGGTCGATTACATCTTATAGTGAAAAATATTTAAACCGTCCCTTTAAAGCTGGGTGGAATTCTTGATTCTGATTGGTCAGATGTTGTTGTTATTTAATAACGTATAAACGCTCTCGTAGTGAATCCTTCTGTAAAGAGACGTTTTAAAATTTATGAAAAAAGAATTTGGTGCATCAGTGCTTTGAGGTAAATTTGTTCCTTTAGGTTTTTGCTGTAGGGAAAGTTTTCAGGACGGACGACTTTGCACTTCCTCAGTCATGTGACAAGCTGCATTGCGAGAGATTATAAAGAAAGGCTTGTGCAAGGCATGACTGTTTATATCTGCTACAGCAGTTGATAACAAAAGCGATAACAAGAACGTGCTTGTTTTGCAGACTTTCCACAACGTTAGATGTAACTACAGTATACAATGATAACAGCACTGCATGTGTAAAAACTGTAATCATTGGAAATTCCTGTCCTATTAAAAGATTAAAATAATTGAACAGTGGGAACAATAAATCTGCTTTGTGTCATGACCCAGCACACTTAACACGTAGTATTTTATCATATGGTCAGGTTTAATTAGGAGCTGAGAAACCCCTGAACTGCGAAGGACTCTGGATATACAGCGTCAAAGCTGCAGCCTGTATAGTGTGCGACTGGAGACCTGTGAGTGTTGTGGGTTTTAAAAACAAGCCCAGGCCATTCGACATAAATGCATGAGGAACATCGTGTCCTGCTTCACTCCTGTTTTTCCCTTTTAGTCTCTAAAGCACTGTCTTTAAGTTTTCTCACTAGAGAAAGTTACACATTTGGTATTTTTCCATACTCTAACAGTGTTCTTCCTATTCTCATGAGCTGATTAACACACCTTTCAAGACGTTAAATGGGTGTGTTGGTGAAGGAAATGCAATAAAACGGGGATTAAATGAGCAAGATCGCTGCCGTTTGCAAATCCTTTGCTTGAACATGAGTCATTCCAGGCTGCGAGTCAGAGCCGAGTGTGAAGCGAAGTGTCCTCAGAAGATTTACTGTGAGAAATAAACAGTGAGTGGCTGCTGTATAGGGTGGCAGTTCATCCTGCTATTCTGGTCTTCTCAGAAAAACGGGCGAAGTTGCAGGAGCTAGTTTCGGGACCGATAATGGTTACATAACTTTACAAAGATGTGGACTGAAAGTAGAAAATTCTGATGCATCAGGCGCTCCACATAATCTAAAAATAAGAAATAAATGGAATTTAAAGTGCTTTTAGTTAACAGAGAACATTTTCTAATTGTCGATATGGTGAAGTTTTCTGTGAGGCATTTTCGGAAGGAGTCTTCAGTGTTCGAGCTTTGTAACAATCTTTGTAAAGTTTTCTGCCACAGGAAAGTCTTACTAGTTTGGCTATCAAATGAAAAGCTGCAATGTTTTTTGACCCATTAACTGAAAGAGAGGCTAGTGAGGGAATAAAATGCAGCAAATAACTCGAACTACACATTATATGTAACTATAAACGGATAAAAAGTACAACATTATTCATGAACACATATACATTTTTAGCTTTGTGGAAAAAGATAAAATTGTAAACTAAATTAACATTCCTTCTTGGTCACGTTGAGTGTAACACAATTCCACTTAAAATAATAAAATTTTAGTATGTGACTAAATTCGATACATTTATTTAAAAAAATATATATATATATAAACATTAGCCAATTAGCTGAGCTCACCAATATTGCCAGCCACACATCATGTTCTTGATTAAAATACAATGAATTGTGCCGCACTGAAAGATGTAAGGATCTACATAGATACCGGTAGGTTGTGAGTTCCCATCCCACTGTTGTGTTCTTGAACAAGTCAACCAAAACCTTATTTTGAAGACCATATTTTTTCCCACAGTGAATAAAAATTGCTTGACTTTAGAGATCCATGTCGTAAGTGTTGTCTATGTGCTAATGGATTTACTCATTACACAATGGCAGCCAGTGCAACCTTGTTGTGTCCTGGGTTTTGTATGATTCTGTTAGTTCTGAAAATCATAATTGTTTGGTTTGGGCCACTCGCACACAAGTCACGAAGCACTTACTGTAAAAACTAGTTTCCAGAAGTGATGTGAAGGGCTCAATAGAGAACAGATGGTGGAAGTGTGTGGTACCGGCTGCATCATACCAGCGGGTGGCACTGTTCTCTCCTCTGCTTTCTGTGCCACGTTACACCTGTCTGCTCTCTCCATTCCAGCCTGAGCAGTGTGTTGCAGATCAGAAAGACATCAGAGCCTTGTCATGTCGTCGTGGATTCAGTGTTGTGATTTGAAATACTGTGAGATTGATTAATAAACCATAAACCACACATTTTTTAAATCATAGCATTGGTGTGATTTAAAAAAAAAAAAAAAAAGAATAATTTGGTCAAATAAGTACAGGCCTGTTTTAAACTGGGACACATGATGGGTATGTACTGCAAGATCTGTTTTGATCCCAGTGTGTTGATGAATAATTGTGGTGTTTGGGCAGCTCTCTCTCTCTCTCTCTCATTCATAATGTCTGTTTATCTCTGTGTCTGTCTGTGTCTCTCTATTTTTCTGTCTCTCTCCATGTAGCCTGTTTCGATGTCTATCTCTCATTGTCTATCTATCTCTCTCTCTCTCTCTCTCTCTCAATGTATATCTCTGCCTCTTTCCATCTCCCTGTGTCAATCTCTCAATGCTTATCTCTGTCTCTCTCTATCGGCCTGTTTGTCTTTCTCTCTTTGTCTCTAGCTCTCTCATTCTGTCTCTCTCCCTTTTTCTATTTCTCTCTCTCTGTCTCTTGATGTCAGTCTTTCTCTGCCTCTCTTCATCTCTTCTGTGTCTCTCTTTTTAAGTCTTTTTCTATATCTTGCTGTCAATTTCTGTTTCTCGCCTTCTCATTTAGTCTGTCTTTTCTTTTCTTTTTATCTCTTCTTATCTGGATCTCTTGTTGTCTATCTTTCAATGTCAGTCTCTGGCTACCTTAATATGTCTCTGAACCCAGAGTGGTATGGTGAACGTGGTGGATCTCTGAGCTGGTTCACCATGATGCCTAGTTGGGGGGGAATCAGTAGCCCAGGTGCCTTGAACAAGCACTTTTCATGTCAAGGCGATTAGATTTTATGCAGAGTTAAACACAACAAAAGCAGAGACACGGTCTGGTTGATTATAGCACATTTTTTATTAGATAGATTAATTAGCGTGTCTGGATAATGGATGCATTTTTTTTTTAATCACGGGTGTGGAAACACTGACTAAGCTGAGCATAATATAAATTGCGGTGCAAAGAAATCAAAGATCTTGTTAGTAGAGGATAATAGTCAGAAACTCATTGCAGTATATTTGATACCACTTAGGTCTTGATTAGGTTTCCAGGCACCAAAACTTGGAACGGAACA
>CM022754.1:34631077-34911077 GCA_012411365.1 Ameiurus melas | reverse complement strand
TTGTAAGCGCAATCGATATTCGATTAATTGTGCAGCCCTCATGTATAGTATGACAATGTAATATATACTATACAATGTCAATGTATACATGTATACTATACTATGCTACTCATTGTGTCAATGAGCATTAGGAGCCTTACATGAAAAGCAGAGACTAACTGTTATAAAGCATTATTTTGTTACAATATATACAATAACATCTTGGTTGAAACAACAGTGTTGCTACATGTTCTGGTGTAGACATCCTTTAGAAACTTTTATAATTCTTATCTGCTTTTATTCTGGTGATAAATGTAGAGAGCACTTCAGGAAAGTCTTTATGCTCAGGGTTCAATCAGCCATTTTGAGCTGTAATTGATTGACTTTTATGGGAGAATTCAAGTTAAAGGCATGAATCAATGATGTAAATCAGTGATCTAAAGTTTGTCTTTTGTAACCAGAGGAAGAACTTGTATAAGGTCATTTTGATTCAATTGTTCAAGTGTTTCATCATCATGTGCGCATCGACACAGGTTACATAGAATAGCACCATCCCCATCTTGTCTGCTCCATTTCCAAACAAATACAAATTAAACTGCAAAATGTGCCACTACACAGTCAGGCCATCAGAATTCTCTTGCTTTGATTGAGACTGTCAGGTCCCATCAGGTGGCATTGCAGTGATTGCCTCAGTACTGATAATATGGGTCATGCTATATTTAGACCATCTCTCTTAAGCCCTCAACCAATTAAGGATGCTTTGTTCATACAGTACAATGCATTGTGTATATACTGTATGTTCACCACCACCACCCCCTCTAACATTTCCACATTTTGTAGTTTTGTAATCATAATATTACAAATAAAAACAAGCATGTAGTGACAACATAAGTATTCATCATTTCTGTGAAACCCCAAAATTAGCTTTAGTGCAACCAGTTACCATTAGAAGTCACATAATTAAATGTATTTGCCCAGAATTACAGAGTTTCCATAAACAGCATCCTGGCCAACGTTCTGGGAAAGTATCAGAGTTTGATTATAAAAAATTCTAGATCTTGAAAATCCTATGCACCACCATTATATTTATTATTAAAAAGGAACATGTCGCAATCATCATTCTGCCTTGAAGAGACAAAAAAAAGGAGTAACTGTTGAGGAGCTGGAGAGATCCACTGCTCAGATTGGAAAAGCTGTTCACAGGAAAAACCCAGCCTGGACACTGTACAAAGCTGAGCTTTGTACAGGGGGGAGGGGGGGGGGTCTCACAGCAAGCATGTAGGAAAGGGTCGTCTGGTCTGATGAGCTCAAAATTAAACTCTTTGGCCGTGGCACATAGTGCTATGTTTGCGTCCTGTTTGTTTCTGAAATAGGGGGTGGTGAATACCAACAAATGTCTGTTTTGCTTTCTTTTTGTTCAATTTAATTGTGCGTCACAATAAAAACACATTTCATATTCGGGTGTTATAAATTATAATCAATCTGTTGGTAAAAATCCCTGGTCTGTTCAACTGCAGGTTGTCAATTGCAGGTTGTTCAATTGCTAATTCTAATTGTAATTAAGAGGATTTCGAAAGTGTTCCATTTGGATATGTTTACAAAATGGAAGCCGTATAGCATTTGTGGTCAAATTTTATGGCTTTGTTGCTGTGTAGTATATATATATATATATATATATATATATATATATATATATATATATATATATATATATATATGTATATGTGTGTGTATGTACTGTATAATAATATATATTGTATAATAATATATAATGTGTGTGTGTATATTGTGTGTGTTGGTCATAGTATTTCTGCTTTCTTTCATTTTTTTTATTTCTTTCTCTCTTATTTATATCTCACCTTTCTTTTCTCTCTCCTATTCTCTATCTGTCTGTCTATCGAACAGTATACAGTGCCTTCCACTAATATTGGCACCCTTGGTAAATATGAGCAAGGAAGGCTGTGAAAAATTGTCTTTATTGATTAACCTTTTGTATAAAAATACGATGCTTTCATGGCTATCTAACAATGGCAAACACAAAACAGGTGTATCCAAAAAATAGTATATTTTAAATATAGGTGTCCAACAATTATTGGCACCTTTTAAGTCAATAATAAAACATTAAGATGAACAGCCTTCCTCACCCATACCTCCAGACAGGAAGTTTGACTATTCTAGGAGTAAATAGGGCTGAGACTCTTGAGTATCAGGGTCATGACTTTATGGGATTGTTTTGATGTAAAAGTTTCCAATATAGAAATGATTAACTCCGCTACGTGCCTGGCAGGTTTTGTAAGGAGTGTTATTCTGGTGAATGTGAAAGACTTTGGATTGGAACGCTATCATTTTACCTCCGAAGAGCTCATAGTTTTATCAGGGGTGTGTCTGTGTGTATCCAGGTAAGCAGGGCATGACCAGCTTCAGCTATGAAAGCAATAACAAGCTATAAAAGCAGTGCATGCACCTTACCTGAGACAGGCACATTAGGGACACGAGGACATTGGATTATCTGGAATCTAAATGAGTATTAGGAGCAGCTTCGTTCTGATGTCACACCACACTCTCAGTGAGCGCTTACAGGCTATGTGGTTGTTAAACCCTAAAGAATGGACTTGCAGTACGAGACCGGGGACACGCTGTAAATATATTGCAGAAGTGAACTTTGTCTTTGAAGACTGAAGAATAGAGAAGGGAATAGAAGAACTTCATTAGACTTGATCTCTGAGGCTGTAAGGTGCTGCTTATGTTTCACTCCGGGCTTTCTGACTGAACACCAAGGTCGCCAATGGAACAGCTGATCTCACAGACAGCTGTAACACGCACCAGAAGATAGCATTACAGTCTCCCTGTGGAGCAGGAACAGGTTGAATGTCCCCCAGGGGACTTGATGTGCTACTTGGTGCTACTGAAATCTTAAAAGTGCTTTGTCCAAGTCACTGAGATCATGTACGTACTGTGCACAATGCTGGTGCTGTCCATAAACAGCCTGCTGAGAAGACAGAAGGCTGTGAAACTTCATGAAGGCGAGACAGTGGAGTACGACGAGAAACGGAGCAAAAAATCACCGTATACTCAGTGCACGAAAGTGGGAAATCCTGTCAGGGGCCAAACCCTGGGCCGACACAGGTCATGCACCACCACCAAGCTGGAGGAACTTGAGCACAGAAAGAGAGCCCAGGTGAGAGACTGGAGAAAGTGTGCGCACACACAGTCGTGTTGATGCAGATAAGCAAATGGTCAGAAGTTATTTTCAGCTTTGCTGTAATCGTTTTGGGCCAAATACTGCTTTTTGGGGTTTCCATGATGTAGACATTGTATACATTTATTAAAGATGAGAGATGAAGAGGTATTATGTAGTGTTGATGCGATATGGTAAGCACCTCAATATGTGTTCAAGCAGTCTATGATTCTTAAGGGTGGAATTTGGAGCCGTTTCAGTCCAATGCAATGTCATTTGGTTTTGTGTGAAAGTGTTGTCTTAGCTTTGGAGAGTAGAATGCTTATCAAACCCAATGAAGGAGGTGTGGCCACTGTGCCTTTTAGTCCCATAGAGGCGTGGTGTCTGTCAGTCCATGTGGAAGGGATTTGTTTTCTGTATCAATCCCAGTAAAAGTGGTGTGGCCTCTGTATCTGTCTGTTCTAACGGAGGAGGTGTGACCTCTGTACCTGTAAGTCCCAGTGAAGGGGGTGTAGCCTCTGTATTTATAAACCCCAGTTAAGGGGGTGTGGCCTCTGTATCTGTCAATCCCAGTGAAGGGGTGTGGCCTCTGTATCTGTCAATCCCAGTGAAGGGGTGTGTCCTCTCTATCTGTAAATCCCAGTGTAGGGGGTGTGACCTCTGTATTTGTAAGGCCCTAGTTATATAAATACCAGGCTGTTTAATCATTGACTGCTGTATGGGTGGCTACGGTGACCACTGTCAATATAAAATGAAATGGTTTTTGTTATTTTCAATCTCTTTGATGTTAAATGTGCTGCTGTGGGAATGTTTTGCTTATTGACTTTTGGTGTTGCATGACTTGATTATTGATATGGGAGTTTTTCTAGTTCATTGTTCAGCATGGCTGTTTTCCTTTGTCTCTGTCCTCTTCTCTCTCTGGCGCTGTCTCCCAGAGAAAGAGGTGTGACGTGGTTCTTGCGTCAGAAGCTTGTGATCTGTGATTTAAGGAATGTTAAAGGTGAAGCGGAGAGAGTTGCACAGAAACGTTAAGGACGACTTAAGACATTCTTTAGTGAAGGAGGGGAGGGGGCACAGGTTACCAGCACTGTGTTAATGTGCTGTCTGAAAGTCTCTGGTGTCCAATGTCGAGTTATATAGTTAGATTCTCAGGAGTGTATGTAAAATCCAGTTTGTGTGTGTGAGACAGTAAACAGTACTGAGTGCTGTAACAAGCAGCAAGCAGTGAGATTAAGCTGATTTCTTCAGGTGACACGCCTGATGCTCTCCCCTTTAATCCTGTACTATTTCAGAGCTTCTCTAAGCACGTCTCACACCCCCACACACAGCACTGAGCCTTTTCAGGTTGCAAATCGCATCAAAGGCTTTGCTGTTCTGTTTCAGGTCACTTTTTGGATTCTTGGTCAAAGATTCAAGATTTCTTACTAGGAGCGATGTATAACAAAAATATCATATCTTATTTAATAATGATTATTTTATCATTTTCACACTCACTGAGCACTTGAGATAGATAGATAGATATATATATATATATATATATATATATATATTAATGTATGTATATGTGTGTCTCCATACATGCTCAAAATGAGAATTATTTAAAAAATTGTAAAAAAATATATATATATAAATAAATAATAATAATAATAATGTACACAATTTTAACATTGTCAGCTGCTTCCAACTAGTTTGTAAAGCATATAGTGATGAGCCAAGACATGTTAGGTTTGTGAATATGGCACTGGGGAAACTAAACGCTACCAGATGAGGCCTGTACAAAACACTTAAGCTGTTCAGTATCTGAGTTTCTTACGTGGGTTCTGACAATCTATGATCATCTGTTATCTATTTTTATTTTTATTAAAAAAGGAAGTTGCAGAACTAAAAATAGCTGCCATCTTGAAACCAAATGACTTTCTTCCTCAGTGTATGCTTTCTTTGCGATCAACCTGTGATCATCAGACTCTGGTACAAGGTGCGACCCAAAGCACAAAGGTTGAATCGTACGTTAGAAGTGATTGGTTTTCATTTGTAACAGTTTCTCGAGGTGAGCGTGTCCGGGGTGGAAAAATCTCTAGCCCAGGACAAGCACGTTAAAATTTAGCTCTGATTCGCCCCAAGAGGCTTGTTCCTGACCCAAATGATTAGAAATGGCTTTGCACATTTACTTTTTATGTTTGTTTTTTTACACCATAGTCTCTCATAGGGAAACTGCTCCACCGTGGCTCGGATTTCTCTTTAATGGTGTTTGTGTTTGTAACCCAGTTACTGAGCAGTGGGAGGGAAGAGAGAAAATGTGTTTCTATGTGTGCGCGAGAGTTTTTCATCTCTAGAGAGCTGCTTTTCTGAAGTAAACGAGGTCAGTGTATCGGTGCCGTATCTCAGAGAATGAAAAGGCTCTTAATTCCCAACCAGAATGTGTGAACTCTGTTCAGTTAGCATAGGAAAGTGTGAGTGTGTGTAATCAGTAACGCGCTACATTTACTTCATTTTTTGTTTTGTTTTTAAGAAATTACTTTTAATAGTTAACAGGCCATACTTATACTCTTACCCAAGTTAATTTTTAATCACAGAAATGTGTTAAATGACGTATAATGAGGTCGAGGGCCTCGTGATACGTTGCAGAGGTCTGACACAACAACCACTCACATTTTAAGCGTCCTGGAGAGGGGAAAGAAGCGAGCGTGTCAAGACACAAATGTAGTCTGAAATTCAGTTGTTTGCTAATAGTCCTTTGAACAAAATTTGCTAATAGTCCATCACCTGAACCTTTCAAATTGGCATGGGCCGCCAGTCGGTGTTCTTCAATGCACTTATATAGCGCGCTTTACACTCTGTCTCATTCACCCATTCATACATACACACACACACACCAATGGTAGCAGAGCTGCCATGCAAGGTGCTAGCTTGCCATCGGGAGCAACTTGGGGTTCAGTGTCTTGCCCAAGGACACTTCAGCATGTGGAGTCACCCGGGCAAGGAATCGAACCGCCAATCCTACTATTAGTGGACAACCCACTCTACCAACTGCGCCACAGCCGCCCCATAAATATGTATATATTATATGTATAGATCAGCAAAGTGCATTCGCAAAACATCAAGACGATGAGGGCTGCTGGAGGATTCACCCGAGAAATACACCACCGTTTAAGTTCCCTTGGGGTACAGGCTACATTGAGCTCAATCAGAAGACATTACAAAGAACAAAGACCACGCATGCGTAAACCTCGCAAGATGAATACGCAAGTTATATCTTTCCAACTTCATACAATATGATGGTATTAAAAAGTAAAATAAACAAAAAGAGTGGTGTTGTCAAATGTTAAATTTTTCCCTTGGTTTTTAGTGACATTATTGCAGCCATTGATAACATCACCAGCCAGAATGATGAACTGGCTTCAGCTTATGTGAAAAAAAACAGCTGTGGCTTGAAAATGGAGTAGACATCAGTTGAGCGACGCGTTCGGAGTATCAGACAAAGAATGGGTTGGAAGTGCATGAAAACCCAATACTGTCCCATGATCACAGACAAAAACGGAGATTTGTCTCCAGCAGACACAAAAGGAGACATTTCACGACGTCATCTTCACCGATGAAAAAGCAGTGGCTTTGGAGCGCTTTGCCACCATGTCGTTCCGTAAGACAGGGAGACATTTCTCCAAGCCAAAGCCAAAATCCCCACTGAAAGCTCATGTGTGGGGAGCAGTATCCAGACTTGGACCGGAGCCTATTGCAATCTTCGAAGGGGTAATGGATCGTTCGATGCCATTCTAAAAGAAGCGGAAGCCATATATTAAGGATAACTTTGGAGAATACCACCATTTATTTTTTGTTTTTGTTAGTTGTTTTTTTCCTCCCCAGGACAATGAGCCTCAGCACATTGCCACAAGAAGAGTTGTTGCTTAAGAGGGTTTAAACTGGGTTAAGACTCCAACCAAATCCCCGGATATGAGTCCAGTTGAGATGGTGTTGCACGCTATGCAGGACTACATTCGGAAGAAAGCTAAAAAGACAACAAAGTCTGACTTGGTTGCTGCCATAAATAAATTCTGGTTTGTGGAACTGACAAAGAGCATGCAATAATTATATCAACAGACTGTTTAAAGTTCTTCCAGCTGTGGTTGAGCATCAGGGTGGACACACTGGCATGTAGCACATCATTTCCAGACTTGACCCGATTGTGTCATTTCAAGTGGCTTTGCAAAATGGTAATAATATTCTAAAATGTGGAAAAAAATATTTTGGATAAGCAAGTGTTTCAATATTTTTGACAGGTAATGTACTTAAAAATAAACAAATAAATAAATTATGTAACGTTATGTTTATTAAATAAACTTTGTTTCTTTTGAACAATGCAGAAATGTGTGTTTAAAAAAAAACACCCTTTAAATTTAATTAAATCGTGCAGTGAACGCTCCATCCCATGAAGCACTGAGAATGGCGTAATCGAGTCAGTGTTCCTACACCCTCAAACTACTTCAATATTATATATCTTAATATCTTGAAATAAACAAAAAAGTTACGAAACACTAATCTGAGCTAAGTGTTACCACTTTGCTATTGTAGTACACATGCAGGGGCAGTGGTGGTAAGTAGTTAAAGGCTCGGAGTTACTGATCAGAAGGTCTTGAGATCAAGCCCCAGCACTGCCAAGCTACCACTGTTGGGCCTTTGAGCAAGGCCGTTAACCCTCTCTGCTCAGTTATAAGTGAGATAAATGTAAGTCGCTCTGGATAAGGGTGTCTGCCAAACGTTGTAAATCATTTTTATGTGGACCATTCAACCACACTTTCCATTTTTTTTATTGTACTGTGTTCAGCAACAGTATGTTGTTCCATGCGCCTCCTGGTGGTTATTGTATGTTTCACAACAAATTACTTTATATTCTTAGAACCGTGCCAGCCGCCACCTCCGTTCTCAAATATTGGAACTAATATAGAACCCATACGTCCCTCAGGCCATCAGATTCATCAACGCAGAGGAGCAGTGCCGAAACACAACGCATGTATAAAAAAAAATAACTTGCAATTTTATGTTTCGAATTATAAATATTAGTTATGCTTTGTTTAGCGGACTTGCAATTTAAAATTGATTAGAAACATGCTCAATGTACAAGTTGATATTTTTGAAATGGAAATGATGATTTTGGAGAGCCCAGCAGAGAGATGCAGTGTGTGTGGACTGCTGGGCTATGGTGCAACAGCTCCGTCAACAAAACCTAATTTGTACAGAAATATGGAAGAAATATGTTTAGCTCCATGTGACCATGTTTAGGTCATGCTTGTGGAGCAAACCACTGAAGACAGACTGAAAAAGAATCACACGCAACCTATTTGTCAGTCCATCCATCCATCCATCTTCTACCACTTACTCCTTTTCAGGGTCGCGGGTGGAACCTGGAGCCAATCCCAGGAAGCATCAGGCACAAGGCGTGGTACACCCTGGACACGGTGCCTGTCCATTGCAGCTATTTGTCAGTCCCAATCGCAGATATGAACGCACAGATTCTCTGATGATTTGGGCCAAGACACGTCATGTGACATCACGCCGTGTTCAGTCAACGCCCTTGAACATGAGTACAACTAAAAAAAATCTCATTTACCAACACGCATCACTGTGAAAGACCGTGCAAAGCAACTTTGTGCAATTTCGCCAATTCAGGTAGTTTAACAGAAAAAAGCACAAAAAAAACTCTGCAAATGGCATCACAAATTTTTTTTTTAAAGCCACAGCAAAATCGAGCATTTCTGGTCGAAACAATCACAAAAAAAACTGCAGAAATCCAGTACAGACTGATTTGTAAATGGACGCATGCATGTGCATCAATATCTGAGGTTGCTATGTGACCCCACACACACACACACACACACACACACACACACACACACACACAGTAATAACTACTGTAGGTAGGAGGACCAAAGCGTCTACTGTTGATAAAATATTTATTCCTGCAGCTAATGAAGGGGAGCATTGGAGAAAATATGGAGAGGAGAAGCGCAGTGATGCTAGTTCCATTTCTGTTACTAAGGAACAGCAAGTAAAAGCATAGTGTTGGGGGGGGGTTTGGGGGCGAGGGAATGTGTGTGTGTGTGTGTGTGTGTGTGTGTGAGAGGGAGGAGTGCAGGGGGTGAAGCTGGTGGCAGTGTGACCGTGCATAGCGGTGTGTATACAGATACAGTGTGTGTGTGTGTGCTCTTCTCCATGCCGCTGGTAGGATGATGAGAGCCGGGAGGTGAGTACAGATGGACGTTGTTGATATGTTGTAGTGTTTATTTATTTTAACTGGAGCATTTGTTAGCTTGAATGCTGCTAGCTCCTAATTATAGCAGAGGCAGTGACCCTTTTGTATCAAAGAAATGTACAGCCTGTGCTAGCGACTCATTCACACTCAGGAGCAGCACCTTGTATCGGTCTCGTCTTGTGTAAACTTGTCATACTGTGTGTGTGTGTGTGTGTGTGTGTGCGCATGAGACAAAGGCTGATGTGTGATGCATTGCAGACGGCAGCAGCCTGCTGGCTTCATTATGGCACACCATACAGGGAGTGGATCGTGTGTGTGTGTGTGTGTGTGTGTGTGTTGAATAATTGATGCTTATGGCTGACCTAATGAAATGCTCTTTGTCAGTACTCTCTCTCTTGTCTCTCTTCACAGCCTGTTAAGTGATTATTCCACCGGATATGTATTGTTGCCTTTTTCATATCAATGAAATGCCTTAAATATGAATTGTCCTGTAAGCGTATACTCCCTCAGACCGAACAAACATGCTACAACATCGTGATTTTTTTTCATCGCGCATAAGGAATTGTGTGTTCTAGGAATGCCAGGTATATATTTCCCAGGTAAAGTGCCTGTTCAAAATGAACTACTTACATATGATGCATAAAAAAAATTGGTGCATAATTTAAAGGAGCAATTTGTAACATTTTAATTATACTTGTATTTCAAAAATGCCTCAACAATGTGATACTTCTATTGCTGTACACGAGATCAGTCTACTTTCTCCATTTCAAGACTGTTTTAAAAAAAAAATAATAATTTAATTCTCTTCTGGAAATTGGCCCGCTGTTGTAGTACAGCTTCTCGGCTCTTTGTCTTTTCCTTTGTTATTTCAAAACAGGAGCTAGGGGAAAGGGAAAAACTCAATGTTTTCATTTCAATTCATTTCTCGGGCAGCAAAATTACAATCTCCTTTTTATATTAGATAAAAATAAAGTAGGGCAACTTAATAGCCTGTGCACCCAGGACAGCCGGATTTCATAACCGGGCTTTTAATGTTTTTTATTTGTAGCTTGAACAACCAGAGAAGAACAAAAAAACCTGCTTTTCTACTGAGTTTTATCAAAAAGAAGTTTTCATTCAGTATGTTGCTTCATTTTAAACTGAAAGTCCTTATCTTACAAACCGTGCTTATATCGTACGAAAGCTACCAGCCGGTGATGGTGAACGCTAACACGTGCTTCCTCTGAGACACGTGAAACCAGACTACAGGGCGAGCGCTTTTCAGTTGCAGCGCTCACATTAATTTATTCTGTGTCAAGCAATGAAGATCATTTTGGTCTGAAGTGTCCGGAGACATGTACTCTGACGTTTGGTTGGTGACTAGAAGATGAACATTAAAGCTTTCACATTTAAATGTGGTTCTCTTTCATGCTTTTGACATTTGTAATCTTTTTTTTTTTGCTGAAAACTCGCCTACATACAGTGGTGTGAAAAGTGTTTGCCCCCTTCCTCATTTCCTGTTCCTTTGCATGTTTGTCACACTTAAGTGTTTGGAACATCAAACCAATTTAAACAATAGTCAAGGACAACACAAGTAAATACAAAATGCAATTTGTAAATGAAGGTGTTTATTATAAAGGTGAAAAAAATCCAAACCATCATGGCCCTGTGTGAAAAAGTGGTTGCCCCCTAAACCTAATAACTGGTTGGGCCACCCTTAGCAGCAACAACTGCAACCAAGCGTTTCGTGTAACGTGCAATGAGGCTTTTACAGCGTCCTGGAGGAATTTTGGCCCACTCATCTTTGCAGAATTGTCCTAATTTAGTTACATTAGAAGGTTTTCGAGCATGAACAGCCTTTTTAAGGTCATACCACAACATCTCAATAGGATTCAGGTCAGGACTTTGGCTAGGCCACCCCAAAGTCTTCATTTTGTTTTTCTTCAGCCATTCGGTTGGTGGACTTGCTGGTGTGTTTAGGATCATTGTCCTGCTGCAGAACCGAAGTTCGTTTCAGCTTGAGTACAGCAACAGATGGTCGGACATTCTCCTTCAGGATCTCTTGGTAGACAGCAGAATTCATAGTTCCTTTTATCACGGCAAGTCTTCCAGGTCCTGAAGCAGCAAAACAGCCCCAGACCATCACACTACCACCACCATATTTTACTGTTGGTACAATGTTCTTTTTATGAAATGCAGTGTTCCTTCTCGCCAGAGTATACTTGGACACACACCTTCCAAAGAGTTCCACTTTTGTCTCATCGGTCCACGGAATGTTGTCCCAAAAGTCTTGGGGATCATCAAGATGTGTTGTTGGAGAAATTGAGACGAGCTTTCATGTTCTTTTGCTCAGCAGTGGTTTTCTCCTTGGAACTCTGCCATGCAGGCCATTTTTGCCCAGTCCTTTCCTTGATGGTGGAGGCATGAGCGCTGACCTTAACTGAGGCAAGTGAGGCCTGCAGTTCTTTGGACGTTGTTGTGGGGTCTTTGTGACCTCTTGGATGAGTCGTCGCTCGCTCTTGGGGTAAGTTTGGGCGGCCGCCACTCCTGGGAAGGTTCACCACTGTTCCATGTCTTCGCCATTTGTGGATAATGGCTCTCACTGTGGTTCGCTGGATTCCCAAAGCTTTGGAAATGGCTTTATAACCCTTTCAGACTGATAGATCTCAATCTTCTTTCTTTCTCAATTGTTCCTGAATTTCTTTGGGTCTCGGCATGATGTGTAGCTTTTAGGATCTTCTGGTGGACCTTACTGTGTCAAGCAGCTCCTATTTAAGTGATGCCTTGGAACAGGTGTGGCAATAATCAGGTGGGTGTTAGAATGCTAGGTGTGGCCCACAGATAGTTGTTTTAACAAGGGGGGCATCACTTTTTCACAGGGCCATGATGGTTTGGATTTTTTTACCCTTTAATAATAAACACCTTCATTTACAAATTGCATTTTGTGTTTACTTGTGTTGTCCTTGCTATTGTTTAAATTGGTTTGTGTTCAAACACTAAAGTGTGACAAACATGCAAAGGAACAGGAAATGAGGAAGGGGCAAACACTTTTTACACCACGTAGATGAACACACATGCATGAAATACTGGACAATATTTTTCTAGACTATAACACACCCTTCCAATATACCTGCTTAGAGAAAATATCGAACTTTACTTTTATTTCGCTGTATGTTGCATTGATGTATCTGGAATTTTTATTTTGTTTTTATTGGCTCTAAATTTGTCTCCAATGCTGTGTTCTAGTTTAGTTTTTGTCCTACTGGTGAAGTATTGTTTTCTGTGTTGATTTGATTCTGGAAAATGTCTCAATCTGTTCTTACAAAGGACATGTTTCATCGCAGTGTTTAATTGACTTTATAAGGAGCTGTTTGTGCAGGAGCTCCTACTGTGATGCTGCTGCAGTATGTTTAATGTTATGTTGGCTCCAAAGTAAAGAGGGTGTACCTTCCTCTAACTGCTGAAGTAGCACAACTGCTGTTAAAACATCAACACAGAGGTAGAGTGACTCCATGACATTAACCTCATTATGTCTGTGAACTCTCAGGAATGTTGCAACCTTCTAATGGTCATCAGTGAAAAGCACACAAGGTGAGGGAAACTCACTGGCTCAGCCAAGACATGTTTGGTATATAAATTTTGCTTCTCAAGGCTTATACCGGAGCTACAAGGCTAACCAAGTTCATGACGTAACTTAATGTCCTAACCAGCTGCAGTCTGACGTCTTGAAATGTTCACAGATTTGTCTCATTAGCTATGTGGTTTTGACACTGTATGACCTGTTATGTAATATCTTGAAATGGTAGCCATTTTGTTTCTTCTTTCATTTTGTTTCTTGTTTGTGTGGTGCAGCCTGAGACCAGTGCACCCTTGGTAAATATGAGCAAAGAAGGCTATGAAAAATTCTTCATTGTTTAACCTTTTGATCTTTATTTAAAAAATTAAAAATCACAAAAATACTCTGCTCGTGTAAATATCAAACAATTGCAAACACCGGTTTATCCGAAGAAAAAAAAAAATCATTAAATATGTGTATCATAATTATTGGCACCGCTATGAGAAAAATATATTTGAATTATATTCCCATTGACTCTCTCAAATATCAACAGATATTAAATGAAAACCTGAATGCCTCTGCCAGAAAGCTTCAAGTGAACCGTGGTTGGATCTTCCAGCAGGACAATGATCCAAAACATACATCAACATCATCACAAAAAGGGTTTACTGACCACAAAATCAAGGTCCTGCCATGGCGATCACAGTCCTATCACTTTAAACCCATAGAAAACATGTGGGGTGAACTGAAGAGGGGAGTCCACCAGCGTGGACCTCGAAATTTTGGAGGATCTGGAGAGATTTTGTATGGAGGAACGATCTCTGATCCCTTGCCATATATTCTCCAACCTCATCAGGCATTATAGGAAAAGACTCAGAGCTGTTATCTTACCAGAGGTCAGTAGCACAAAGTATTGAAAAGAAAAAGAAAAAAAAGGTGCCAATAATTGTTTCACACCTATATTTAACGAAGATTCATTTTCATAAACATGTTTTGCTTGCAATTGTTTGATATCCATGAGAGTATTTTGTGTATTATTTATATATATATATATATATATATATATCTTTTTTTCTTCCCCATTTTAGGACACTGTATCCTCCTCCTCATTCTACTACTATAGTTCTAAAAACCACAGACTTTCCTGAGCTGAAATTGGTTTGCATTTGCACAGATCTCACTTGCAAGTTCTAGCATTTTAGAGTCTGTTTACCCCCAAACTTGCAGTTTGAGATGAGTGTGTGATTATCTAGGTATTTGAATGCCATTTGAACCTTAATGAACTAAAAGCTCTAAGATTCTGTTACTTGTTTAGCTGGGGTTTTTTTTGTGTTTTTTTTTTTCCATGAACCTCAAGTGAAGCAAATTTAAAACGGCAAACATGTCCTAGCTGATCGACGGCATTTGTGCTGAGAGGAAAGTTGTGTACATTTTATTTTGGGCCGAGATGCACCTTTTAATCCTGATAATGAACTCCACTTTACTGTTCCTATGAGTCCTTAGCAAATGATGCTATACCCCATCCACTCAGTCCAGACCTTACAGATAGAGACAGGTGGTAACTCTCTTCTGGATTTGGCCCTGGTTGTCTGGTCTGCTTCGCCCTTGACCACAGTAAGCGGTGGAGGGAGGGAGGAAGCCATCTGCTTACAGGTTTAAAGGATTATGGGTAATCACAACTGCGAACATGCAGCAATTCTCTTACATCTCAGCAACCGGCTGTGTTCCCTTTCTCTCCATTTGGCCTTTCTTCACTCCCTTCTTCACTGTGGTAGTGTAGAAGCTGAGCAACAGTGCTTCAGTAAGAAAAGATGTTTGGTTGGGTCGGATCACTTTTTCACAAAGGCCGACGGGAGTGGGATCGCCACATCCATGCCACAGATTACCGGAAAACGGGAAAGCAGGTGTGTGCGTGTTGCCTGTGTTGGGCGATTCCTGATACCCAAGAGTAATTGGATAGCTGAGGTATTCTGATGAATCTACTGAATGTTTTTTGTCTGGACAGAAATGAACGTTGTAATTGTGTGTTTCAGTACGCATGTACAAATGTCTGTGTGCATGAGGTAAAATAACTGCACATATTTGCCTTTTTTTTTTTTAAATGAAGCCCCTTGAATAAAATGTAATATGATCCTGTACCATCAACCATTTTGTATATTTCAGGTACCAAACAGGAGCTTTCAGGTGCTTTAGTTGTTAGTGCTCGTGCTACTAAGAAAGGTATCTCTGCTTCGGGTAGACTACACTGTACCATGATTGTACTATACGAGTGAAACTATTTTTGTAATTTAGTTGTGGCTTTTTTCATTCCTCTCTCGTTGCTGCCTCACTGAAAGAGAGCGCTTGTGTTTCTATTGGTCATGTTAACATGAACTCCGAAACGACGGAACACCTTTTCTCCGCGTTCGGTCCGACTGCTCTGTTCGGCTTCTTGTTATCTGTGTTGCAAGTGAAAATCCATCAATCTGTTTTTTGTGTTCTTTAAAACTGCCTGAACTGTGACTGTTTACATGCACATCAAATTCTGTTTTAAGGTCTATATTCAGGTTGCAGCCATATTCCGGATATGTTTATACGCGTACAGGCGTGTACGGTTGTAAGTGTGCTGATCTACACACGTGCTTTATCTTTCCCACTGTTATTTCCCAGGAGATTCAAGATGCTGCCGATACTAGCCAAAATTCCTTGCCGATTTCGCATGTGCAAATATCTCCTTTCGGTGGATATTCTGATTAAGGTGTCTGTGTAACAAATTTCCGATTAAAACCGGCATATTCCCGGGGTGGGAATCAGAATTTGGAGAATATCGTCTGAATCGGATTACGGCGTTTACGTGACCAAACTAATTTGAATATTTACAAACTCCAATTAATATTGGAATATTAACCTACATGAAGATATATTCAGTGTTGTGCCTGAAAACAGTTTTGCGTGCAGTGGTGTGTGGTGCAATAGTATCAGCGCTGCTGCTGCCCCCAGTGGTGTCACTGTGGTATTACGTTCTACACAGGAGTAGAGGCGTGTGCAGTTTTATTTATACTACTTGCTGCAGAGCTAGTGTGCATATAACGTTCATCTTTCAAAACTCTACATCAAACAAGCCTTTTTTTCTGTTATACGGTTGCAGCCAAGAGAAGCTGGTTAAACCTGACTGAAACAGTGTTCACACCTTGTTAAACTTAAGAGGAAAACGGTGTCGCTGTGTGCCATGATCATGCACTTGCTGGTATTATTAGCATCGTGACTGCTCCTGTTGTTGGAAAATGAACTAGAAATGCTTGTCTTGTTTCCTGTTTGGGCTGGTTCTTGTTTTTTTCAGATTATCCTTCAGATAAATACTAGGTGCTTCTGCTCTTAAATCTGGCAGCTACAGCAGCTCTTGGTGCATTGGAGACCCCCTGGTTTAGGGTATTATAATTGATTATAATGTCACTGTGTGACGTCCACAACATTGTAACGATCCTGGAAAATCTGTCCTGTCAGATGGATTTAGAGCAAAGGCAGTAGAGCCTCAGGCTCTTCCTGTTTGTGCTATAAAATTGCAAATGAGCTGCGTTTGTGTACGTGTACATACATGCGTGCATGCATGTGTCCCTGTGTGAGTGTGGATTATACTCGGGATCAGGATTTTCTACATCCTCGTTGATTTTAAGGTGTGTGTGTAAAAGCTGTGATCAGTAATCTGATTAATCAGAACCACACTGCTGTAGAATCTGAAACCTGCAGAAGAGATTTTGTTCTCTTTCATATAAAGCTTGAACCGAGCCCTGGGCAATGCAATGCAATGATTATCTCTGTCTCTCTCTTTTGATCCCCACCTCTCTCTCTCTGTCTGTGTGTGTGTGTGTGTGTGTCTCTCTCAGCGGTACGCTCTGCTTGGCCCGGCGGTCATGTTTGGCACAAGGAAGACGTGGGACCTCGGCCATACCCCCTGCCTGCAGGAGCTCTGGAATAAAGACCTCTCATTGGACGGTGAGTGCGCTCACGTGGTTTTGCTGAAACCAGTGTGGTGACATATTTCAGATGACAAGAATGTATGTGTGTGTGAATGAAAGTGTGAGGGTAGGGTGTGTGTGTGTGTGTGTGTGTGTGTGTGTTTGGTTAGCTCAGTCAGAGAGGAGAGAGAGGAGGACAAGGATGTGACCGAAGCAAAGGATATCAGGCTGAATGAGGGGGAAGGTATTTACACTTATTCCAGGTAAAGCTCTTGCTCTTTAGGGATTGAAGGAGATTTATTAAAAATACTGCGGTGTGTTAATTTGTTTTTGTGCTGCGAAGCCGCTGATGTTGACCGTGCTATGTAAGCGCTATGGATAAGAGAATAGATTATATGATGTACCAAAACAGTTAGCCCGCAGTGTGATTATTGTGGATAGCTGAGAGCTGTCAGGTCCCTGTTTTAGGTAAAGAAAGCGGGTGTCTTAGATGACATTCTCGACAGGTGAGCAACTGAAGGACAGGCTGTTCTTCCAAGACCACTGACTTGTAAGCTACCAAAATTAAAGCAAGTATCACATATAACCTTCTCAGAGGAGTCAATCCCTCCAGACTAGAGTTCTGAGAAACAGCATTCCAGCTGCATAAACACTCATAAACAATTCAATTGTATTAAATTGCAGTTATCATAAACCATTATTAAGACATTATTATCACAGTGTTAGAACTTAGCAATGGCACATGCCTTGTGAGAACAGGAGGACATGCTGTGCTCAAGCAGAGTCGTGCTTACCGCATTTACAAAAAGTTAAACAGTTCACGCTTGCAGTTTGGAGAGCTCAGGGGTCATGACCTGCGATGCAATGTCGATGTCTGAAACCCTGAAAGTTCAGTTGCATTTGAGAAGTCATATTTTAGCTGTCTAGTCTTTTTATCTTCTTTCTAACTTCCAACACACGTAAGGGGTATGTTAATATTTGCAAAAGTGTCGTCCTGCCCTTACATTGTTTGTAGACCTAACTGCTTTTGGAAAATCGTTAGCGTTACTCATTGAGCCGGTTCTAGACTACGTAACAGCGGTCTTTTTAAGATTATTACTTGACACACGGCGCAAGACGAATCCAATAATATCTCGGCTGAATTCTATAACAGAATGTGCGAATAAAATGTGTTCTCCGGTCGGATTCTACATCCTGCTTACGTCATAAATCAGAGTGATCCAGAGTCTTACGGAAAACAGGCAAACATTCTTGAGCATGAGCTTGAGGTTCAAATAGGATATTTTTCCGTCCGTTAGCACTACCATATTTGTTGCTGACCCATGAGTTTGGCGTGATCCTATGCCATCCTCCTATTGGTTGTTTTTAGATTATTACTATAGCAGCGGTCACTCTCTGACGTAGAACATTGTCGTACGCCTTCTTTGGCCATTTTCTGAACATCGTACAGTGTAAAGCCGCCTTTAGTTAGCCATGCTCTGAGTATATTCTTCCCAGTTGCTTAGCAACCTTAACCACTTGAATGGCAAGCATATTGTGTGTTCACCCCTCCTATGTCGAAAGCATGAAGCCACAGGTTCTGTTTGACGTCATTAATCTGCTGCATTATTGAATTTACAAGCCTTATACCTTCTGAAAGTCTGCTGTGTGCGTTTCCTTCAGTATTGTCTGTGTAGCCTTTTACCGAGATTACAGAAAGTTTCAGGTGAAACTGAAATCTGTCTCAATAGCTACGTTGTTTTGTGTGTAGTCAGGGCTTGTAGGTGCACAGAGCCGTGATTGTTTTTCCCATGATAAGACTCTGAAGCCCTGTGCAGTAGGAGATTGAGAAATTCAGACACACACACAAGCACCTATGTTAGGTTAATGTGTCACTCACAGTAGCCCTTTCTGTTCACATACTGTGTTTATTGCGCTGTGCCTCTTTCCACGGTGACTGGAGGACCTTGAATGTGTTATTGTGGAAATGGATGGACAAGGGAACATCTAGAGAATGGAAAGGATTATCGGTACATGATACAAGTACATCTTGTGTGTAACATTCTCCATCTTTGAACAGATAATTTGTCCGGAGTGTATATGATCACAATCTCCCCTATATTTCAAATATTCCAATTCATCAGCCAAGATGTGTTTGCAGTTTTCAGTTATTTGCACTGGACCTCCAAGGCTAATGTAGCTAACAAGTATGGGAAATGTATAGCAGCCAGTTTAGCAAATCCTCACACACTTTGTTGCGCATACAAACGCAAAGGTCATTGTCTGGTTTAAACTTGTATTGCTAGGTTGTTTAACAAGACCTGTATGTTAAACATTAGAACAAGATGTTACCATTTGTGTAGCCGACAGATGTCACCTACAGTAGCCAATTTAGTGTTTCTAACATTAACCTGAGAATTACATTTAGAGTAAAGTGAGACGAGTCGGCAAATTATGGTTAATGGGCTACGATGAATATCATAGAAAAAGCCAATGAATATAAGTATGTTGGGTGTACATAATAAAATCTGTAAATCCATATTTAACCCGTGGCTTGTTTTTTTGTTGTCTTTTTTTTTCTATATTTATTTTCACCGGGGGGGGGGGGGGGTGATATATCTGTATCTGTACCCCAGATATAAAAATGGCAGCGCTGTCAGCTTGGTATGTGAATTGTAGCTCTGACAGTTCCTCAACTTCAGCTACATAACTTGAGTTAATTATCTGTCTCAGCTAGAAATGTGCATGAGTCTGCTTTTAATCCTTCTCACGCAGTTATTATATTTGTTTGCGCCTTTAATTTAGTTGGTTCTATTTCCCAAAATATTAACATTAGTGTAAATTAAACCACTGCAACCTTGATGAATACGTGAAGACTGTAAGTGCACTGTAAGGACATCATGTTCTCTGATCTTTGTCCTTGCTTGTGCCCACATGAAAGTGAAAACCTCCAACTCACACAATTTGTTTTAGTTTTGTTCCGCCATATCCAAGGCTCGATGCACACCTTTAGTCTCCAGCAAACTTTATTATTTATTTTTTAATTTTATTTCATTTTATTTTATTTAAAAGTGTGTAAAAAGCTGTATTTGTGTCTGGCTACATCCTAATATATTCTGTGTGTGTGTGTGGCGCGTGCAACAGCAAGCTCAGTGGATTTCCTGATCAGCGATGGTGAGGAGGAGAGCTCCTTCCTGACGCTGCCCAACCCGGTCCTCCAACGCCGCCGTTTGACCTCGGACCTCTCCGATCCCACCCTCTCTGACCAGCAGCTGCTCATACAGGTAACATTTTCCTACCTTCTGATCAGGTTAGATTCACACACACCACCCTCTTGAAGCTGTTTATAATGAATGGAATCTTGAGCTTGTTTGATTTCTCACACTGGCTGTGCTGCGTTACACTCGTGGAATTTCAGCTTCTCTAGTAGTCCAAGAGGAAGAGAACATGATGTTTGTGTGTTTATAGGCCTGTCAAAATAGTTGGGTTTTTTTTACTTTTTGTTTTGTTTTGTTTTATTATATATCAGTTTTCTAATTACATATAAATGATTCCTAAAGATGATGTAAGCAGCTAATGTCCAGAACACACTTGGATTGGTGTACTGTATTGGACATGTATTGCATAACACCCTCACTTGCTGTGTGTGTGTGTGTGTGTGTGTGTGTGTGTGTGTGTGTGTGCGCGTGTATGTTTGTGTGAAAGTGTGAGGGAGACTATACATGTGACTGAGTTGGGCTCTTCATTCCCGAGTTTCTAGTCTCTTCACTTCACATCTCCTGCTCGTCCCTGATTGGCCGCTGATCACATGCTTCCCAGCTGTGTTAATGTCTTTGAGAGGCCAGTGTTTTTCCTTTGAACGTGCTGGGACTTTATGATCAAACACAAAAGCTTTGACGTGGGACGCTCATGCGTGTGTGTGTCACAACTGTGTACCCGGCCTACAGTGTGTTGGCGTTCAGTCGAGCTCAGTTTAAAGACTTAAAGCCTAGCAAAGCGGGATTTATTATTAACTCTGCAATCTCTACCGTCCGGCTAACTCGACTCTACAGTACACTCCAACTCGGTCAGATAGATTAGAGAGTCGGCATGTGTGAGTATATTTGTCTCTTTATGTTACGCAATTAAGGTTTCTGGTTTAGAACTAATTTCTATTTTTAATATCATTCTGCTCAACCTCTTCATCGACTGTCAGCCCTGTTAATCATTTTGCAACGTAATTCATCCTCTTAATATATTCATATTACAGTGCATTCATTTCTTCTCCTTTTCTTTTATTTTCCTTATACTTCCCTGTTTCCATTGTCTCTGTGGTCCTTATCAAGGTGCTATATAGTATTAAACCACACTTGTTGAATTCTCAAATCTGAAGAAGTTGTGGATTAATTTTCTATAACAGCAGTCGTTCTGGATGTAATTTAAATGATAGGATTATATTAACGCACTCTCTAATTCCCAGGGACTTGTATGGTGGAAACTATGCACATTATATAATTTAAGTCATAAATGATAAACAATTTTTAAAACGGGTTTTTATTTAACATAGAATAATGTGTAACTGTAGATCTCTGTTAAGATTTGTGGAAGGAGTCTCCAGTCTCAGCACTTTAAAATGTTCAGAAAATTGCTCTTTCTTCTTTCTCTGTAACTTCACATTCATTTTTTTTTTTTTTTTTTTAATAAATAATCTTACTACTACTAAGTTGAAAAAAACACAGCATGTATTTTATTGATTAATAAATAAAACCTATTGGCAAATCGCTGCTGTGTAGGGAGTAAACCTAAAGTACAAGCTTTGGGGTGATTACAGTAACTCTGTATGCATCAGACCTCATCACACCATCTTGCATGGATTATTTTTTGTGTATTCCTCATGTTTCATTCCTTACATGCTTAATAGTAAATCCTTGCCGTTCACATTCTAGCTTTTGTTTGTCTATTCGTTGCCACTATGGCAATAAAGTCTTCTGACCATTCTGCCTTCTTCTAACTCTGTGTTTCTCAAATCAGTTTTCAGGGACCCCGGGTAGTCCACGCTGTTGACCTCTAAACACGCCTACATCAAGGTGTTAACGTTATTAACGAGCTGAGACTTGTCTTTTGAGCTTGAGAAACACCGATGTACGAATCTGCCCGAGTTAGCTCTCATGTTTGTAATGTCTTGGCTCTCTGCACCGTCTCACCTGTACAGAAGGTCACATACTCTCATTTCTGGTTATCCACTCGCATTCCATTCTCACTCTCCGTCTTTGTGTTTAGCTCTGAGCTTCTTTTGTCCTCTCTGTGATTCTCTCCACAGAGAACGTTCTCTATAGTGCTGTTCTTTGCTAGTCGACTTTGCTAGTTTATCTGTGTGTGAATGTGCTTGATGTTTGTTTTTTGTTTTTTTGTCAGCTGTGGATGTGCTGATCCAATGTGGAGAGAGTTGCAAGCATCTCATTTATTTTATTATTTTCATGACTTTCATGGATTATTTTTTTTTAACTGTAGAATGATGCGATTATGCAGTGATTGGACATGTCACGTTTTAGTCTTCTTAAAATGCACATATTAAGCTGTCTCTTTGAGGGTGTTTTTTCCCCCCCGTGAAGCCAGCCAATCCTATGTTGTAGAACTGCTGCTTGTACTGCATCACAGGCCAGAGTGTAACACTCAGGAAAGCACCCTCTTCCACATGCACGGGTTCACAGACACATGCGATTGGATAATGTCGCTCTGATTGATTTTGCTCCATTGACTCTTGGACCTCCCAGCAATTGGAAGATACCTTTAAAGCAGCCAACACTTTAATTAGGAAAATTGTACTTGATAACGTCACCCAATATATTAACTATACAGATGTTGAATAATAAAATTTGGCAGAAGCCTCATCTCTAGTGTCGATGTGTACAAAGTAGGCTTGCTGCGATAATCTGTGATACACAGTGTTCGTGCTGCACAGCGCTTGCCCACCGCAGCACCGCCCCCACTGTTTTGCTTTTTTTACTGTAATAGAAATCATTTCGTTCGGTTAGAGAATGGACGCTACAATTAAAAACTGAACGCATCTGCTCAATTCAGCATGAGACGAATGAGTCAGTGTAGCAGCACAGACCAGGTTTAATTTTCATGTAATGAGAGTGAAGCAAGCTGACTGACAAGATGATGGCGGAAGATTTGGTTTTAAAAGTACTATGTTTAATATAAGCGAGTTTGTCATTGTACTGTTTTGTTTTTGTGTTTTTCATCAAGAATAATAATGAACCCACCATTCCAGCAGTTGCCGCCCCCGAATTGGCGCTAATTCGGAAAACGAAAGTAAAATCCGCACGGGCATTCCTAAGCGTTTTTAAAAGCGAGGGGGAAAACCGGGTTCATGCCCATTGATGCCGCTTTTACCGGTGTTGTCACACATCGATTAACCGGTGGGAAAAATTTCCTCATCGTCACATCCCCAGTACAAAGTAGTACAAGGATTTGATAGATATGCACGCCACTGCTGAATCTCTACATCACTGACGAGAATGAAAAACGACTAGTTTTCTGCTTCCCAGGCACACAAAAAAAAGTTTGAAGTTTGCGTTTGTGAGGAGGGACACTTGGCGCCGCGCGCTCTCCTCCCCCCCCCCAAAAAAAAAAAACCACCCCAAAAAATTCACCCCCAAAAAGCAGTGCTGCGAATAGATCAGCAGCTCAGCCAAGCTGGCTTCACCACAAGTAAGTGAACTAGTACAGGATGTAGTGTATAATCTGTAGTGGAGCTGAGAGTTGAGAAGTGATCTTGTTGCACTCACGGACTCTGCGTGTGTGCGTTTTTTAGGTGTGAAACGACTGAGTGCAGGATCCCAGCTTCCACAGGATTATCCTGACATTGCTGCGGACAGGAAAGTTCACGCAGAGCCTCGGCATAAGGAAGTGTACCAGCTTGCTCTCATCACAGGGCTACAGACACAGGTGAACACACCAGGCAGGCATGTGCTGGTAATAAAGCGTTATGGTCGTTACGGTCATGCTCCTCTGAAGTGTCTGTGATAACCGTCTAGTGTGCAGTTATCTGACCGATATCTGAACATTGACACGCCTGAGATACACACACATATCATCATGTTTGTTGGTGGTAAAGTAACCAGTGCGTGTGTGGGTTCGTGTTCGTTCTTATCAGATTGAGGAGCTGGAGAAGAAACTGGTGGACCGGACTCAGGAGGTGGAGAGACTGCGCTCTGAGCTGGTAAGTGAGACTTGGCCTATGTTAACACTAGAAGACTAGCAGCTGAAAGAGACTAGAGAACAGGGGAACACCAGGAATCGGAGAACGTGTGCTACAGGAGTGGTCTGACTAGTTTACTGAAGCCAAGTGTTTAAATTGTCATCTCCATGAGGTGTTTGCATTACAAACACTAGCAAATTCCATACATTGCCTGTTTTATCACACGTTTTCTAGCCATTTAAGTTTATCTATGAAAATGTTGTTTGGTGAGCTGTGAATATAAGTATTCCATGCTGTTTTGCATGGAATTGAGAGAACCTTGTTCCTGTCACAAAAATCATAGCTCCTTGTAATCATAGCTCCATTGCTACAAGAAACGACTGGTTGTCTGTCTGTCATTCACTAATATGAAGGTAGGATGAATTCAGAATGGCACAAATTGTGCAATTTATTAACTAAAAGATATTAATTCACACTTTGATTCTCATTTTAAAATGACTAATTCCGCCTTTTAGACAAACTGACACTTCTCTCCTTTATTTGTCTGAGCAGTAAACATTGTGATGACCTGTTAGCTTAGATCAGGGTCAGTAACCCCATTTTAATGGCCCTAGATTCTCACAAATAAATGCGAGCACTGGACTTGTGTGCCACACTGCAGCTTATCAGTCAGGAGAGGTAATCAAAAGCACGACTATATCCAACCTAGATCATTGTTTTGATTAGATGCATGCAAGGCACTGAACCCTGCGTCCCATATATAACTGCTAGCAAAGTGTTTGTTAGTTTAGTCGGGTTCATGTTTTGCATTTTGTGTAATATTTTCATAAGCATAAAGCCCATTTATCTGCCAAACACTATTCATACAACAGCGGGGGCGTGGAGCATTCATCTCGGGTCTTTCTTGTACTGGTTAATAAAATATATTATATTAAATGTAACTTGCAAATATATTTGAATATTATAAACATGCATTACCATTATTTATGATCACATAAATGTCTATAAATCACCACATAGCATCTCAGAGTTTGTTTCTTAGAAAACTGGTGCAGTGACATTTTTCTCAGTTTGACAGCGTGCTCACCCATATTTACCCTGACACTCACTGTATTTTTCAAATGACATAATTCAGAATATTTGGTAAGGTGGTCTGGCAGATTGTTGTCATTAAAGTAGGTTTGACATCTTCACTTGTCTGTCAATTATGTTGTCAGTCAAGACAGCTCCTCCTTTTGTACCAGTGTGCAGGCTCCTATCCGATGCAGCTCACCCATTTTTGTTTGAATTTTGAATTTCAAAATAGCTAGCTTCAGATAACATTTGCGATGACCACTGACTATACTTTCAATTCTAAAAGGAGAGGTTTTAATAAGATAAGATGGCTTTCAGGACTGCAGAAACAGTGAGTCCAGTGTCTACATTCAGTTTTTGTCGTTTTCTTTCTGTCTGTCTTTATCGGTGAGAGCTGAGACGCTGCCTGTCACACTTTGTGACTGAGCCTGTCCTAGTTTACATATGAGAGCAGCGCAGTGTTTCAGCAGAATTCATTTACACGTGTGTGTGTGTGTGTGTGTGTGTGTGTGTGTGTGTAGGGGGCGACAGACCTGGAGAAGCAGCTGGAGCTCCTAGAGAGCGAGAATCGGCGGCTCAGACAGGAGCTTAAGTCCAGCAGCATCCATGAGCCTGCACACACCTGCTCCACCTCCACCTGCCCTCACAGCCAGGTAATTAACACACATACACACACCTGCCCTCACCTGCTACATCTGACTTCTTTGTCTAATGTTCAGTGTGATGTAAAAGGGAAAAATGATCCTAGAGCAGGAAGATGCATAAATGTGGTCTGTTCCCTGTCTCACTTCATCCCGGTGTCTGTGGCAGGAGGCAGCAGCCCTACGAGAGGCGCTGTCCTTATGTGAGGAACGCTGTAAGGAGTATGAGCGGCACATGACCGAGCTCGAGCGTCAGCTTGGGGAGAGGACGGGCGCAGTGGACGAGCTGCATGTGCGACTGGAGGAGGCGGGACAGAGTCAAGACCAGCTTCAGGAGCAGCTCATACACACAGAGGAAATGCTGCGACGGCACTGTGCAGCAGCACCATCTCAGGCCATGGTAAGAACTGCGCAAACACTTTCAATCATGTTCCACTGCCAGACTGCCTTCAGCATTTACTTTTATGTAAGGTGGCGAACAAATCCTAATGACCGACTAAAATATAAATCATATATTTTAGTTAGTGAGCATTTTGGAAAACAACGCTTATTTTTACTATAAGTAATTTTGTGTTCTGGCCTTCTTTTAGCTTAATCCATAGTTTCTAGACTCTACACTCACTTTATTAGGAACAACTGTACATGTACTCATTTATTCATTCAATTGTCTAATCGGTTGATCGTTTGACAGCAAGGCAAAGAATAAAGTCATGCAGATACGGGCCCGCATCGGGTAATGTTCACATCAACTTTCAGAATGAGGAAAAACTGTGATCTCAATGATTTTGACTGTGGCATGATTGTTGGTGCCAGACGGGTTGGTTTGAGTATTTGTAAAACTGCTGATCTCCTGGGATTTTCACGCACAGCAGTCTCTAGAGTTTACTCAGAATGGTGCAATAAAGATCAAACATACAGTGGCATTTCTGTGGACTAAAATGCCTTGTCAACAGAGAATGGCCAGACTGGTTTGAGCTGACAGAAACGCTACAGTAAATCAGATAACTACTCTGTACAATTGTGGTGAGCAGAAAAGCTTCTGTCGGCCAAGAACAGAAAGCTGAGGCTGCAGTGGGCGCAGGTTCACCAGAACTGGACCGGTGAAGACTAGAAAAACGTAGCCTGGTCTGATGAATCTCGATTTCTGCTGAGGTACACGGATGGTAGGGTCAGTATTTGGCACCAACAGCATGAATCCATGGACCCAACCTGTCTCATGTGAACAGTCCAGGCTGATGGAGGTGGTGCAATGGTGTGTGGAATGCTTTCTTGGCACACTTTGGGCCCGTTAATACCAATCAGTCATCATTTGAATGCCACAACCTATTTGAGTATTGTTGCTGACCATGTAAATCCCTTCATGTCCACGACTTCATCTTCAAATGGTTACTTCCAGCATAATAATGCACCGTTTCACAACGCAAAATTCATCTCAAACTGGTTTCATGAACATGACAATGAGTTCAGTGTTCTGCAGTGGACTTCCCAGTCACCACATCTTAATCTAATAAAACACCTTTGGGATGCGGTAGGACAGGAGGTCCTACCCAGTATTAATATAGTCTTCCTAATAAAGTGCTCAGTGAATGTACATGGTCACTGAATTAGTCACAAATCCAGATCACTGAGGTATTTAAGGGGAGAACTTTTTGAAATATGTTTGATTGCACTTGGTTCTTTCATAGTGGCAACATACTAATTTTATTTATTTATTTACTTATTATTTTTTAAATAATGATAAACAGCAAATCCATAGCAAGCATCCAGTATAAAATCAACTTTACCACGCTACTTCTGTCAGTGAGTTTTCATCAGAGAGATAGTGTTCCATCACCTTTGAGCCATGCTCTGGAAACAATACTTCTGTTGTGTTTGGTTTGCTTCCCTTGGGCTGTTTGTTACTGCATTTTTTTTTAACCATTAAAAGCATGGCACAAGATAAACATATTCAAAATTCTCATAAAACATGAATAAACCTTTCACTGGTTCAGGTTTATGTAAAAATAAATCTAACTTTCCTTTTTCAGATATTATAATTTGATTGTATTATGATTTTTTTCCCCCTTCAGGTTATTGTTTTGCCCTGCATGTAGTTTCAAGGGGAGGGCCGACGACCCGGCCACCCCAAATTAATCTTTTCCACTGGTTTATGGGCAGTTACAATCTCTTAAAGCACTATTATCAAAATATTAAATGTCTCTTATTTGTCTCTTATTTTTGTTTTTTTATTGACTTTGAAAACAATTAACTGCAATGATTTTAATTCATCCGAAGTATCTGGTCTTTACATCATAATCTTTATCCTTATTTACTACCACTTGTCAGTCACTTCAGTCACCAGCTCCAGAACTATAGCTTTTTGGTATCTAACACAACAAATTACTTAAATATATTAAGCCATATTATTTTTATTAATAATATTAAGATATTATTTTATTTGCAACAGACTTTTTTCTTGTTTTGTTTAGCTTACCCACCTATTTGGATGAAAAACAGTAAATGGAAAAATATCCTGCTGTCTACAGATGTCAACGCCTACAGTGTCAAATTTGATACACGCGATTTTGCAACAGGTTCTTGTTTGAAAATACAAGGAAATGAGTGCCACGAACATGTGCACATGAAATTTGATACGCAAAGCATTTTAAGTTGCATATCCCTCTCTCTCTCTCTCTCTCTCTCTCTGCAGTATGCAAGCAAGGCAGCAGAGGCCGAGTCATCTCAATGGAAACAGGCTCTGATGGAGGCTCAGGCACGTAACCAGGCTCTCCAGGAGCAGCTTGGAGTCCAGCGGCAGCTCCTTCGAGAGCTCGAGCAGAAGCTGCACGAGAGCCAGAGGAGCAGCAGCGAACTCCGCCAGCAGGTACACACTTAGACAAACTCCACATGATGCATCTTGTGCTGCTGATGTATCCATTAAATAACTTAATGTGAATACCAGAACACAAAGCTGGTGTGCTGTGTTGTGTATGTCTTTGCTCTGGCGGACACTTCTGACTCTGAGAGTGGTGAGATTCGCTGCCATGATCTTTTCTGGAGTCGATTTGAATTTCTTTGTTTGGAAAACAGTGAGGGTTTGTTTAACAGGTCTCTTCCTGTATTGAAGTAAGGTTTTACAGTGAAGGAAAGAAGTATTTGATCCCCTGCTGATTTTGTAAGTTTGCCCACTGACAAAGAAATAATCAGTCGATCATTTTAATAGACAGAATAACAAGAAAATCCAGAAAAACACGTCAAAAATGTTATAAATTGATTTGCATTTTAATGAGGGAAATAAGTATTTGACCCCCTCTCAATCAGAAAGATTTCTGGCTCCCAGGTGTCTTTTATACAGGTAACAAACTGAGATTAGGAGCACACTCTTAAAGGGAGTGCTCCTAATTTCAGCTTGTTACCTGTATAAAAGACACCTATCCACAGAAGCAATCAATCAATCAGATTCCAAACTCTCCACCATGGCCAAGACCAAAGAGCTCTCAGAGGATATCAGGGACAAGATTGTAGACCACAAGTCTGGAATGGACCTCGGCCTGGGGCTCCATGCAAGATCTCACCTCGTGGAGTTGCAATGATCATGACAACAGTGAGGAATCAGCCCAGAACTACATGGGAGGATCTTGTCAATGATCTCAAGGCAGTTGGGACCATAGTCCCCAAGAAAACAATTGGTAGCACACTACGCCGTGAAGGACTGAAATCCTGCAGGTCCCCCTGCTCAAGAAAGCACATATACATGCCCGTCTGAAGTTTGCCAATGAACATCTGAATGATTCAGAGGACAACTGGGTGAAAGTGTTGTGGTCAGATGAGACCAAAATGGAGTTTTTTGGCATCAACTCAACTTGCCGTGTTTGGAGGAGGAGGAATGCTGCCTATGACCCCAAGAACACCATCCCCACCGTCAAACATGGAGGTGGAAACATTATGCTTTGGGGGTGTCTTTCTGCTAAGGGGACAGGACAACTTCACCGCATCAAAGGGACGATGGACGGGACCATATACAGTCATATCTTGGGTGAGAACCTCCTTCCCTCAGCCAGGGCATTGAAAATGGGTCATGGATGGGTATTCCAGCATGACAATGACCCAAAACACACGGCCAAGGCAACAAAGGAGTGGCTCAAGAAGCAGCACATTAAGGTCCTGGAGTGGCCTAGCCAGTCTCCAGACCTTAATCCTGTAAAAAATCTGTGGAGGGAGCTGAAGGTTCGAGTTGCCAAACATCAGCCTCGAAACCTTAATGAATTGGAGAAGATCTGCGAAGAGGAGTGGGACAAAATCCCTCCTGAGATGTGTGCAAACCTGGTGGACAACTACAAGAAACATCTGACCTCTGTGATTGCCAACAAGGGTTTTGCCACCAAGCACTAAGTCAAGTTTTGCAGAGGGGTCAAATACTTATTTCCCTCATTTTCTGGATTGTTTTGTTGTTATTCTGTCTCTCACTGTTCAAATAAATTTACCATTAAAATTATAGACTGATCATTTCTTTGTCAGTGGGCAAACGTACAAAATCAGCAGGGGATCAAATACTTTTTTCCCTCACTGTATATTCTGGTTTATGTATGTATTAGGGCTGATGTGTTGTATGGCCAATTGTTTATGAACACTTGTGCTATCACACCCATATGTGCTTTTTGAACATCCCATTACAGATTTAGTCTTGCTTTGCTGATATAACCTAGTGGGATGGCTTTCCACTAGATATCGGAGTGTAGATATGGCGATTTGTGCTCATTCAGCCAAAAAAGCATTAGTGGGGTCAGGCACTGAAGTTGGGCAAGAAGGCATGGTGCACAGGCAGTGTTCCAATTCATCCCAAAGATGTTCAGTGTGGTGGAAATCAGGGCTCTGTACAACCCACTTTGAGTTCTTCTACTGCAACCATGGAACATCATGTCTTCATGGGGCTCACATTATGCACAGGAGCATTATTGGATTATTTTTGACCATAGTGTATATCCACACTGATTTTGAGGTTCTATAGATTGGTGGGAACCATGCGAAAAAGGCATTATCAAACACGCACCATCCTCATATGTATCCTGGTGGACCCCCACATCCTCCAGCTGTCTTCCTCTGGCCCACATTAGATCTCAGAGTGTTGTGGATTAGTGTAACAAAGTTGGCAATATGTCTGATTAGATGTCTTAGAAACATGACGTGTGCATTTGTGTGGGTTGCCATGCATTAATGCTGCATTCACCATGTTGGGTGTTAATGAATTTAGTTTCTAAATAATTTTTTTGCCTCTTTTTACATTTTCTACATGTTTTTTCCTTAGGGGTTTCCCTTTTTCACTATAAGAAAATATTCATTTAATGTATTCAACTAACATTTATTCATCTAACTGATCATTATTTATTTTATTCACAATGTGTTTTTGTGTGTGTGTGTGTGTGTGTGTCAGATCCTGGCATATGAGGGGGAAATGCAGCGGACTCGAAGCCAGCTAGAGGCTGAGGTTCAGAGTCTTGAGGCGGAGAAGAACAGGGTCATCGAGGAGGCGTTTGTGAGAGCCGAGAGCGAAATGAAAGCTGTGCACCAAAACCTTGCAGGTGTGTGTGTGTGTATTCCATCAGTTTGTCTAGATGTGAGCGTGTGTGCATGTAAGCATGTGTGTATATATGATCCTCTTTTTCCATGCAGGTGTAAGGATGAATTTGCTGACTCTGCAGCCTGCTCTGAGGACACTTACATGTGACTACAACTGTCTGAAGAGGCAAGTCCTGGACTTCCCCTACATGCTGCAGAACGCTATTGCTGAGGCTAAGCAGGAGGTAAGAATCCCATATAAACACACTAATATGTGTTATGAGTACATACATTTATGGTCATTTTACCTACTACTAATCACTGCAAAATGTACATGTGCATGTAAATGTACATCATGCAATCACTTTGTATTATAAAGAAGTGTATGTAGTACGCATGGACTTTTTTTGTTGTTGTATTTTAATTGTGCGTACGTCCTGTAGACACTCCCATCTCTGTGACTTGTACAGAGGTATCATTTATCCCGCGCAAATTGATAATTGCTACAGATGTCCTCCGGCAACATTACTTAACAGGCACATCCGGAAATCTTATCCCAGCCAAATAGTACCCAATTATATCTCACCTAATTTCTGTTCTGTAAAATACATGTCCTTCACATACTTTCAGCAAATGACACTGTTAAGCTGCTTAATCTTATTTTGAATAAATTATTGATTTAGTTAAATAGCAGGGGTAGTCCATATTTTCAACTTTAAGTTCAACATGTCACTAAATAACCCTCTGCATAACTTTTGCACTAAATGCACTCTTGAATATAATGAATTTGTGTGTGTGTGTGTGTGTGTGTGTGTGTGTGTGTGTAGATATGCCACATGATTGCAGAGGTGAGCAACACCAACCAGGAGCTGCTACGCAAATACAAGAGGGAGATGAACCTGAGGAAGAAGTGTCACAACGAACTAGTCCGCCTCAAAGGTACAAACTGTACTGTGAAGGATGTACATTAAGAGTTGTACAGTAGGGATTCCTTTGACAATATATCAAAACATGCTTATTTTTTAGTTTATTTGTAATTTAAACTCACTGATAAATGAAGTAAAATTGCATGCTTTAACATTTAGTTGATTTTATAAACTGATGCTAATCCATTTTGTCTTTTCAACAGGAAACATCCGTGTGCTCTGTCGCGTGCGTCCCGTCTGCCAGGAGGAAGCGGATGCTGAAGGCAAGAGTGTGGTGTCCTTTGACTCTGATGACGATGCAGTGCTCTACCTTTCCAACAAGGGCAAGTCTATGGCCTTTGACATGGACAAGGTCTTCCCACCTCAGGCCACGCAGGCAGAGGTCAGGAGATCACGGCAGCTCCTGTTACTTGTGTTGCTTGTTTAGTGACCTGTGAAGTGACCTTGTAGTTTCTTCTTCTGATTGAACAGGTGTTTCAGGAAGTGCAGTCTCTGGTCACATCCTGCATGGATGGCTATAACGTGTGCATCTTCGCTTACGGACAGACAGGTTCAGGAAAAACCTACACCATGGAGGTAAATGTGAGGGGGGTGCGGAAATGTTTAGACAAAATAATAGTTTCACCAAAAACAAATAATAAGATGACGGTGAAGGATGTCACCCAAAATTATTCTGATTTGTAAGTGTATAATATTGTGTGTGCGTGCATGCAGGGTATTCCTGAGGACCCCGGGATTAACCAGCGAGCTCTGCGTCTGCTCTTCTCTGAGGTGTCTGAGAAAATGCCTGACTGGCACTACACCATTACTGTCAGCATGGTGGAGATCTACAACGAGACACTAAGGTAAGAACACACATGCGCACAGACTCGAAACCCACACAAGTACTGGTATAAACAGTAAGCCACAGGAGGGCATGTGCTACAGTGATTTTTATCATGGGTAAGGTCGTTCTTCAAGGTGACAAAACATCATGCCTAAAACTCCCTTACCTGTGACAAATTCACTGTAAAGCACACTCTCTCTAACAGATTACTGCTTTTATAAAACTGGCAAGAACAATATCGTAAAATCTAACGTTCAGTTAAAAATGAATTATTAATTTTATTCATAATTATTTTTTTTACATGATTTATTACATTTTTATTCATTTTAACTATAAACAATTCTTTACCATGTAATGTAGTCTGTTAAGAGTAAGCTTTGGTTGCTAAGCAACATAACAGGGATAGATTAGGGTATTCTGAAGAGAAAACAATGGCCGTAGTGTAACATTTACTTTTGCATTTATTCATTTAGCAGACGCTTTTATCCACAGCAACTTACAAATGAGGAAATACAAGCAAAAATTGTTAGTTGACCTGAGGCTTGAACCCCGTTCACTGGTATAGTAAACCTGCCTATTACCGCTGCACTTATCTAGCACGGTTTATAGGTTTAAAACCTTTTACATTAATACAGAATTGTACATCAAGTATTTTAAACCAGCTTAGAACGTAGCTCAACCAATCAGGTTTTAGACTAAAACTGTGTTTTACAGTGCTCTCCACTGATATTGGCACACTTGGTAAATATGAGTAAAGAAGGTATTGTCTTTATTGTTTAATCTTTTTATCTGTGTCTCATGGATATCAAACAAAATGCAGGTTTTCTGTGATCTTATATATTATATTGTAGAAATATTGCATTTATTTTCTTTGAGTAGTCAAAGTGCTGGCTTCTCAGTTGTCTGATTGGCAGACTGCTTATGACTAAGAACTACTAATCTTAACGCAGGAGGCGAGAATAGTTGTGGCATAGGAGGCAGAATGTAGTTAGGAAAATACAACATATCGGAGTTTGTTCCAATTTCTTGTTTACAGTTTTACTGATGGATTGCTGGTGCATCTTTGAGGCGTGTGTTGCCATACAAGTTGTGTCCCAAATGACATACTATACACTTATACTATGCCCTATACTCTCTGCCATCTAGTGTGTGAATTTTAGAAAGGTACTATCGTATGAAACATCGTATGTAATAACTGGAAGTATATGCTGTTTCCCAGTCGAGGGCAAATTACGTCAAACGCACATAAAGCAATGATGCTAGCATTAGTGAAATAGAGAAACGGCTAAGAAAAATTAATTGGTACATATTGAATGTTTGTTAATGTTTCCTTTTATGCCCAACAAGACCTCGGTCATCGTAAGACGGAGGCGTAATCGTATCCGCAGGCGAATTTTGCTTGCACTATGTAAAATTGTGGCTATGGATGCTGGCAGTGTAAACATTTAAGTTCAGCTTCTGAGCCTGATCTAGCCCCTCCCCATTTGCTACATAAGGAATGCTGCGACCGTTGAGTGCATGAAGTGTTCTTCGTTCCACGCTTCATTTTTTTCGGTTGAATGAGTGCATCATCCGGGTACTTAAGGTGCTCTTTGTTTTTTGGGGGGTTTTCAGTGTGAACACATTAATCCCACTATTTGTACTACAAAATGGCGTAGAATAGTGCATAAGTGTGCAATTTGGGACCTGCTGCTAGTGCATGAGCGTGTACAGAGAGAATCCTGCACATGTCTGTTTAAACAATAAAGCATTAATCATAAATGTAATTACATTGATAGATGTATTGATAGATTGTGACTCTCTGTATTGTTGTTTTTGGAAGAAAACTTTTATATAACTGTTTTCCTCAGGAACCTGTTAGGAGACAATCCAAGTGAGAAGCTGGACATTAAGATGTGTCCAGATGGCAGCGGTCAACTCTATGTGCCTGGTCTTACCGAGTTCACAGTGGAGAGTGTGGAGGATATTAACAAGGTGAGAGCGTTTTAATGGTTTTTAGATTTCATTTTGAAGGGAACATTGATCTACTGGATGTTTTTATTTCTCTATTATGCTGCGAGTTTTGAGTCCCCTGTTACTTGCAACTTAGTATTGACGTAATGTGTCTTGTGAGAAGATTTAAGGTCATTAAATGTACGAGTGGAGATAAGGGGTGGCCTCTGAAATATGATTGGCCACCCCAGACCTTTTAAGTTTCTGATTTTTCTTTAGTATATCTAATGTTAAAATCATGAGGTTTCATGTTTTCATCTTGTTTAAGTTTATAGGCTTATAGGCTTTAATGTACTATTAGGAAATGGTGTTGCCATTCCTTTAAATTATTGATTGAATATACAAATTAAAACAGAAATAGACATTTCTAATACTTTATTCTATTATTTAAAAATGAACGTGACCGCAAACTTTATTTTTTAAAAAAAATAATAATAATTAAAAAACCACCTTGACCACCCCACACCATCTCTGTGTCTTTCTTTGGTTACCCCACACTAGCTCTGTGTCCCAACTTGGCCACTCCGATAAAAACATTCAGGACCCATTAGCTGGAAAACTCAAAAGTAAAGTCATGCACAATTCGGTCCGCTCCATCTATGAAGAGTGAAGGCTGTGCTTAGCCCAAATGTTCTAATGTTTGTGTAGTACAATGACTTTGCAGCTCAAGTGGAAGCTTAATCTGTGACTTTTGATCCTGTAGGTTTTTGAGCTGGGTCACATGAACAGGGCGACAGCATGTACCAACCTGAATGAGCACAGCTCTCGCTCTCATGCTCTCCTCATCGTTAATGTGGCTGGCTTCAACTCCTCCACAGGACACCGCACCTCAGGTGACGATGCACACCACACACACACACACACACACACACACACAATAACACTTTAAGCAACAGACAAACATAAAACATTTTTTTCTCTCCAGAATTTGCCCTTAAACCTTAAATGTCGCTGATTCAACAGAACATGTATTAGTTCTGACGGTTATTCTTGTTGTTTCATGTGCTGTGCCAAATAATCCCATAATTTGCAGGTTAGTCACAGTGTCCCAGTGTTCCATCATTGGCCTTATGCAACATAAGTCATCATATCTCCGTGTAATGTTCAGCATGAAAAGGCCAACAACTGACTATCCTCTTTTATTCTAAATTACATTGATCCAGTTGTACAACCTATTGACATTGGACAATAAGGCACTGCTATTAGTGAATACGTCTAAATATTTATCCCGGGAGCTTACAACAGCTGCACTTTTTATAATCTGTTTACTAATGGATTTAATAATGTCAGTGCTTCTCTTATGCATGTGTATGTAGGTAAGCTGAATCTGGTGGATCTGGCTGGTTCAGAGAGAATCTCTAAATCCGGCGCTGAGGGAAGCCGCTTGCGTGAGGCTCAGTGCATCAATAAGTCGCTCTCGGCGCTGGGTGACGTCATCAACGCACTGCGTTCACGTCACTCACATGTTCCCTTCAGAAACTCGCGCCTCACATACCTGCTGCAGGACTCGCTCAGCGGAGAAAGCAAGACACTCATGCTGGTACAGGTGTGTGCGCACTGCTTCAGTTATTGTTTCACACCCTAATAATTACCTGGGCATGTGATGACCGAAAATGTCGACTAAGCCTGAACTCTTCATGCAGCTCCATCTATTATCAAAAACTGTCAATTGTATGAATATTATTTAAACATGAGCAATCCATCAAACCATCAATCTGCAAGATTAACTCGGAGTTTCATTAAACTATATATACGTTTACAGTATTATTTAGGTTTGCTACGGAGGCACATGACCATTTAATGTTAGCAAAACGGCAAAAAGAAAATAATTAACGACACACAAACATTTGCACAGACCCCCGGAGCTCCCCTGCTGGTCTTTCAAGCAAGTTATGTTCTTTGTAATTGTCAGAAGAGTAACACAGACTATGTAACAAAATCTCCTTAGAAACAACCTAGATCTCAAATCACAAAACTCTGGGGTTGTATCATGAATGCAGCTGCCAGATTTGGTAACATTTAATGCTCTTCTGCAGGATTAACATTTTGAAGAGGAATATATTGGGCATGTGATGGAGACACATTGTGTTCAAACCATACATTTTATTTTCAGAGTTTCTTAATACCAGGACAGGTCTTCTTTTTGTTGTGAAATGGCTCTGGGCTGTCGTCTAAAGCCCCGTGATCTAAACTGTATGAGAACTAATGATGCACTAAGTAAGCAGAGAGTGAAACTGGCTCCTAATTCCATTGTTTCAGGGGAAAATCCCTCATTACACAATTTACGGCTACAGCAAGCTAGGACTATTGTGAGGCTACTTTGAGGTACTTTAAGTCTTTGCTGTAGCCTGTAATACTCTGCAGAGAAGTGTAAAAAAATGCTTAAGCTTTTCTAAAAGAAGTAGGCTGTTTCTCATGTACTAAACTGCAGTAAATCTTTGTTTTAATTCATTTCCCTTCTCAGGTGTCTCCTCTAGACAGCAATATCATTGAGTCTGTGTGCTCTCTGAAGTTTGCCCAACGTGTTCGCACAGTTGAGCTCGGACCGGCTTCCTCCTCACGAAGACATGCCGAAAACTCTTCGACGTCCTCCTCACCTACCCACGACAGCGTGGAGGTACACGTATGTAATTTTCTTAATAGGATACAGATAATCATAAGAAAGGCTGCGGTCATCCAGGTGGTTGCTAAACACTAGTTGTGGTTGAGATCTTCCTGCCCCCCTGATACAATGTAAAGCGCTCTGTGCCTAGAAGCGCGCTATAAATCTAAGAACATTATTAAGCCAACAAGGTGCATTCGGAAATTATAGTCCACATCTGTCTTTCTCTGTCTCTCAAACACAGTTGGACTCTCCACCCATAACTCCCGTGCTCTTACCCATCTCCCGGGCGAGCAGTGTGGGCTCTTCTCTCTCCTCTATCTCCAGAATCTCCAGCACACGGAGAAGATCCCAGAGCCAGCAAGCTCCAGGTGAGGAGACACAAACATGCACACACCCCATCTGATTCAGGAACGTTAAGGTATAGGGACAGAACAGATCTAGAAGTCTAGGGAGTGCTGTTGTAGGATAATCACTTTTTTGCATCAGGTAACATCACTCATCACTATACTTGATTATTTTCAGCACATCCTGGGTTATTTTATTCCTCATGCACCACAGCAGATGTCCTGCTTTTTATTCGTTTATAGATATCTTTAAGGTTACTTCTGAGAAAGTTATTTCTTATCACTTGCACTATAGCCGCAATAAACAAGCATTCCCTCAGCAGCTTCTCTTTTTTCCTCCTTAGAATTTAATAATACAAAATATGTAACGTGTGATTTTTTTTTTACCAAGAAACCGCAAAGCAGAAAGTCCTCAGTCTTAAAAACGTGAACCAGTTCCATTTTCTCCTGTCACCTTTTTTATTAAATCAGATGCAGATCAGACACCTGATATTAATGTTGGCAGTACTTGTAATGCTTTTGCACTTAATGGAGGTTAAGAATCATTTGTCTTGCATATGACTTTGTACATATATTTTCAACATATTTCTGTTTACTCACAATGTAACCGAACTGTCTTCAAATCGTCCCCATGATGGGGTCTACGTCTTTCCTATTTGCTGTTCCTTGTCACCTCGTCTGCATTGTGATTGGTTGGTCTCCTCTGATTGGTTGGTTTGCAGACAGACAGGTAGACAGAGGCAGTCCGTTGCTTGGGGACAGTGGGCAGGTAGGTGGGGTTTTATCCGATTAGTCTCTCGGCATGGAAAAGCTCAGCATGGCATCCGTGTCACCTGATCGCTCTTGGCCCATCTAACACAATGTGTGCTAACCCAGGGAAGTTGTGTGTTAGAGAGAAAGTGTGCTTGTGTTTTGTTTTTGTTTAGTTTTTTTCTAACATGTCCTTGTAGTTGTGTGTGATTTAATTTCCCTGTCTGTCAATGTACCTGCTCTTTTCTGAGTGTGTGTGTGTGTGTGTGTGTGTGTGTGTGTGATCACACCTGCTTTCGTATGGCTGCGCTGTCCAGTGATGAAGTGCAGATAACTTCTTGTCTCCTTCCAAAGTTGAGCGCTTGCTTTAGTCTAATCCATGAATAAAGCAAGCTGTCATCTTCATGCTTCTTTGATGGGTGGTGACTAATGAAATGTTCAGTACCGTATTTTCCATACTATGTCACATCCAAGTGTAAGGTCTGCTTAGAGACAAAATAGGATTATTAGGTACACCTACTTTGGTATTAGGTAACCTAATTTTATTAGTTACACTTACCTGCGTGTAGTATTGACTGTAGCTCCTAGGCTGATGTACACTTAATCCCATCAGACGTTTTACCTGCATACACTATATGGCCAAAGGTTTGTGGAAACCTGACTATCACACCCATGTGTGGTTCTTCCCCAAACTGTTGCCACAAAGAACTGGAACTGAGAGGCCCAAACCAGTTCCAGCATGGCAATGCCACTGTGCACAAAGCAAGGTCCATAAAGTCATGGTATGCCAAGGTATGCCATGAAGTGGGGGAACTCAAGTGTCCTGCACAGAGCCCTGACCTCACCCCCACTGAACGGGATGAACTGGAACGCTGGCTGCACCCCAGGCTTCCTCACTTGACCTCAATAGCCAAACGTACTAATGCTCTTGTGGTATAATGAGCACAAATCCCCACAGCCTCAACCCATAATCTAATGGAAAGCCTTTTCCCAGATGAGTGGAGGTTATTATAGCAGCAAAGGGGGAACAACTCCATGTTAATGCCCATGGTTTTGGGCGTTTTTATCATAAGAAAGAGTGTGATTCCACTTCAGTGTGTGTTTCTTAAAGATGCTAGTATTACTCAAATATTGGCCTGAAACACTGGTTTAGTGTACAGTATATCTTTACAGGCATGTATTTTAAGTCTATGAACACACAAATAATTAAGCTAATAGTGTAATTTACACGTATCTTAGCTGGCAATTGATTGAATGTTAACTACATAATGAATATCTGCATTAACTCATGTTTATTCCATTGATGGCTAAAATGTCACAACAAAGTCACAATATGAGCAAATGGTTTAAGGTTCTTGGTGATTAATACGCAGAATTCATGAATGAGACCCACTGAAGAATAAACCCACTGATCAACGTTTAATAACACTTGTAATTAAGTTTATTCTCCTTTGTCATTTGCATGTAAAGTAAGTGTGTGCTTTAGGGGGCATATACCAAACCAGAATGTACAGAAAATGACCACTTTAATGACAAAAAACAAACAGAAAAGGTCTCATATTATATGATAAATATATATATTTTTTTTGTTAAGTAATTGGTATTATTATTATTATTATTATTATTATTATGTACATGTCTGGGGCGCATGGTGGCTTAGTGATTAGCACGTTCGCCTCACACCTCCAGGGTTCCCGATTTCCCGCCGGGGCGATTCCCGCCGGGGCCATGTGTGTGCGGAGTTTGCATGTTCTCCCCGTGCTGCAGTGGTTTTCTCTGGGTACTCCGGTTTCCTCCCCCAGTCCAAAGACATGCATGGTAGGTTGATTGGCGTGTCTAAATTGTCCATAGTGTGTGAGTGTGTATGTGATTGAGCCCTGCGATGGACTGGCACCCTGTCCAGGGTGTACCCCGCCTTGTGCCCGATGCTTCCTGGGATTGGCTCCAGGTTCCCCGTGACCCTGAAGAAGGAATAAGCGGTTGAAGATGAGGAATAAGCGGATGTACATGTCTGATTCTTCGCTAAGAATTTTCACTGCCAATTCATTGATGCTTCTTTTTTTTGTAATGCTATGAAGATGAATTGTGCAAGTGCTTTTATCATTTGCACTTTTGCCAGAAGTTCCTCTCCGCTTTGCATTTGTGCCAGTTGTGTTTTAGTTCTCGTCCAAACCCCAGTGTTACTGTACACTTCCACGCTCCTAACAAGTCAGTGTTTTCTAGGTGCACATTACTGCATCCTCGCATGGCACACAATTTTGGAGTTACGCAGTGACCTTGTAACAAGCTTGTAAGCAAAGGAGCTTATTCCTAACCCCATTTTTGTTCATTTTAAACAGATGTGAAAAATAAATATGAGCTGTGCAACATAATGCAGTAATTTTAACATCTATATGTTGTTTCCCTCTGTAAATTGCAAGACTTTTTAGATGGGAACAAAAATAAAAATGCATCTTATGGTATGGAAAATACAATAAATTGGTGACTGTGGTGGTGTTGTTTTTTTTCTGTTTTCCTGCAATCAACTGGACTATTAGGTCGACGTGAGGAACATGGGTTTGAGTAGTGGACTGTGTTTGTATTACGTTTCTCTTACACATTTTCTGAATCTCTGTTCTTCTTTACTCAGGACGAATGAAGCTTTCCACATGATGCTATGATGAAGCGAGTGTGTTGAGACACACTCAACCCAAGCTTATTTTACATACCGGGGACAGGGACGAACCAAACTGGCAAATCAGGGATATGTACAGCATTTCTGAGAGAGACTTGACTGTTCTGTTGGTGACTGAAGAATCTGGCGATCCTTCCAAGCCCTGTGCTGCTTCGGGGAGAATGTGAAGACTTCCTCCCTCATGTCACAGTGTTCGTGGACATCTATGCACTTTAGAACACGCTGATCTGATTATTCATGGTGTTAATAACCCAGTCAAGCTTAGGACTATTACATGACTGGCGTTGATCTTTAAGTATGTGTGTTCTTTCTCTTTTTTGAGAGGAAAAATGCTGGTGTATTCTTTTTTTTTTATTATTTTTATTATTATTTTCTTCCTCAATGCACCGTCCGTGTTATTCAAAGCCTAAGAACAAATCGTACTTCTGAAATCTTGTGTAGCAATCACAGTAAGCAATAACGAAGGCAGGGTCTAGCCTGTCTCTTTTTGCGATCATGTTCTTGTGTATATTTGGTATTCTGAAGGCAGCATATTGAAGTCTTCCTGATCTAAGCATGTATACTAACTTTGTCATCAGCAGTGGACTTAGTCATTCCATACTACTGTGAGTAGGAATGCTTTGAAATTTCACCCAGTCAGAATTGCATTTCCACCATATGAACTTTTCCATCTGAAATGGACCACTGAGAGAGAACGGATATCGGTGACTGTGGGGTTTCACTAGCTTCGCTTCATTTTAGCATAGCTTTGTGCATTTTTGTTTTGTACACTTTTTAATAAATGCCTTAAATTTGATCCGTCTAGTTTCCTGCTTCACTTTCCCAACAGTGTTTTTGCATTTTTATAAGATGGCTCTACAAAGCCACTGACTCCAAATGTAGGTGATCAGACAAAATATGATTGTTGCAAACAAGTAATCAAGTTCTGTCTCACCCAAAGTCTTTTCCAGAAATGGAACTTCTAGTACTTGAGTAACATCCTGAAGTCAGGACTTACAGGACCAAAGATTAGTTGAGAGACAGGATGAGATTAAAAACTTTTCTCACTTTATAGTGTATTATATGTAATATAAAATACAGTCAAGTAAACATCATAAAGCAAACCTCTTTTGTCCTCAATATCCGAAACCAAGCACAGTCTGGTAATTTTACTTTTAATAAAAAGAAGGGGAGGCACGTTTGCCTTTCACCTCTGGGGTTGGGGTTTCGGATCCTCCCCTGTGTGTGCAGAGTTTGCATGTTCTCCCCATGCTTTGGGGGTTTCCTCTTGGTACTCTGGTTACCTCCCCCAGTGCAAAGACTGCACTGTAGGGGGTAGGATAGGCTGCATGGAGGATGGATCCAGTACTGTTTCCACACCAGGAAGCTAAATAAGCAAATGGTTCAGGCATCATAGCCAAGATTCTTACCTCTAGTCCTCAACCTCCATGTCAAGGAACTGGGAGCAGACAAAAATTAGGATGAATACCTACATTGGACACAAGATGGCGGCATGTAATCTCCAGTTCTATTCCGGGAAGCCTCGAACTATACAGTACAGTATACTGTATATAATATCAATAAATACACTCCTTCAAGAATGATTTAAATCAAGTCCTAGCGAATATGTCCATTTTTCCAGTCGAATCTGCTGACGTGACGGTCACATGCCCCAATCCCTGAAGCATCAGCAACATGAATGTACAGAAAGACATTTCAAGGTTTGTATTAGAAGCTTTTTAATACAAAATATGGATATTAAAAGTCTGTCAAAGATTAACATCAAGTATGTACAAAGAAATAGAACAGTGCATTTTCTTTTTATAAAAATGAAAGCATGTATGTAAAATCAGAAATCATGATTTTAAGCGAACCAGCCTATCCATTTTAGATATTGATTCTAAGAAATCACAAATTATTTACAACATGAGATGATCTAAAATGTTCCTTATAAGACTTTTCTCAGGCATTTAAAGCCTTTTGTTTATTATTATATATTTTTCTTTTTCTTTTTTCTTTATTTCTGGGTTTGTATATTCCAAAGCAGTTTAATGAGGTTAATAATTGGCTGTTCAGTCCTGAGCACTGTCATCATCAAGCTGTACAGCATGTCTGTTTTAATAATCACCATGAGTTAGTTAATGATTGATTGTGTGTAAGATTTTTGGGAGTTCAGAGAGCCGACTGCAGTTTGGTGACGTTCCTCTCATGCATGCTATGATGTCTGACGAGCTCGTCTGAACGAGCAAACTTCTTCTGACAGCTCGGCCAGCGACAGGTAAACGGCTTCTCGCCTGAGACAGGACAGTGAGGATAATCAAAAGCAGTTTGTAAATTAGTGCTATGCTATGTAAGACTTGTCGCTAATGAATCTGAACTCAAACTGGAAAAGTATGAAGACAAAAAGGGGATTACGCACTTGTTTTACCTGTATGAGTCCGCGTGTGAGTCTTGAGGTGGTCCGAGCGTGAGAATTTTCTCTGACATGTCTCACACTGAAAGGGTTTTACTCCTAAAGACAAGAAAAATAAGAATATGGAGAGACCTTAAGAGAGCAAGATGCCAGTTCTGATCACTATTTAGAATGTGCTTGCCTGCCATGTTAATAATGACATCATGCATTATATTTTTAATTAAGTGTCTTTGATTTTATAGGTAATTAATACAATTCCAAATACAGCGATGGAAATGAAAACTGACCGCTTCCGTGGTTTGTGTACGTTGAAAATACGGAAAGAACGGAAACGGCTTTTTATTTGTTTAAAATTTTTTAGGTTTTTTTTCTTGACACACGACTAAATCAGGAAAATAATTCCTTTTTCATCAGTTAAAATAAGAAGAAAGAGAATAAAATGTTCATTCAGTTTTTTTCACCACACAATGTCTTGAAATTTAATCCAAATATTATACAAAAATAATATAAAAATATCCATCCATCTTCTATACAGCTTATCCTTTTTTTCAGGGTCACAGGGAACCTGGAGCCTATCCCAGGGAGCATCAGGCACAAGGCGGGGTACACCCTGGACAGGGTGCCAGTCCATCCCAGGGCTCAGTCACATACACACTCACACACCCATTCATACACTACGGACACTTTAGACACGCCAATCAGGCTACCATGCATGTCTTTGGAGTGGGGGAGGAAACCGGAGTACCCGGAGGAAACCCCCACAGCACGGGGAGAACATGCAAACTCCACACACACAGGGCCCCGGCGGGAATTAAACCCCTGACCCTGGAGGTGTGAGGCGAACATGCGCATATAAAAATATATCATTGTAAATATGCATGAATCCAAATATAGAAGAAGAAGAAGAAAACCTACTGCTGTATATTTCAGCATGACAGACTATTCTCTGGTTAAGATATTCTGTATTCTGGAACCTACAGTATCGGTTTTCATAAAAGATACAACAAAACTGGGATCAACATGAGCAGTAATACATTTTGACTCATAAAAAATATTCTTTGATTGCAGCACCTGGAAAATCCTGCTGACTTTTACTGTCACCTTCTTGCTGTTTTTAAAAAAGCACGTAGTGATCCATAGTGTTAAATCAGGCACTCAACGGTAATCTTTAATCTACCCTTCTTGCGAATAGCTACCCAGTAATTGCTAATATACATCTGGATCAGTTAAGATATTTCATTCATGTTAGCCTCAAATTGAATCTGAAATGATGGTTTAAAAAAAACGTTTTTGTAAAACTTTTTAGTAATATTTATTGTTGTAAATCCAAAACCTGTTTTGAAGAGCTTGTTTTCAAATGATCATAACTTACAGCTTCTGATAAGAATAGGGAACAAATTGTGATGGGATCATGGAACAGTAAATACATGTACACAGATATCTATGTAGGTTATTAGCATTTGGCATTGTATAATAAAACACTCCTTGTGGGGAATTTGAGGCCTATCCCAGGGAGCATCAGGCACAAGGCGGGGTATGCCCTAGACAGTGTGTACCCGCCTTGTGCCCCGATGCCCCCTGGGATAGGCTTCCAGGTCTCCCCGCGACCCTGAAGAAGGAATAAGCGGGAGAAGATAGTATGGATAGATGGATAATAAAACATTGAAGGTGACGTATGTAGGATTAAAGGAAAAAATCATCCAGGGTGAGTAGCGAGAGGGCCAGCGTCTTACCTGTGTGTCTGCGCTGGTGTCTCTTTAGCTGGTCTGATCTGGAGAATCTGCGGCCACACTCTGTATAGTCGCACTGGTACGGTTTCTCTCCTGAACACACAATTAATTATTGAGATCCTTACTACACAAAATCTTCAGACTGCCTCTGGGTTTGGCACATAGCTTCCACATGGGGGCAGCACTGGAGTTGAAATCAAAATCAAGCTGGCATTTGCTACGAAGCACACCAAAGAAAGTTAGCAAGCTAACAGTCGACATTATACCAAAAACAAAGCTAGCTAACTGGCATTAAGTAGAGAATGTGCTCAAAAATGTTAGCTAGCTAACATTAGACAACATACCCAAACAAAGCTAGCAAGCTCAAATTAGGTATAGAATGTAACCAAGAAAGTTAGATAATGTTAAACAACATACCCAAACAAAGCTAGCTAGCTGGTTTTCAGCAAGTAACATTCGAATACCCATACAAAACCAGCCAGAAATCATTGGATCGAGAATGTGCTCAAGAAATTTTACTAGTTAACATTAAACATTATACTATAACAAAGCTTGCTAGCTGCCATTAGGAAGAGGTCGTACCCAAGAAAGTTAGCTAATGTTAGACGAACAAAGATAGCTGGCATTAGGTGGAAAACATACCAAGGGAAGTTATTTAGTTAACATTAGACCATACCCAAACAAAGCTAGCTAGCTGACATTAGAAATTTCCGGCTAGATAGTGAAAAGACTGTAATGCATGGACATGATGTGTATATCCAGCTATCTAGCCATGATTCATTGAGAGAACATGTGAGTCAGATCGTTATTAAGCCATCAGAATTTTTCTTAGTAATCTACACATTCAAAAGCAGGGCTTTAATACACTTTCTCCATAAGTAGGAGTTAACATCTTGTGATTAAGTCTTAGTGCTACTATTTACTCACACACTCTCACATGCACTGGGAGTGGCTCTAAATAATTGGGTGAGTGATGTCACCATGGTTACAACAGCAGTTCTGGTTCCTGTGTGTGTGTGTGTGTGTGTGTGTGTGTGTGTGTGTTGAGGACTATATTTTTAGTTTTGCCAGCTTCTTTTACAGATCTGTGTTGGAGCGAGAAATTGTTTGGATAAACATGTTGAAACACAATGAATCACCACGCACTCGAGAATGTCCAAGTTGTTTCTCTTAAGGGTTGAGAAATCTTTTTTTTTTTTTTTTTTTTTTTTTTTAAATCACAGTATATTACTGGAATTGTGTAATCATTTCAGTTAGAGAGTTTAGTCACTTGGGCTACATCCTATAAAGCATTTGGTTGTATTTTTACATAATCGGCATATACTGGAATGAGTGCTTTGCATTTATTGCGTGTGATTTGCCGTCATTTAAGTCAGTGTTGTTGAACATTTTTTAATCCGATTGGTCAGAAGGTGTTGATTGATCTTTTATAATAGCAGCTCTGACTATAGTTCCTGTTGTAAGTCGAATCACAGGTTTAAACGGATGTACAGGGACTTGTATGGTGGGCAATCTACATCATCTCACCGTTGATTATTTTCTTATAACAGCATGCCCCATTGTGTTTTATTCCTTGTGACATCATGCTCTGTATTGCCAGAGTTGTTGTGATCAGTTGTAACTGGATATGTTTTTCTCAGTGCTACAGTGGTGAATTATGGTATTATTATCCATGCATACGCTTCATATGCTCATTGCATTTAATAAGGTATTTCAGAACATGAGCAATTCATCTAGTTATCTGGTTTATGCTGTGGTTATGCATCATGGCACCCCCAAAGCATCAGGTAAAGGCTCAGAAGAGTGTGTACACCACTCAATCACTGAATATGACTGGCTCTTACCTGTGTGTTTCCTTCCGTGCATCTGCAGGTGTGAGAGTTTGAAGTATCTCTTGCTGCAGCCAGGGTACGAGCACATGAACGGGCGTTTCTCACTGGGCTGGGACGACCTCACGATGGAGGGGGTGATGCTCGGTACTCGTCTCACGTCCTGGAGGAGGGAGAGACAGGCCTTGGGTTAAAAACATTAATGTATGTAATGTAAACAGACAAAGACATACATCTAACTAACAAACTGGCAACTCGGTGTGTGTAACAAATATCCTTCATTAGCAGTCAAAGCTTCAAATCACTGCTGTTTAGTCTTGCTGGTAGAAACAAGAAATTACTCAAGTGCTCCTCAAAATGATCAGAGTTCTCACATGACACTTTGGTGTAAATGTCTGATCCACCCTATCCGATTCAGCTCTGTTGTAAAAGAGGTTTTTGGGTTGTTGTTGTTTTTCAGCTACGTTGTTCTGAGCCAGTGGATTAAACTTTTGTTGTTGTTGTTTCTACATAATTTTCCACATTATTGGTACCTATAAAAGGTTTGTGTCTGTGATCTGACTGGCCTTCTATGGGGTGGATGGATTTAAAAAAATAAATAAATTAAAGGATGGTGTGGACGGGGTCATGTTTTGCCCGAAACAAATCTTTGTCTTGAAATGTATTGGATGGTACCTTTTAGGCAGCTAAAAAAAAAAAAAAAAAAAAAAAAACGCATCAGAGACAATTTGTGTGTGAACAGGCTCAATTGTTTTAGCTTTTAAAAGAGGCACAAAGTGACAAGAAGGTTTAAAAATCCGTAGGAGTAAACAAAATCAAACATGCTCTGTAAGAAAGAATATGAATTAAGCGTGCATCATTTCTAATTGTTTATATCATTTGCATACACAAACATCATTGGATGGCGCTGGATTCCTTTCATCATTTATGTTGGTCCTCCTTTTCAAATGTAGAAAGACACTAATAATTAACATTGATAATTTCATCTCACCGCCATCCAGTGATGTTTGTGTACGCAGCTGCATATGGCAACTGGTATAAGTCATTTGAAACTATGCACATTTCATTCATATTCTCTCTTACAGAGCATATTTGATTTCGTTTACCCCAACGTGTTAATTATTACATTAACAAACAAGCATTTGTTAATTAAGTAACACTATTTACTTTAAGATGGTCCTTATTCACATATTAATTCCTAAGACTCTTGTCATGGTTAGCTCTTCATTAGTTTGTGATTAGTACATGCCTTAATTGAGTCTTTATTGGTCACATATACATTACAGCACAGTGAAATTCTTTTCTTTGCATACCCCAGCATGTCAGGAAGCTGGGATCAGAGCACAGGGTCAGCCATGATACAGTGCCCCTGGAGCAGAGAGGGTTAAGGGCCTTGCTCAAGGGCCTTGTCCAACAGTGGCAGCCTGGCAGTGCTGTGGCTTGAACCCCCGACCTTCTGTTCAGTAACCCAGAGCCTTAACACTTTTGGTATTGTAAAGTGTTACTGAAAAATGTTTAAGCAAGGTGATGGAGCCAGAGAAAGCTGATCTACAGTACTGATTCTCAACACCTCCACTGATTTTCTCTGAGGCACTGATCCAGATGGCAACACATCACAGGTCAGGCCTGACTAATTAAACATCTACATCGACCTGGCCTTGGCCTCACTATCTCTAATACAGCTGGCTGCCTGGATCCTTTTTTAGGGGGGAGGGGGGGTTACAGGGTCAGTACTGGGTAAGAGGGAATGTGTGACCTTTAGTTGAACGTATTTAATGGTGACTCTGTATATATGTGCACCCACCTGAATTCCTCGGAACATGCCATGTGTGTGTATGTGGTACTGAGCGCTGTACATCACAGGAGCAACAGCTGCCGTTGGCTCGCTCTCAAACCCTGTACTTGGACTGTAACATATCAACAGAGAACACACAGAAGGGTGCAGGTTTACTCATCATGAATAAACTCCTTTCTAAAAACTACAGAACAGTGTGTTATTACTGTCACAGCCAGCACAGAAGCGCAAAAATGTATTCTATAGTCTAAAAGTCTATTTTTCCCAGACTGCTACACATACAGTATAATCAAATAGTTGATATGGTATATATTTAGATATGTCCAAATCCATAGCAGAGAATATCCAACTCGCTGATGCAATTCCACAATGCATTGCAATAGGTTATGTACCCTAATAGGTACAAAATAAGTACTTATTTTCAGCTCGGTAGGAATATTGGAACCAACGATTTTATTAGGAACACCTGCACACTTATGCAGTTATCTAATCAGCCAATCATGTGGCAGCAGCACAATGCATAAAATCATTCAGATACAGGTCAAGAGCTTCCGGTAATGTTCATGTCAAGCATCAGAATGAAGAAAAAGTGTGATATTTGTGACTTTAACCATAACGTGGTTATTGGTACCAGATGGGCTGGTTTGTGTATTTCAGAAGCTGCTGATCTCCTGGGATTTTCACACACAACAGTCTCTAGAGTTTACACAGAATGGTGCAAGGGAAAAAAAACGTCCTTCATGCAGAGGGTCTACAGGCTAAAACACCTTGGTGGCGAACAGAGATCAGAGGAGAATGACCACCCTGGTTTGAGCTGATAGGAAGTCTATAGTAACTCAAATAAGCACTCTACAACCGTGGTGAGGAGAAAAGCATCTCAGAATGCACAGCACATCAAACCTTAAGGTGGATAACAGCAGAAGATCACATCAGGTTCCACGCCTGTCAGCCAAGAACAAGAGTCTGAGGCTATATGGGCACAGACTCACCCAAACTGGACAGCTTGACGTTTTGTGCACGTTGAGATGCTTTTCTGCTCACCACTGGTGTAAAGAGTGATTATATGAGTTGCTAAATCCTTCCTGGAAGCTCAAGCCAATCTGGCCATTTTTCTCTGACCTCTCTTATCAGCAAGCCGTTTCCACCCACGTAACTGTCACTTACTCGCACTATTCTGTGTAAACTTTAGAGACTGTTGTGTGTGTAAAACCCCAGAAGATCATTAGTTTCAGAAATACTCAAACCAAGTGCATCTGAGTCATTCACAAGCAAAGTCATTAACGAAAGCTCTTGACCTGTATCTGCATGAATTTACTGCCACATGATTGGTTTTCCTAATAAAGTAGACGGTTCTAATTGTTCTAATATTCCAATGGTTTTATTTTAAACATACTTCTAGTTTTCTCTGTCGAATATTTCCTCAGTTTTAGTTGCAGTTACAAAAAAAAAAAGCATAGCGGTTGAAACAAGTACCTGTTAGTACATATCTATATTATATGTGAAATATCCTTGTTAGCATGTTTCATCTATTGACATGGAAATTATGAAAAGCAAAGAAAGATTTCTTCCTGGATAATTACTGAACTAAATGACTAAATTATCTTCTTTCCTCCAGAAAACACTGGTCGATTTTGTGTGGTATGAAAAACGCCGTCTGAGTTTATGAATGTTCACAGCAGATAAAGTTCAGGGTCAGGATGTGTGGGTAGCACCCGATGAACTGCTAAGGCTATATAAAGCCTTCTTTGTCCTGTTAGTTTAACATCTCAGACTATGCTATCAGCTAACTCTAAGCCAGTCATCCCTTACACTATCTATCCATCTTTCTGCATTGGCAAACACCTCACTGCTCATGGTAAAGAGAGGGGGTGGGGACATTGTGAGTATCTGGATGAGCATAAATATTCTGCCTTGCAACACACTCTAATAGTCACACCCCAAACCCACCCTCGCCTATCACACTGCATTCCACCACACCCGCGTCAAGATGCTTTATCTTCTCTGAACTGGTTGACTGAGCAAAAGCATGACCCCCTTCTGTCTCCACCTCCCTTTCACCAGTGCAAGTTAAGCATTGATTTCATTCTGTGAAGTTTTTCTAGATGTTAAGCAGGATGGCTGCTCCTCTAAAACACTCTAAATCACATCCCCTTTTAATCTGGGACACTGGACAGTGAAAAACAAAGCCTGGCCAGACTTTCTTCACTCTCTGTGTTCTGACCCACATCTTATTGTACACATACATATTACACACATACTTAACCAGATACACTATCTAGGTTTCCCCCTGTCTGTCTTTCTTTTGTGTTTTTCCGAGTCCATGGTCAAGGTCAGTGTTCTATAACTGAAACCTCTCACAGGAAGTGTCTCCCACTACAGCAGGCTAAAAAGAATGCAAACAGAATGGCCTTGGGCGCTCAGGAATGGAGGGAGCACACTTCCAGACTTCTTAGTACTGCTCCTTGAATTTGCATTTCTTTTAGGAGTTAGGAAGAGATGTTGCTAATCTACTTTTACTAACACAAAATGACTACATTTTGTGGATTTTAATGTTGAAATCAAGACCAGCTCATCCGAGTCTGAGGCCAGGCCGAGGCCTGAACAGATTGAGTCCAAGTCAAGACCGAGACCAGAAGAGCACTACATGCAACCTCCCAAATCCTGACCACATGTCGTTTCATGTCATGCGCAATAGAAAATAATCAATCATTGGTTACTACTGGATGTCAATCAAGTCATCAATTTGGTGAAATATTTTGTGTGAAAATAAGGTAATAATAATAATGATGATGATAATTAATGGGCTTTTTTTAAGGGACTCAACTGGTCTTGGGAATAAGTCTGATTCCACACTTGCTAGAGTCCTTGTCAAGACCGAGTCCAAATGCTCCTGAGTCCATGACCAGACCAAGATCATTAAAATATGGTGTTGGACTCATTCTCAAGAAAAATGCAAAATAACTGCATGGCTCGTACGGTATCGGTGCACTCATTCTGATCAGATCTGCAACTAACACAGAAACCTCACACAAACATTTAAAAACTAATGGAACTAATGATGTGGACATATTCTCTGACGAGACATTTTTGGAAGGAGTCTCCACTCAGCTATTTGTAACAAGTTTTTCACCACAGGAAAGTCTTCAGAAAGGAGGACTTGGTGCTTTTGGGTTTCTAACATGACAAGGTGAATTTATTTTAGTGTTGTCAACTTTAAGAGAGAGAGAAAAAAAAGAGGGACTGGTGTGGGAATGACTCAAACTATTACTTTAGCAGTTATGAGTGACTTGTTTTGTGGATGTTGTACAACATTACACGTAACTAAAATGATGTGGTATAAGAGGATTTAAATTCATTTCAATACTGTTTATGAAAAATAATCAACTTCGAGGTTTGCTTGTTTTCCTAAAAAAGCGTGCCCTGTTATGTTTTATTCTTTACTAAATGATGTCCATCTACAATCTTCAACTAGATAAATCTATAAATGATGTACCCTTGAGAGGCTTTCTTAAAACCTGAGTTCAGCACCTTTTTTGAGAGCGTACCATTCCATCCCTAGCATGAGCTAACTGATATGAAACTTGATATGAATGACTGCGGCTGTGCCAGCAGGTCATAACTGTATTCATATCAAACTCAACTGAATCGCTTTGGCTTACTAGACTTCCTTCTAATTTGGCCTGTTGATTTTGCGAGTGTTCTTTTCAGCACTACGTGAATCTCTGCAGCTGTGCACTGATATGAAATTGAGTATAGCTCTTTGATGATAACCCAGAGTAGAGGCTATCTGTTGCCAGAATGACTCATCTCAGTCCAGGTCAGAGGGATTGAAGATCCCCCTTTTTATACTCACTTCTCCACTCCCGGTATAAACAATGCCTCTGAATTACAGTTCAAAAGGAAAGATGTGGTGGAATTTAAAAAAAAAAAAGAGAGAATAAAAAACACTGTTAACAATAGTGCAAAGTGATCTGAGAAATGTCGTACCTCTTAATGGTGGAGGCCAGACTGTTGACCGGGTTCCAGGTCACACATTCCGTCATTTGGTACAGATTATCACTGTGAGAACAAATAAAACCACAGTGTAAAAACAAAGAGAAAGACTGGAAGGTGATTGGAAGGTTGGGAGTTTAAATCCCAGGACTGTCAAGTCATGAACAAGATCCTTAACCTTCAATTCCTGCACTTAAACTTTAACCAGGATCTGACTCACTTTGAAGTAAAAAATAAACTATGACACATCATGCTGTTATATGATAGTTATCAACAACGGTGACATGACAGGCCATTACCACCGCGAAGTTGATTCTTTTTCTATAACAACATGACCCGAAGTGTTTTTCCCCCATGCCACAGCAATGTGATTACAATTTTTAATGAATAACGTCATATTTTTTATCCATTTATATTTACATTTAATGTCCATGAGACAAGATAATTCCTGTTATCACTTACATTATAGCAGTTATAAGCCGTCGTTCCTTTTCTACGCAAAACAAGGTGAAAGACAGGTGAAAAACGTACTGACCTTTACAAAGTGCTAACGACTGAAACTCAATAAATGTTAAATAAAAGTCTCTTTATGAAACGCTTCGGCATATCAATGATATCAATTTTTTCAAATATCAATTTTTTCTTTTTTTAATAACAACAGGGTTTGTTTTGGGGTTGTTTTTTTTTTACATCCATTTATAGTTACCCTTAGATTGTGTAAAGCATCCACCATACAGGTCGCTGTGAATGTTACTATAGAAACAATAGCATATTGGAATGAGCGCATTAATATAAAACTGTTGTTTTAACTACAGAGCTGCTATTCGAGAAAATTAATCAACACCTTCAGACCAATCAGATTCAATAATTCAACAGTGCTGTGGTGTCACTTAATAAATATACATTTAACAATTTTTTTTTTTCTGATGAGACACACTGCACACTTTTTGTACTGTATTAAGGCTTCATTTAGTAACACTGACTGGAGTGTGTGTGTGTGTGTGTGTGTGGTTAGGGGTAGGAAAACTAGCGGTAAAAACAAAAAGTGTGTCTGCTACTGGTAATGTTTAATATCTGCATCCATTAACTGGAAAGTCACTTTAATCCAGCAACTTTAAGTAAAGTTTATCCAATCCAATCTTGAGTAGTATTAAAAGATTAAACCAAAAGTAAAGCTACACAGGAGGCCTTGCAGGAAATCTGTTATCATCTAGTTCCCTACTGAAGACCCTGCTAACTTAAATAGATCACCATGTAACTCACTGTAAAATCTTAAATATAAATTAGAACCAACTTTCTACTGAAAACCAGATGCTCTGACTGATATCAAGCTAGAATCTTGTTACCTTTTGCACCTAAACTGTAATCAAGGACAAAAGCTAATACATACTAATACTTGGCTAGCAAAGAAAAGGTACTGAAGTTTGCCTCTTTTTTTCTTTTTTTTTTAACACATTTAATTAGATTGGTTTTGTTAGTATTGATTTAAGATGAATTGTATAAATCCCTAATTTCTCCATCTGGGGATTAATAAAGTATTATCTTATCTTGTAAAAACTTATACATTTCAGTAACAAGACTTAGCTTAATGGCAGCAGTAACAATTTTGACCTAATTTCACAGTTCTCTTTGAACACTGTATGCTAGCAAAAGAATCACAAGGCACCCAAATAATTAGCATTTTGTTTTATAGTCACATTTGATAGGTGTCTACTATGTTGTATGTCTTACATGTTGAATTTTCTACCCTGTACATGCAATAATAAACAGTTTGTGGTTCTGATTTTACAAGAAAAGTACGGAACGCTCTGCTACGTGCTTACACACCAGATTAGCGTCCTCAGGAGCAATGAGGCGCTCTCACACTCATATCTGATCAATGACAGCAGAACTGCAGAGGTCTGGAGAGTCAGCGTGCCTGGTACTGTGTTGTAATCATGTAACATCATGAAAGTGCTGACAGCGGGGAGGCGTTGAGAAGGAAAGAAGCTGAATTAACCAGCATGAAGCGTTTTTGCTCATTGAGCGTCTTTGCTCAAGTAGCTAACAAATTTTTGTGAGTGTAGTTAGTTATAGAGTGTGAGGGACTGACTGTAATGTTTCACTTTAACCATAAACCAAGACAAACTCCACCAATTCAAAGTTTGGAAGATGCTTTTTTCTCCACTGTTGCAGAATCTAATCCAAGCATGGATCTGAGCAGCATATTATACAGTTGGTTACATTACATTTACATTTACGGCATTTGGCAGACACCCCTGTAAAGAGCGACGTACAATTATCTCATGTATACCACTGAGCAGTTGAGCGTTAAGGACCTTGCTGGAATTTTAACTCATGGCCTTCTGATCAGTGGTCTAACATCTTAAACCACTGAGCAACCACTGCCTATGCTTTTATGAAAGTAGACTTAGAAGCAAAGGAGCATACAATCCAAGCTTACAGCTGGGTAGTTGAGGGTTCAGGGCTTTGTTCAAGTTCACTCTAAATAGCCATCGTAGTCTCATCAATCAGCTTAGGTTTATCCACTACAAACAAACAAAAAATGAAGAGCGAACCACAAACACTGAGTGTTATCGAAATTTTTATACCCTTATCTGTGAAGCTGTTTGTTTTAGAAACTCTTGACTTACTATTTTTAAACTGCTGTATTATTCACCACTGGCCTTGATGTTAAATACTAGAAATACTCTTCCCAGCAGGAACAGTCATATTAGTGATGTTTCTGATGTTAGTGATAACTGTGTTTCTATAGTGCTGAGTTGATATTTTCTGCTTTTTCATACTTTAGGGATGAGTAAGAGTTGAACGCTCTGTTTTAGCTCTTTTGGATCGTAGGTTTTATCATAGTAAAGGGCTTTGGGGGAATTGGCTGAACGCGCAGCAGTGCTACAGGAAGGCAAGGAGGTGTCATTGAGTCTTATCAACACTAGTTCTGATATTTTGGGTTCTCCACGATCTCCCTTTTCTCCAAACAACATGAGAACAGTATTCCAAGAATGCACCCTCATCTCTGAGCCTCTCGTGGTGAATTATCGCAGCGTTTTGCATAAGTTTTCACCCCCTTGAACTGTGACACATTTTGTAGTGTTACAACCTGGAACTGAAATCGACTTAATTGGCATTTAATATAGATAATATGTTTAATATAAGACTAAATGGTGGATGTTCAAAGTTTGGGATATTTTTTATAACCAAACCCTGATTGATACTTTTTCTCCTGAATTTTATCCAAAAATGCTTTTTGTTTACATATAATCCCAATTAATTACATTTTAGTTCTAGGTTGTAACACTACAAAATATTGAAAAGTTCAAGGGTAAATACTCATTCAAGACACTGTACTTGCAGTTTTCCAGTCTGTCCTCTAATTTATTGTCCTCCCATACCAATTAGTCCGCCCCTGTTCTTGTACCATGTCCCCTACACTCATCATATCCCCATAATTTCCCGTTCGAGGCCTCCACTTCTGTCCTCGACCTCTGATTTACCCCAGTACTTTTCTCTCTGGGGATGGCTAGGCAGGGAAGAGAAATTCAGAGGAAACGGACTGTAGATCACACTGAGTGTATTTTGGCCTGCTGAGGGCTGCTGTGCAGCTCTTAACTTTTACACAGACAGCATGTCTCCCTGCAGGCTTACTCTGGATTTCTGAGTGACACAGTGGAAGAATCTGGCATCAGCACAGAAAATGATGTCAGATTAGTTAAAGGAATGAAGTTGCTTTAAATACGAATCCCAGTAAGTAAGAGTGAAAAAAGACATCTGCTGTACCTGTTGTAGCCGTTTCGTAAAAGAAGAGCCTGGCTGTCACTTGGGGCGTGGCAACCATAGACAGGGGGCGGGGTCAAGTACTGCTGCTCATCTGTGAAAAAGAAAGGAATGAAATTTGGTGTGAAAACACTTTTATATATATGATTCCTCTCCGTAATATAAAGAATATCAGTGTCATTTATTATTTTCATTGTATTTTCTTCATTCCTTTTTAAATGTTTGTGAACATACAATTGAGTTGTTATGGGAAGTGATATTTTCAGTGATAATTTAGGACACAATATTACTTACTGTTATCCAAAAACTTAACTGTCTAGTTGAAAAAAACAAGGGGCAGCCTTCTTAGACAACTAGAATAACTTCTGACATTTATCGATACAGTATATTTATTCCTCTTTCATTCCAGGTTTTGAATTCGGGATTCTACTGGATGGAGATGGAAGTAATGCAGACCATAATATAATTCCACGTTTAACTTAAATGGTTTGGTTCTAATTACATTGTCTGAAGCATTCAAATTTCTAACCAAGATTTGAGTGAGACTGACCTCCATTGCATGTTAGCTCCTCGGATGAATACTAAAGAATCAAACATCCAAAGTTTGTCTCAGATAAATTTATGTAAACATGGAAAAAAAAGTTGTCAGTTCAGTTTTCTAACTATGACCATGTTCATACTAAAAAAAGCTCTCATGCTTCCATGATCCCTTGCCCCTATTTTCCTGTTTAAGCTTTACAGGAGGACTAACAGATTGTTCTACAGGGAGTAGATATTGAAGTGTGGCCTTTTCCTCACTCCAGTTATCCAAACAGTCCCTGTGTTCTCCAAGCCCATAAAGCATTCACATGGATTTCTGTATCAAGCACTAAGAACTAAAAGAGGATTAGGTCCTTTAAATTTACCAGCACTGAGGGGGTAAAAATGGGTCCCCTGGCAATATTATACATTCTTCTAACCATTACCACAGTCTGCTCCAACTTCTCCACTGCAGAGGAGGACTGTTTACATGTTTACACTGAAAAATGATACCTATTAGAGCGACTTGAATTTGCTACCTTGTTGTTAAATTTCTTTGCTAATGATTAGCACTGTCTGACTCTTAATCCTCTACTGCTTGGCTATAATTGGACTGTATTCACCCTCATTTGTAAGTTACTTTGAACGAAAGTAACTGCTATATGAAATAAAATATATCAGAACACTTGTAGGATTTGAAGCCGACAAGACATAATATACTACAGCCCTTTGAAGTCTCAATTCTGATTGGCGAGAAGGTTTTTATTTTCTAGAACTGCACCTCTGACAATATTTCAAGTTTTAATTCAAATCATATGTACATATTGATGCATTTGTTCTGATACTTCCTTTTTCTATAGTAACAGCGCCGTCAGAGAGACTTGCATAAACTTACAGCAAATGTATATATTAATAGGCTATAATAAATGGATTTAAGAAACGTGTTGGTGTTAAATAATAAAAAAACTCATATATGTTGAATTAATATTCATGGAAGGAGTCGCCAGTGTCAGTGCTTTATAGAAGGTAGAGTTAAAGCTGTTCATGGTGAAGTTTCCACCATGGCAATGTTTAAGAACGCAGGCCTTTGCGTTTTGCAGTATTTACAGTAACACACATTTTTACCTGCAAGAGAACGTGGAACAACTCTTCATAGCTGTTATAATATCAGTGATAACAATAAACAGATAAAGTACAAAGCGTCTTTTTTAATTAAAAACATCATGTTTGTAATAACTATATATATATATATATATATATATATATATATATATATATATATATATATATATATATATATATATATATATATATATATATATATATATATATATATACACACACACCCCAGTGTTGATATTTTTCCTTTAAGTGCACACCGTCATGTTTTATTCCTTTATTAAAATCCAATTGGAACAGTTTTTGGAGCAGAGTGATGTAATGCATAGTTTTTTCACTGTTACAATTGATTGATGGCACTTTTCACAACTGCAGTCATAATATATACTGCAAAAAAGTGAACAAAGTTTCTACACACTATACATACACCCTCTACCAGGAAACACTTACAAGATTTACTGCATTGACATTAAAATTCCTTTTGCATTTTAACCTCACAATGACTTGGAGCACATTTTTTCCCCAAAGTTTCTTTAATTCCTGTATATTTCTTTCAAATATCCATCTATTTTCCATACTGCTTATCTTACACAGGGTTGTGGGGGAGCCTGGAGCCTATCCTAGGGAAGGTGGGGGGCATCCTGTATGGAGTGCCAAACCATTGCAGGGCACGCACACACACTCACACACCTATTCACACACTATGGACAATTTGGAAGTGCCAATGAGCCTCTTTGGATTTGGGGAGGAAACCAGAGTACACAGCAGGATTCAAACCCCCAGACATGGAGGAGCGAGGCAAACGTGCTAACCTCTACCCCACCATGCCCCTTCTTGTATCTTGTAACCACCATGTGGGTCTAAAATGTATGTAATGTCTCATTCTGTTGCAATGTGTGAATGTGCGTGTTTGTGGCTTTGTCAGGTGTACTTACCCATGGTGGACTGTGACAAAGCATCCTCATGTTTGAATGGGTGTGAACAAGGAAAGGGTGGCGCGTGGTGAACAGGAGTATGGGGAAAATTTAATGCTCCATCCACATCTGCTGTATTAGAATTCGAGAGAGAAAAAGAGTTAGCCCTATAATCTCAGTACTCATGCATTATATTTCTAAAGGGTTAGGTTTAGGGTTCTTCTTTGAAGTTTGAAGCGTCTTCCATTTTGAACTTGAGGTACAAGGCTAATGTTGGCAGCAAGTGGGAGAATTTCTTTTTAAAACTGTATGTCGTTACACACTTTGGTCAAAATGTCATTTTGTACATTTGTATAAAAAAAAATAATAATAAAAATGCCACTTTGGCCAAAATATTCATCTAAATCACTTCTAATGCACAATTCGGTTTTACTTCCTACTTCCTTCCTAGTCTGATGCTTGCCCAGAGTCTCACCAAATTATGTGTTGAGGAAGAAAGTGATTCCGGCTTCAAGGTGGCTGCTACTGCTTTATATAGAAAACAGTTTCTCATACGGTGTCAGAAGCCAATGGAAGCTCCTTTCGCCACACATGAGAAAATATTATGCAGATTTTCTTGAAGTTGTCACTTTTTGTCTCATTGCATAGACACAATATTATATCTCAATATTAAGTGAATATTACTGGATAGATGCAATATTGTTTTAACTGTATTAATATTACACAATGTTTTAACAGATAATTTGTTTACAGTTTTCAACCCTCCAATGCAATCTACTTTATCATCTCAAGCAGTTTTGATGGTAGTTCCAGCTGCAAGGCAAATCACAGGTTTATATTAATGTTCTTGTTCTAATACGTTAACATTTCTATTTTAACAACTTACACCGAGGCTTGTACTGTATGGTGGATGCTCCACATAAATGGATTAAAAAACCCATGTAATTCATGATTTAATAAGGTTTTCTGTGAGGAAATGTTTATTTACATTCAAGAGTGATAGGAAAGAGAGGCTGGTGAGGGAGTACATGTTTATAGCCGTTATAATGTAAGTGATAGCCGGAACTAATTTGTTTAGCGGATTAATGTAACTATAGTATAAATGGATAAAACACGCAACATGCCATTCTTTAATAAATAAAAAATGCAATCGTTGTGAAATTGTTGTGTTATAACAGGTCAGGCTCACAGTTGATTCTTTTCCTATAACATCACAACCCTGTCGTGTTTTATTCCTTATGTATAACATGTTTATTCATTTGTTGCTTCCTCTATACACTATATGAAATAGATGACATGCAATTAAAATGATTAGTTTCACTTTCACCTGTACATCATCACAAAATGTACAAAGTGTCAGCGTCAGCTACATGCAAATACATCTACACAAGATTTTCCAAAAATTCATACACACTAACACTAATCACACTCACACTCAACACTGATTAGATATGGAATTGATCTTCTGCTGTTTATCCTTGTTTTTGCCACTTGGTGCATACCCAATCTACATGGAAGAGGGTGATTCCTCTAACTGCTCCTCCCAAGGTTGTGTGGTTGTTTTTTTTTTTTTTTTGTGGGGGGGGGGGCTCGGGCGCCGGGGGGGGGTTTTTTTTTTTTTTTTTTTTCTTTTTTTTTTTTTTTTTTTTTTCGTTTTTTGGCGGTATTTTTTTTTTATATATTTCCAGAGCCTCTGTGGATTAGCCTCTGTGCATTATGCAAAATTGCAAATTAATATTTCCAAACACTACGGCTTATTATCCTGTATGTACATGGAAAGCAACGCAAATGAACAAATATTATGATCTAAAGGTGTGGGAATGTGGATTCATCTATAAGTTAAGGAGTTAAGGAAGTTAAACTATTTTATACCACAGTGCCGCTGAGTTATTGAATCTGATTTGTCAGAAACACTTTATTTTAATGTTGTTATTTAACAACAATAACAACAACAACAACAAACATAAACAGTGCTCGGGTGACGTTTTCTGTAAAGAGAAGTTTATTTTACATTTATGAAATAAGACCCTTAGCGGCAAAGCTGTTCCTCCAAAGTTTTCTACTTTGGAGAAAGTCTTCAAGAGAGAGAACCTTGTAGCTTGTGGGTTTTCCATTAAGCTGCATTTATTTTTTTCTTATCCTTGGCTTAAAGAGAGAGAGAACTGAGGCTGTTGTGTAAACGATTCTTTACAGCTGTTATATTCAAAGTCACAATGGTAACTAACTTGTTCCAGACATTCCACACCATTCAGTGTAACAATAAATGGATAAAAAAATAATAATAATTCCATTTAAAAAAGAAAAAGAAGAAGAAATTGCAAATTGCTTTGGTATTTATGATTTTCTGTTAAAGGAAAATCAAATTTGCTTCACACCACCATGTGGTTGATTATTTTCCTATAAAAACAATCCCTACTGTTTTTATTCCTTACTAATTAAACCCATATTTGCATTATATTTCATTGTGTGTTCTGTAGTAGCTCATGTCCGACTAGTAGCCTGTGTTACTTCTGACTCCACTACACATCCATATATCATCCACGGAGTAGCTTTCAACTACATTTATATAGCACAAATGAAATATTTAGGACCTGGATATCATTAACATTGCCTGCACAGGGGTTTGATCCTGATATCTCAGTCATCTCAGTCTGCATATTAATCATTACTGCTCACTATATCACACAAATACATACTATTTGTGTAATATAGTGACATAAAGTAAAAACATCGTAAGATATAGAGAGGTGATAGAGTATACGTATATGTTTTGTAGTCCTTGGCCTTTTTCATGAGATTCAATCCTAGCCTGTGATTGAAGGTCAGTGAAAGTTCACAGTGAAATCATAGCGATATTGACTCATTTAAACACACACTTTCTTAGCCAACAAGTTTCTAGCATTGCATAGCCTTGGGGGCGGGGGAATGGGGATCATTTATCGTTGCCGTTATGCTTAAGAAAACCTGATCTCGTCATTCGGCGGTGCTTTATTTTTTCTTTTAATTGTGATCGAATAGTGCACTTATAAACTGCATATCAAAACCTGAATGCAAAGTTTCTCAATCAAAAAGCAGTAAATATCAACATTCCACCATGTTACTTAACACTCCGTCTGTAGTAATATATATTATTGCACTGTTACTTTTAATAAAATAATAAATCTCTCATTTTAAGTACTGACTGATGAATCAGTATTCAATCGTTCAGTATTTTTGAAAGTAATACAGATTTAAAAGAAGGCATGGTGTTTATAAAATTATATTATCCGGTCATCTGGGCAGTGATATAAAAAATTTCCTCTTCCTTGAAATTGTGTAAGTGTTTAAGTGCTCATTTTAAGGATTCTCTTTTATATGCCATTTTTAAATAACATGATTAGTTCCTTTGTATTTATCTAGCTTTCCTGAATAATTCACTCCTCAACAAATTGCTACTACTATACTACTATTTACTATTGACTCAGTGAGATACAAAAATGCTGCTCTGTATCCTGCTGGAGGTCTGCACAAGCTTTTTGAAGGAGCTGGCATACATTTCCTCTATAGCAAAAAAATCACACACGTGGATAAATGAGGCTCACTTACTCTGACTCCTCGTGATTGGAGGATTTTCAGCACAGCCACTCAGATACGGGGTGCTACTGAATCCCCTGTTCTGTCCAGATGATGGCTCATTGAATGCTCCGTACCTGTAGCCTCCGTTAAACTGCCCTGAAAAGTGCACAGTGAAGGCACCGAGGGTGCAGTGAGGGTCATCATGGGTGTCCACCGACCCCCAGCCAGGCTCCTGCTTGATGAACGAGTGTGAGGGCAGAGCTCCGTATGGAGAGCCGGGGTGAAAGTCGACGATCGGACCCCACTGAGGAGCTCCGCTGTTGGGCCCTGGAAGAGGTGGTAGAGTGGGAACAGCGGGCATGAGGGGACTCAGATCTCGCACGTCCGATCCCATCAGCCCACACGACTCAGTCAACATTTAGAACAAGTGATTCAAGAGCAAAACAAAAATGGGCAGAAATTTCTCTCTGTAACCTTTCGGAAATCTTTATAAAAGCGGTATCAAATGCTTCCCCTATGGCAAAAATCATGAAAATGTTTTCCTACAAACAAGTTTGAAGATCTGCCCAAGTCCACAGAGATGCACTAAAAATCAAGTCCGTGATAGTGAGCATTTCAGAGTGCTGCTTCTTCTTGACTTGGTTCTTCAAGAGTGAGGATCATGCGATGGAAAAGGGTTCGAGGAGGCACAAGGAGACCGAGTGGGTGAGATAGGAGTCACCCCGATCCTTTCTAACAGTGTCTGGAGCTTGTCTGTGTGAGTCGGATGTAAAACAACCCTGGAGGAGGAGTTACAGGAGAAATGATGAGCACTTCATTAGCTTTAGTCATTCCTCTGGACACTTTCAGTGACCTGACTAATGTCAAGATTAATGTGTCTGTGGGGGTGTGTGGGTGGGGAGGGGGGGGTATTACCACTATGTAAGAAATAGTGTTTATTAGGATTGTAAGCATTAAATGACAGGTAATTAGTAATATTAATAGTAAATAGTAGCCGGATATCTATACACTGAGTGTTATCTTTAAAGCTGAATTAATGTAAAATTATATGAATTTGAAACCTTAAATCATCTTTAACAGGAATACAAGCTAATAATGAAAATAATAGCAACACTGGGGGGAAGAGCAATTGGTCTTTATACAATAAATCTCTAAAAAAAAAACATCAAATACATTATATACATGATGGCTGTAACTTTCACAATTTCCTCTTTTTCACTTCCCATTTCTTTTGAAGACCATCTGGTTTTCATTAATATTTTTTTTTTTTTACAACAATCAAAGTCAGCAAGTTTGAGAAAGCACCTAAACATTGATTTGGATTTACTATTACATGAATGGACTACTGAGACTGTAATTAAAATATTTTTGGTATAAATCTATGAATATAGAGTCTACACTCGAACTGTCAAAGTTCGTGAAAGAAAAAAAAAGTCAGTTATTTACATTTTGGGCTAAATCACTGTTATTTCCAGTAATATCTGTAATATCACATGCTATCGTTTCACTTTTGGTTAATTATTGAACAGGTGAGCTCACAGAATGGCGCTCTTCCTTCATTAAGAACTGTAATATTGTTTTAAATGACAGCTTAGTAATCATTTTCGGCTGTATTTTGCGATTAACTTCTGCAGCTTCTCCAGGTGCCGTTTGTCAGTGACATGATTCAGCTTCATGGGAAAAAGAGAAATATGCCATTAAAAGTGTCTCTGGCGCTGAAGTCGAAAAAAATACCTTGATCACACTACAAGCATGTTCACAGTCACAGAGACAAGACTGCTGTGAAACATCCCATCTGTGAAACTGTGGAATTCTCTGCAGCAGTAAACTCACTGGGAAGTGTCTGAACATAACCACAAGCATCTTTTTTAATCAGCCACACCTACAGCAACAATGGTGAGAAACTGACTACACACTGGAATGACTTGCAGTGCAATTAAATAACAGCAATAAATATTTATTACACTGATATACGATATACAATCACCAGCTACTTTAATAGGAATACCTGTACACCTCCTTAATAAGATTGAAACTAGCCTGGCACCAATCAGTAAATCATCAATACATAAAACCATACCGATACTGGTTAAGAGCTTCAGTTAAGGTTTATATCAAACATCAGAATTTAGGGAATATGTTAATATAGTGAGCATGGGGCATCGTGAGGCTTAGTGCTTGATGAAGTTCATATTTTTGACCGCTAGCTGCTGATATCACTCTATGGCACTAAATGAGGCAGCATGTAGGCTCACAATTGCACAACATCTGGAAAGGTGACCAAATCAACAGAACATCAGCTTACATCTGTCCGATAGCAACAATTTTAAATCACTGGTCACTCAAAAGAGGTCGTTCATATTTCAATGGAATTGAAAATGTATGGAGATCTGGATATCTGAAATGGTTCTATGGGAACATGACAGCACTGACCCTGCGCTCAACTCTCCATGGACTGAAGACGAGGGGGATGGTGGTGTCAGAGAGAGTGCAGAAATGCTGAGTCTTGTTGCATCATCTGGCTTCTAACAGCAGGACAGTGGGGGAATTCTTGACTTCGGAAAAGCTGTGATTCACTGCATGTCTGTCGGGGATGCAGACTGACAGGATTTTAGCTTCAATTTCCAAATCCATTATTTCATCCAGTCTTTCATCATTGATTAAATGTAGGCAATGAAGCAAGAGCTATGTTACAGTAATAGCTAGACCTCCTTTTTCTACAAAATTTATCTCAAAAATTGTCAACTTTAAATCATTTAAACTCATATTACATTAAGGTAGAGCTCTTTTTGCAAAGCAGCTGAATGTAACAAAAAACCAGAGAAAACAAAGGGACTGAAATTAGGCTACAAATAATCTTGTCAAATAAAGACAATGAAAAAAAAAAACTAGGGGCAGTAAAACAAACTGCTGAAAAAGTTATCAAATTAAAAAAGTGTAAGAAAATTATAGATTTAGTGGAACAATAGACTTAATGACACAAGACAATCCAAATAACAAAAACTTTGTTAATCAGTGTATAATTTAACAACTGATATATTTCACATCAGTCATATTTGGATAATGTTATTTGTCATGTGTTTCCTCATCATTTTTCAACACTTATTCAACATAGCAATAATTCCAGTCTTGGTATTAAATGTGCATTTAAATGTCTGAATTAATTTTCTTTATTTAGATTCAAAATATGAAATGTGGTGTTTGTTTAAATTAGACTGAAATCTGACCCCAGTTAGTCTTAGTGTATATAAAAAAAATATATATATGTTGGTCAATTGAGGGTTAGTCACTCTCACATATTATGACCATGGGCCATACAGAGGTCATCTTAAAGGACACGGTTGCCTGTTAACTCTATCACCAATCAAAGAAGTCCACAATTCCCTGAAGAAAATGAAGAAACCAGGTGAATGTCCAGATCATGCCCATAAATAACACCACACTGAAATAATGTCCCAAGACTAGCATCCCAAGATGATGCTAGTTTGATGCTAGTCCCAAGACTAGCATCAAACACAATAAGCTGGACAAGAGAGATTCTTCAACAACGAAAAAACAACAGTTTAATTAAATCCTGAGCAGCAATATGACCCAGAGAATACTGTAAGTTGTGCTACATTTACAAAGCATTCAATGTAAAAAGGAAAAGGAACCAATTCCACCATTTAAAAACAAGAAGCTGAATGTGTTAGAATTGGCCATTCACAGCCCAGACCTCAGTCCAACTGAGAATCGTTTTGTTGTTGTTCACCAATGGTCTCCATCTGATCTAACAGAGCTTCAGCAATTTTGCCAAGAAGAGTGAACAAAAATATGCTGATAGAGAAATACCGTATCCCAGAAGGCTTCAATCCGAACAAATGTTTAATTAGCCTTGTGTAACAAAGAAAATATATTTTGCACTATAAAACAGTGCAAAACAAATGGTAAAAATCCCAATTAAGTCCATTTCAATTCCAATACGACAAAAAGCAGAAATGCTCACGGGTGAAATACTTTTGCAATACACTGTATACTTGTCATTTAGATACAGAAAGCATCTAAAAAAAAATACATGGACAATAAACTTGTGCCAACATGAAACAACCCCACACAGTTCCTGAGGGTGATTTGTATGCTATTACACATCACGTTTAAAAAAAAAAGCAATATACCTTCATCACCACACACACAAGAATAGTAAGGTCAGGTCACAAGACTGATAAAAATGTCTTCTTTTTACACTCCGGAAAGAGCAGAGCATCAAAGCAAAGATAAAGAAAATATTAACAAAAATACACTTCTATTGGACGATATTCTGCAGATGTCTTGGCTTCCGTTCAGGCAAAAATGACTACTCTTCCTTCCTCTTCATCTTTACACGTACACAACATTTACTACATTTACTGTTATATGACGTAATGTCGTAGAGAGGAACTGTTTATGGCTGTCTCTCAAATTACTAGGGTGTCAGAATACAGAGAAATAAATCAGCAGCAGAGAGCTCAAGTTTTATCAGTTGCAGACAAATAATGTCAGCATTTAACAGACTTTTCAAGAAAATGAGAGTAAATCAGTCGTTTTTAAAGACTGGGAATGCTCATAAACAGATACAGTGCAACAAATTATGTATTTGAACAAGAGTGTCCACTGTTCTGACAACCCTTGAAGCCGACAGCATCGAACAAGGTGACTGTAGCAAGGAAGAACTCTTAGATAACATGAGGAAGAAACTTTGATAGGAAGCAGAGTCATAAGTGAACTCATCTTCTTCTGGCTGTTACTGGATAGTGAGAATATAAATCATTACTCTTCTACAGTTGTACACTATAGTATCAAGCAGTGCTGAGTGTGTTGGAAAGATAGTCAGTATAATTATGAGGGTCATTGTTGATTTCAGGAGTGTTTACCTCTGTAATATCCAGGTGAAGTTATCCACTGTATAATGAATGAGACTTGGGCATATTTTTAGGAAGTGCAATCATTGAGCTGTGCAAGTGAGAACATTCAAAATCATCTAGGGCAGGGGTGTCCAATCTGATCCGGAAAGGGCCGGTGTGGGTGCAGGTTTTCATTCCAACCAAGCACAAGCCATACCTGAGTCTACTGAAAGCTACGCTCAACTGATTAAACAAGTGGAATCAGGTGTGGCTCCTGCTTGGTTGGAATGAAAACTTGCACCCACACCGGCCCTTTCCGGATAAGATTGGTCACCCCTGATCTAGGATATCCATGTGTTTCCATCCACAACAACCTCACTGCAAACTATCCATGCAGGGCCATCCTCAGCAGCAGCAAGTGATTCTCAGGTCAAGGAGGCTCCAAGCAGATGTAGATTATCAGGATGAGCCAGGCAGGGCCGTCTCATCAGGCAGCGGGAGTAATATGTAGTTCGACAGACAAATGGAGAGAGAGAGAGAGAGAGAGAGAGAGAGAGAGAAAGAGAGAGAGAGAGAACCCAGAGGATTAGGTATGCGCTTATCTTGTAGTGCTTAAAGAGAATATACATTGTAAGTATCAATGTAAGTATGGTGAATCATAAAAGATGAAAAGTTTGTTCAGGTACTTATGGTGCAAGGCCATGTAATGCTTCATATGTTAATAGTAGTATTTTATAATCAATGTGACATTTTACTGGGAGCCAATGCAGAGGACATAGCTTTAGCTCAATAGTGCTGGCTGTGCATTCAGTATGCTCTAATTTTATATTAATTAGGTTACTAAAGCAAACTTTCTGAGTTTTTCTAAAAAAAATTGTAGCTCTGAGAACAGGCACAGTCTGAATATTTTGGAACCTGAGTGACGATTCAAGACAGCTAGCGGACGATCAGTTTAGCCTGCTTGTCTGCTCCCTGGCCTCGGCTCTGAAATGTCATGGATTAACTAGGCTTGTTCTCAGACTATTCTAAATAAAACAATGGTAAGACCAGAGTGAAGACACAGTAATAAAGGATGAATAGCGGATTTGTGACACGTTTTTATGTACTTATGTTACAGATATGATATTCAAGTCATTTTGATTATTTGTAGATGAAAAGGTGATTTTTAAAAAAACTTTATTCTATCACTGTCTTTTTCCACTGATATAATTTTTATCACTGAGATTATCTAAACAAATGACCTGGACTAAAGGGGCATACGCTATGTGGCGAAAACGTATGTGGACCCCTGACCATCACCCCCATATGTACCCATTCCAAAACCATGGGCATTAACATTAATGTAAAGTGTTAATCTTAATGTAAATAGTTACAGATTTGTTCTTAATTAATAGACAACAAATGTCTAAGTGTGTTCTTGAGTCCACATCAGTGTTTTCTTGCCCTGATGTAATACATGAAGTGTTACGTTTTGAGAATGGCTGAAAATAACCAGGAGACATCTGACAAAAAGATACTAAATCTCCTCACAGATAATGGCATGCAGGGACTCAATAACAGCCACAAATCATGAGCACTTTTCCTCTGACACACTTGAGAACTTGTTCTATGATGGGGGCAAAAAAACCTGCCTACACTCATGAGTTCACTGTTTTAACTCAAAACCTTTTTTTAAGATCAAATACCAACATCTACCAGAGCCAAAGCCTTAAAAGCGTTATTGTGTCCCTGTGGTTTCTCTTCCATGCAAAATGAATGGCTTGTATCTGGGCAATAATTTGTCTGTAAGAGCAGGTGAACATGATTCAGTCCACTGAGTGGGTGCAAAGTTAAGTCAGATGAGTTATGCTAGAATAATTTCAGATTGTCCACTGCTGTTTGGCGAATGGAAAATACCCTGATCTTCCCAAACTTTACGTCTAGTTGATCATGCCATTGTGCTGAGTCCTAAATAGAGTTCTTTGGCTTTAATGCCTCAGTATATTCGAGTGATAATGATCTGAATTTATATAACAAAGACGTGGATATTTATAAGAAACAAAACTATGAAATATGTGTTGTGGTGGTGTCCGTTTTGATTATAAAGTTGTGCTCATAAATTTACATACCCCTTGCAGAATCTGCAAAATTTTAATAATTCAAACAAATAAGAAGGATCGTAAAAATTGCACTGCCCTGAATAAGCTATTTCACATAACAGATGTTTACATGTAGTCCACAAGACACAATAAAACTGAATTTACACAAAAGTTTACACACACTTGATTCTTAATAATGTGTGGCATTACCTAGATGATCAACAACTGTGTTTATGTTTTGTGATAGTTGTTCATGAGTCCCTTGTTTGTCCTGAGCAGTTAAACTGCCCACTGTTCCTCAGAAAAATCCTCCAGGTCCTGCACACTCTTTGCTTTTCCAGCATCTTCTGTATATTTGACCCATATCCAACAGTGGATATATACAAACAATATTTTCTGCTATTTTCTATGTATTTGATTTTCCATCCATCCATCTTCTACCGCTTACTCCTTTTCAGGGTCACAGGGAACCTGGAGCCTATCCCAGGAAGCATCGGACACAAGGCGGGGTACACCCTGGACAGAGTGCCAGTCCAATAATAATAATAATAATAATAATAATAATAATAATAATAATGGAAATATAGCTGCAAACAGCAATTATTGGACAGGGTGCCAGTATGTATTTGATTATATTATATTATATATGTAATTTACAATCATGTTGCTTTCTCTGCACATGCAACTTTTGTTTTATCATTCAGCTTTCAGGTTATTTTCAGATAGAAACAAGTAACTAATGAATGTTACTTGTGATTGTTTTTGATTAACAAAAAGTGGTTTGGCCCATCTCTTGGTGTAAAGAAACCTTTCTGGAATCTATCATTTATAAATCAGATTTATGAAAAGTCAGTACTTACAAAAATATATTTAATAGAGTCTCAATATGTATTGTACATTAACTGTTGAGGTTTGGGGGAAAATTTTCAATTTTTGCAAAATTTTTGAGTAATATTTCTTCACAAAAAAACCACAAACACACCTCACATCAAGCTGTGTGAGAAATATAGAGTAAACAGAGGCACAGCTATCTGATATGGATTGGGCTGGTCCTCGAAGGTGTCACATCGAAAGATTCAAGAGAAAGGAATCCAACCAGCCCCAGAAACATCACAGATATTCTTTAAGAGACCCATTAGAACATTTCCAGAAAAATGCAACATAGCAGTCAAAACTGCTAAAGAAGGGTTTTTTGGTTGTTGTTTGTTTATATTTTTTTTTTCATTTTTTCTGACCTTCATTATTGTCAGCTCAAATCTCCAGGGTCACTGGTTCAATCCTGAGCTCACATCTTCTTTCCATGTTTGTGTGGGTTTCTATAAGGTTCTCCAGTTTTGTCCCACTGTCCAAAAATGCAGACCTGCTTTGCTAAAGTACCCATGGGGTGTGTGTATATGTGTGTGTGTGTGTGTGTGTGTGTGTGTGTGTGTGTGTGTTGGTATCCTGTGATGGACTGGCATCCCATCTGGAGTGCATTCTCTGACCTTGTGCCCGGTTGAGATCCTAACCAGGATAAAGCAGTTCCTGAAGATCAGTGAATGAATATTTTTCACCACAAGTATATTCTGTTAGTTTTAATATGTTAATATAAATTGTTGCAAACTGACAAATGCATGTATTTATTATTTTGAAAAGCTAGGTGTCCTCATGCATTTGATGGGCAGGTAAGGAGCTTAGACCTTATTGCAAAACTATTATTATTATTATTATTATTATTATTATTATTATTATTATTATTATTCAAAGCCATTTACAGTAAATAAACAAATAGAAATAATAATGAAAAACTGCTGAGTTAATAACGTTTTTTTATGTTTCCATTATATTTTGGTCTTCTGTTTTTACCAGGTACTGCAAATGAGGGTCTGTTTTAACATTTTCTATAACATTTAAATAAATGATAAATAAAATATAATTTCAAAAGTTTTAAAAGTAAAAAAGAAAAAGAGAATATTATAACATTTTTGTACAAGTTCTCTAAGTCATGCTTAAATCTCAAGGTATCTCTAGAATATACTGTTCTAAATATACTGCTCAAAAAAATAACGGGAACACTTGGAGTTACATTGTGCTGTTTAAGTGTTCACTTTATTTTTTTGAGCAGTATATTATACATACATAAATATTAGCTACTGATTACAGAAGTATATCATATGAACGTCTATTTGTCACTATGCATAAAAGAGAAGTGTGTGGCAGAAACAGTGTGTCACGTCTTTATTTTATGAAGCAAGGGTGGTTCCTTTAGTCACTAACGGACTAGTCACTATGAGAATTTATTATTAGGAAGACTGCAGGGAACCTTCCAGGAAAGTTATAACACATCATCTGACCAACAACACCCATTCCAGCTTTACAGTAACTTTCACACCCCCACTCATGTTACTATCCCTTCAGCACATTCAGTTGAATCCCCAGACACTTTAAGTTCACTTCGCTGGAAATTTCCAATATTCTGTACTGTTACTAATGAAGCAAAAATTCACAGACCTAAACAACTGACCCTTATATAATGTATAGTACATCGTGTCTGAAAACCACAGCAGCATTCCTGTACCTGATATATCAGCAGCATACACCATGTCACTACTAGTGTAGCAACTAGCAATGCTACTAGCCTAACTATATTTTTAGTAGCATGTGTGTTTAGTAGCTGAGCTATTTTCAAAATAATGCAGCTTTTCCAGTAACAAACTACTTTTTAACCCTGTACCTGTGTTGTTTTGTCACACTAAAACCATTATTTCTTGCAATGTGCAAACTATTGTATCCATCACAAACCAAGATCAATATTTCTAATTAGTGTAGAACCTCGATTTGTGTGCATGCATTGGTACGAAACATGTCTGAGAATAAACGGATCGTGCTACAGCTACAAAGGATGTATTCTACTAGTGATGAAAATCTGATTATCAGAAATCCATTCACATGGATTCACACTGCGTTAGATACACTTCTGTTTGTATGCTATGAACCTGTAAATGAAAATACTGTTAACTTCCAATATATATATATATATATATATATAGAGAGAGAGAGAGAGAGAGAGAGAGAGAGAGAGAGAGAGAGAGAGAGAGAGAGAAGATTCCTGTAATTCAGCCAGAACAACACCTGATGGGTTTTCCCAGACCACCTCACATATGTCAGATTAGTACTGCTCACCAGGACAGAGTATAAGGGTTAAACATATATCTGTCATTTGGACACTCAGAAAGGATATTTGCATGTACTTATTTAGACCACAATCCAATCCATGCACAAAACTGATTTCAGATCCACAGCCAGTCCTTACTATATGAAGTGTTGGTTTAGTATCCAGCCACCGTGGGCATGAGGAGCTCACTGAAGTGAGGCGCTTAGTGATGAGGTCACTGACCTGACTGATGGATGAGGACAGGAGATTGAGAGGGTGGGAGAGTGAGAAGGTTTAGAGGATGGTGGGTAAGTGTGTGGAGTTAATGTTGACTCTAGCTGAGCCAAAGGAAATGCTTTAAATGTAAAATACAGTAAGTGTTTTGAATAACTTAATTTATTTCTTGTTTCTTGCATTCTCTTTGCTAAGATACAAAACAAAACCACAAGAATCTGTTAACAATGTTATAAGGATCTGTAAGGGCCAGATTTTTTTATTTTATTTTATTTTTTTGGAAGAGATTCTACCATGATTTCTGAATTGGATACAAAGGAGCGTTTGGTACCAGGCACATCGTTGCTGCTAGGAGAATGATGTAGTGTAGCTGACCTGCATGCTTTGTGGATGAATTATAACAGTTCTACTTCAACATTAAATCAGTCCTTATCATCCTAGCAACTAAAACAATGTCTTCAATGCTAGTTAAAGGTTTTTAAAATGATATATTTTTTTATCATAATTAAAACACTTGATGTAGGGTTTTATAAGCTCCAGCCAACAAAAAGAAGAGTGATTCATGCTAGGATATTAGGCCAAGGTTTGTTATATGTGCTATTCTTGGTTACTCTTCAAAACTGGTACAACAAAGTGTCTTCTACATATGATGGTAGTCTGTATCATTACCGCATGGAATACAGGATGTTCGTTTTTCATACAGATCTATGATTCACATGACTTTGTATCACTTCCTAGTGGGTAAATGATCATGGTTTTGTATCCAGATCTTGAGTCATCTATTTTGAAATTTGCGTGGTTAAATTCTTTAGGGTGTTAGCTGACTTGTTGCCACTTGCTGCCAATAAATATTGATGGGTAATTTTTCATCTGTAATTAAACTTTTTGGTTAAATATTGGTTAAATATATTTTGGGGTTGGGGTTTTTTTCTTTGTTAAAACACATGCTGGTAGGATAACTGGCTACTCTAAGTTGCTCCGTGATGTACTGAAATTTAATGCAGGGGATATTCCTGCCTTATGCCCACTGTTCCTGGAATAAGCTCTGAATCCATCCCAATCCTGACCGAGATAAAGCCGATTTTCTGGGATTTTCACACGACACGCTCTACAGTTTACACAGATTGGTGCGAAAAACAAAAAACATCCAACAAGCAGTGGTTCTGGGGGTAGAAATGCCTCGTTAATGAGGGAGGTCTGAGGAAAACACCCAGACTAGTATAAGCTGACAGGAAGGCTACAGCAACTCAAATAAACACTCTTTACAACCGTGGTGAGTGAAAAAAAAGCATCTCAGAAAGCACAACACATTGAAACATGGCATGAACTGTCTACAACAGGAGAAGATCACAATGGGGTTCCACTCCTGTCAGACAAGAACAGGACTCTGAAGCCACAGCGAGCGCGGGCTCACCAAAACTGCAGAGATTGGAAAAACCTTGTCTGATCTTTGTCCGATCTGTATCTGCATGATGTTGTGCATTGCACTGCTGCAACATGATACCTTCATGAATGAGAAGGTTCCTAATAAAGTGACCTGTGAGTATATACTCTGACAACTGCGTTGCATGTTGCTTTAAGACAGTCACCCGGAAGTACATGAGCGGCGCCGGCGTGTTGCTAAGTTCTTTTTCCGGTCGGTGGAACCTCGCATTGAGCGTGTGGAATTAATCTGCGCTTCACAAAACATGAGTGTTCCGGCTTTTATCGACATTACTGAGGAGGATCAGGTATCACTTATACTATTTAATATATTATACATGTGTGTATTAGCTGTTTATAATGTATTGAGCTTTATTATGTTTGGTCAAAGCATTAGCAACCAGGACTTGGTGAGCTCTGGGCTTAGCAATGGACCAATCACAAATCGCTCCCTACGTCCTGTATGTGTGCATTACAAGCTGAGGGAAATAATGCTTCCCTCCCTCGGTCTAGTGCACTATTTATCCTCGAAGGCTGGGTTTGGGACTCAGCCGGGGTTCTTGAGCTAGATTGCTGTTATAGCCTACTATCCTGCTAGTTTCATCAAGATTTTGAAGCTTTATATTAATTTGTGAACTAAATAAAAATTCTGCTTTGTTTAAGGCAAAGTAAAAAAAAATATATATATTATGTTTATTATTTTAATAAAATATAAATGTACTTATTCCTGTGTAAACACTGAGCATTCTTATAATATTATTTTTATTATTTCTGTTTTATTTTTGTTAGTGTTGTGTAACATTCGAATAATAAAACCCCTTTATTTATATATATATATATATATATATATATATATATATATATATATATATATATATATATATATAAATGTATGTATGTATATATGTTAAGGTGTTTATTTACTCGGATTACTTAGTTTGATTGCTCGTCATCACCAGGTGTGTTAAACGAGTGACTGTACTGTGAAACAGCACACATTTATTTGTGATGAGTTATTATACATATAATTAGATGTATTTCTAAAGTTTAGGTTTTAGTTCATAAGGTTGACAGCAAAAGTGTTTGACATCCATGTACAGGTGCATCTCAAAAATGTGAATATTGTGGAACAGTTAGAGGGTTTTTCCCCCATAATTTCATTTAAAAGCGGAACTTTCATATATTCTAGATTCATTACACATTACCTTTTTTTGTTTTAATCTTGACGATTACGGCTTACAGCTCATGGAAATCAAAAATCCATTATCTCAAAATATTAGAATAAAGAATTTATAATACAGAAATATCGACCTTCTGAAACGTATGTTAATTTATGCACTCGATACTCAGTCGAGGCGTTAATCCTTTTGCATATATTAATGCATCAGTGCGGTGTGGCATGAACGCAATCATCCTGTGGCACTGCTGAGGTGTTTGTTCTGGAAGCCCAGGTTGCTTTGATAGTGTCCTTCAGCTCGGCTCTATTGTTGGGTCTGGTGTCTCTCATAGACTCTCTCTATGGGGTTCGGGTCAGGCGAGTTAGCTGGCCAGTCAAGCACAGTAATACCACGGTCACAAACCAGTTACTAGTAGTTTTGGCACTGCGGGCAGGTGCCAAGTCCTGCTGGAAAAGGAAACCAGCATCTCCATAAAGCTTGTCAGCAAATGGAAGCATGAAGTGCTATAAAATCTCCTGGTAGACGCTGCATCGACTCTCGACTTGAGAAAACACAGTGGACCAACACCAGCAGATGACATGGCACCTCAAATCATCACTGACTGTGGAAACTTCACACTGGACTTCAAGCAGCTTGGATTCTGTTCCTCTCCACTCTTCCTCCAGACTCTGGAACCTTGATTTCCAAATGAAATGCACAATTTACTTACATCTTCCCCGTGATTGTGGTTGTGTGTATTGAACCAGACTGAGAGATTAAAGGCTCAGGAAACCTCTGCAGGTGTTTTGAGTTAATTCGCTGATTAGAGAGCTTCTCAAGGTTATAACAAAAAAAGGCTTTAAATATTTCACTTTATGTGTAATGAAAGTTCCACTTTCCACAATACTCTAGTTGAGATGCACCTGTGTATATAATTACATAACAGATCAAATCACTTATTTTTTTTGTTTTAGAAAGATATTTTTGCAACCAGCGTTTTGTATAATAATGCTGAAATTGTCAGTGTTTATCATGTTTTTAAAAGCTGAAAGAGAGATTGGCAACAAGGAAATTTTGTGGATTATAGAATAGACAATAGACAGAAATGCATTGATAAAAAAAATATATATATAATAAAATTTTTACAATCAACAACCAGTCATGCACCATGACACCATAACAGCACTACTCAGCAGTGTCATCCTTCTTATATGGGATACTTTTTTTCTTTTTTCTTTTTTTTTGCACTAACGCACGTTTGTTGTGTTTCCTCATTATAGGCCTCTGAGCTGCGGGCCTACATCAAATCCAAAGGGGCGGAGATCTCTGAGGAGAACTCTGAGGGAGGCCTTCATGTTGATCTGGCTCAGATTATCGAGGCCTGTGATGTCTGTCTGAAGGATGAAGACAAAGGTAATCAGTAGAGCTGGGAGATATGACAAAAATATCATATCACAATACTTGAGGACATTTCTACGATGCGCAGTGTGTATCACGAGATATGATTTAGCTAACAAACTGTCCGCAAAACAGTAGTAAATTACACTAAAAAAGTTCAACTGAGTTTGACGATGCTTTAATGCATATAAAGGCAAGATTAATTGATTGATTTAATTAAAAGATTGATTTTATTTATATCAAATCAACAGTATCCATTCAGTACCATTTAATTTCTAAAATGTTAAAAAAAATATAAAAGAATAAATAAATATCACCATACCACTGATATCTCAGAAAAGTGTATTGTGAAATATGTATCACGATATTGATATTTCGCCCAGCCCTAGTAAGTAGCCATGTCCGTGCCCCAGGTGTGGTGCGTTTGTATATTTTAGTTTCTTTCACATATGCAGTATTTACTCAATTTGAATCAAACTCTTCTATGTTTACCTCATTGATGAGGTTGGGATGGTGTAGACGCACTTATTTGCACTGCGCTTGTCCAAGAATGCTCGAGAGGTGTCTCGGTGTGCTTTCAAGTGGACCCTAGTGCTGTTTGATTGCAGTGAGAGTATGACTCGAGTCATATTCAAGCCACATGGGGAGAAAATCAGGACTGGATACAGTCCCCAGTGATTGATTTAGAAACTGTAGATATTTATATTGTGTGATTGGTAGCATTATACTGCTAAATACGTGTGTATACATTATACTAGTGTCTACATTATATAACATTACATGGTGCAATGTTAGTTGTTCTTAAGCACTGGCTCCATGTTTTCTGCTCTATTGATTTTCGGGCCTTGTAAGGTTTGTTGACATTTTCTGCTATAGTATTTCTACCCTAATTTTAAATTTAAGACTTTGAGTATTTAATACATTTGTCTCTCAGTGTTTTTGTTTCTCTGGTCATCAAATATTTCTCGCTCTGGTTTTTGACACGGACTAGGCAAAAACTATAATGTATTAGTGGTGTTTATAATTATTTGTTTTGTGTGTGTAGATGTGGAGAGTGTGATGAACAGCATTGTGTCTTTGCTGCTGATCCTGGAGGCAGAGAAACAGGAAGCGCTCATCGAGAGTCTGTGTGAGAAACTGGTGAAGTTCCGTGAGGGAGATCGGCCCACCCTCAGGATGCAACTGTAAGTACACAGTACACTCATTCATTCATCCTTTCCCTCCCTCGATCACCCGCTCGCTCATCCTTTCACTCACTCTTGTTCACCCACCCACTCGCTTTTTCATTCATTCACTCCCTCACTCACCCATTTGATCATTCATCCATCGTTCGCCCAGTCCTTCATCCATTCTTCTGCTCCTCCATTCTTCATCCATTGATACATACTGTGAAATATTCTGCCTGTCTAGTTACCCACCTGCTTGATGGAATGCTGGGATAGTAATTGTGTTGAAGCTTCCATGATAACAAACTTGTATAACTGAAAGTCATGAGATCCTATGTAGCCCTTCTTTGTGTATAGATTTTGACAGTCATGTTTGTAGACGCTGTGCACAATTTTTGATCTAGAGGTGGAGAGAGAAAATGCTGCAAGAATGCTTAAATAGTCAGTCAGTAAATCGTGATATAAAGTAAAATATAATTGAATGAGAATTTTTTTTATTATTATTACATTAAAATAAGTAAGTAGATCAACACCGTGCAGATGTGAACGTGTGGCATGGTTTGTATACTGTTTAATGGTATGGGTCTGATGGACTGTTGTACATTTAGGTTCGTTTTGTACTACTTGGTCATGGTCAATGTTTTGTGTGTAATATTTCAGCCTGAGTAACCTGTTCCACGGTATGGATGAGAACGCACTGGTGCGATACACCGTGTACTGCAGTCTGGTTAAAGTGGCAGCTGCCTGCAACGCTATCACCTTCATCCCAACCGAGCTGGATCAGGTACAACCCGAGCAGCAGGGCTAATGCAGCCAGAAAAAAACAACTCGTATCGGTTAATTCCAATAATTGTAATTCACCATTTTATCTGTAGGTGCGCAAGTGGATCGTTGACTGGAACCTGACCACGGACAAGAAGCACACTCTGCTGAGGCTGGTGTATGAGGCGCTGGTCGACTGTAAGAAGAGGTACACAAATCAGAGATTTCTGGAAAGGTTCAATTCTCTCGCGATTTTAGTTTGTTCCTCATCATATGGTTTGTGTACGTACAGTGAGGCTGCAGCGAAAGTGATGGTAGAGCTGTTGGGCAGTTACACAGAAGACAATGCTTCCCAAGCCCGGGTAGATGCCCACAGGTATGCTTTTTGTATCCGTCTATCCCATTTTAGATATTATCTGTTTGTGTGTATATGTATATAATATACTGCATACCCTATTCTTCCTCCTGCAGGTGCATTGTCCGCGCTTTGAAAGACCCAAATACGTTTCTGTTTGACCATCTCCTGGCTCTGAAACCTGTGCGCTTCCTGGAGGGAGAACTCATCCACGATGTGAGTGGAGATTAGACATGTACAGTATTTTTACATCTACGGGGGTGGACAAATCATAAACACATTATCTCACCCACTGGGCATCTAAAAGCTCTAATGTGCTTTCCCAGTCCCATTTCATTAGTTGCCCAGAAACCTAGGATAAAAATGGTAGTGAATGTAATATCATATTTCAAGGTATTTAGGTCATTCAGTGCATTATACTGCATAGACTAAGGGGAAACAAATGACTATGATCATGTAGCACATTTGCAATCTTGCCAAATAAAAATCGTCAGCTAATGTTTGAGCTGCAAGTTGTGTTCTGTAATGATGTACAGTATTTTTTAGAAAAGCTTTACGATTTTCGATACATAAACGCCAAGTAGCTTTACGATATCTTTAAAAGAAACGTTTCTCTGTTTTCAAATCACTGGGACCAGATCGTCTACACTCGCTCTTGAATAGGTCACTCCAGGATGACGCACAAGTTTTTAATATTAGAACAAGACTCACTAACTCGTACTTTGTGCCAGAATCCATTATCCTTGAAACATGTTTTATTAGAATACACTGGTGAGAAACCTTTTTTATTCAGCTAACACTCTGCAAGATATTTTTTGCAAACCCTTATATAGAGTCCCTTTGACATTTCCTGCCATGAAAATAGCCATAGAAGCTGACATTTATAAAAAAAAAAAAAACACTCAATATCCTTGATAAATAAAATGCAGGGGTAGAAGCAATAAACTGAATTACCTGTGCATTGTTCTGTGCATTCATCAAAACCATCAGGTGAATCATATTAATCATTGGCACAAGCTTATCACCTGGCATAGAGATTCAGATGAATGTTTTGTATGGAGTTTTTCCAAGCCAATGTCTTATCAGGTAATATTAATCACACGTCGTCTTTCTTTTTAGCTGCTGACCATCTTTGTGAGTGCAAAACTAGCAGCCTATGTCAAGTTCTACCAAAGCAACAAAGACTTCATCGATTCTCTGGGTAAGTACTTTAGGTATTTGATGAGGTTTTAGTTTTTTTTTTTGTTTGTTGTTTTTTTTCTGCAAGACACTTTTTCACTGCCTTCTTTGCCCATATTTACCAAGGGTGCCAATATTAGTGGAGGGCACTGTACATACCAAATGAAAACTTTTTTTTAAATAGTAAATAGGTTTTTCCCCCTGGTTGTTGAACAATAGAAGAAGACAAACACTGGCAACATACTGCGCCAATATGAATAAAAATCTAATAGCAGCAGCTCAAATAGGCAGTCTGATTTAACCCTCAGCTGCTGACCATTATTATTTTACCATCATGCTCACTGGAGCATTAAACGCAGGCCTAGATGTTGGGGTAGCAGTTGAGCAGTGTTTCTGCTCTGCTGGAATGTGCCACTCAGCAGAGGCTTTGTTTGGCGTCTGCTCAAAGAGACGAATTCATTAAAGCTGGGATCCTCCCTGCCTCAGAAAAGAATGAGATAATTCACAAACACTTTGTAATGACTCGGCACCTAATGAAATGGATCATTGGTTCACTGGTTGTGTCACTGGTTACTTAATTAATGTAAATACATTTTTAATTTGGTTAAATGTTAATTATTTACACTGCACCAACAGCAGCAGTTTCTGTTAGTGGTTGGAGCACTAATATAAATTTAGGAGGGTGCAAGGGAGAAATAGCGGAAATTGGCAAGTCATATTTAATTGATTATAGCTGTGTTTAGTCATGCAGAGGTGCTGTGCTTGTGTAGCGCTTCAGGCCTTGCATTGTGTTTATAATGGGGAATGCTTAAGAACTGTTCAAGATGCTACACTATATGGCCAGAAGTTTGTGGACACCTAACCCTCACTGCCATATGTGGGCCTTCCTTAAAATGTTCCCACAAAGTTGGATGCACATAATTGTCGAGAATGTGATTGTCTGCTGCAGCACTACAGTTTCCCTTCACAGGAACTAAGAAGCCAAAACTTGTTGTTCCCAAACCTGTGAGATCCATGAAAACATGGTCTGAACAAAGCCCTGCCCTCAACCCCACTGAACACCTTCGAGACAAACTGGAATGCCAGCTGCACACCAGGCCTCCTCGCCTAACATCAGTGCCTGGCTTCACGAATGCTCTTGTGGCTGAATGAGCACAAATCCACACAGCAATGTTCCAAAATCTAGCGGAAAGCCTTCCCAGAAGAATGGGAGCTGTTCTCACAACTCCCTGTCAATCCCCATGGTTTTGGAATGGGATGTTCAATACTCGGGTGTCCACATACCTTTAGCCATATAGTGTGTATTTGCTTTTTTTCTCATCATAAGTTGTTAAATGTTAAGTTTCATTATTATGCCGTTTGTTATCCTTGGCTTACATGGCCGCTGCTGTAATGCAGATTCATTTCCTGTCACTGTAGCTGATTATGCAACCGATTTTTTTTTTTTTTTTTTTTTTTTTTTTTTTTTTTTTTTTTTTAAAAAAAAAAAAAAAATAAATTCCCCCTCTCAAAAAGTTTTTTTTTTTTCTCATTTTTTTTTAAAAAAAAAAAATTTTTTTTTTTTTTTTTAGGTTTATTAAATGAGCAAAATATCAAAGAGATTTTTTCTTGACACGATGCAGCAGGAGCTGCAGATTGGCGCAGATGACGTGGAACCCTTCGTAATTGATGGTACAGCTCAGTTTCTGAGACCTCTAGAGATCTGTGGTAGATTGTGCAGAGATAATAAATTGTGACTCAAGTCATAAGTGCTGACCAAGTTCTTTTTGACTTGACTGAACTCGGTGCATGTATCCTGGATCCTAATCTTTGTTTGCGTTATTGGTTCTTTCGATTTACTAGCCGTTCGGACCAAGATGGTCTACTGCAAAATCGACCAGACACAGCGTAAGGTTGTCGTAAGGTAAGCTTCTTTTAGATGAGCTGTATCTTTCTGATGTTTGAGTCCTTAATCAAATTACATTCACACCAGTGGTTGTGGTTTTATATTCATACCCCAGTAATCTACCGAAAGAAAAATGGCCCATAATATTGAACTAGGTGGGAAAACAATATAGTGGGGGGGGAAACCAATTTCTCCAAGTTCCAGAGGCACATCAATCAGCATTTGGTTATTAAATACATTTTTTGAACATCCAGTGGAGCACCATTAAATCCATTATTTAAAAAAATTAAGAATATGACTCCTCCTCCTAAAGGAGTCCTTCCAACAAATGTCGGTTAAAAAGTGAACAGTTAAGGAGAGCATTAGTGAGAGAAGAAGCCAGGTGGACAAGGGTAAATATGAACACGATGCTTCTGCCACTATGCTTTACAATGATGATGGTGTTCTCAGTGTGATGTGGATTGTATTTTTTCTGTGAAACATGGAGCTTTGTTTCAAGACCAAAAAGTTCAGTTTTGGTCTCATGACCAGAGAATCTTTTTCCACGTGTTTGCTGTCTTCAACTCCAAACAGGATTTCATATGACTCACCACTCTACCATAAACCCAGCTTTGTAGAGTGTCTGGGATATGGCTGTCTTGTGAACAGTTCTCTGCTGGAGCTATGGATCTCTCTGCAGCTCCTTCAGAGTTACCCTTGGTTTCTTGGTTACTTCTCTGACTTCTTCCCTTCTTGTGTAAGATGTGTTTATAGAATTGCACATCAAAGTGAAATGAGTATTTTAAATGGCCAGTGTTTATGTAAATCTGACAAAACGGTGTTACCGGTGGTTGTCCCACTCCCTACATTTAATTCCCTCTCACCTGCCTTCACAAGGATCACTGATCATGGGAAGGTGTTTATATGTAAATATTCCAACTGTATAGTTCTAAATTAAAAGGGATCAACTGAATCAGTAGTTCATCCATCACTATGTAGTGAAAATCAGTGTCTTTATTTCTGGTCTCACATGCTGATGTGTACTTTGTGTGTGTGTTTAGCCACAGCACTCATCGCACGTTTGGGAAGCAGCAGTGGCAGCAACTTTACGACAGTCTGAGCGCCTGGAAGCAGAATCTGGCCACAGTGAAAACCAGCCTGCAGGCGCTCTCTCCTACTGTCTAACACACTCATCATAACGCTCATCAGTTTTTATACACACACACACAATAAAAGACAAATGAAGACCGTTTACTTTGTGTCTGAACTTTTTGAACATTAACCCCTGTGTCTGTGTTGTAGTGTTTTTGTTTGAGGCTTTCATCTGACTGATTATGGAGATAAGTGATCAGGGTAATGGCTAATATTATTGCTAATGGTGAGAGATGAGAGACAGGCTTCAGGATAAGGAATGTTTGTTTGGGATAGGGGTAGATAAGCTGTACTTGACAAACATTCGAGTCCATTTTGTATTGTAATTCTATCCGAATACAAAGTGGCGGCCTTCAGTATCAAGCCTTCAGGAGCATGGTGTAAAACTTCATACAGAACAATAGTAAAAATTGTCATTTGATGATACCTAGTATTCCAAATGGGTTCTCTGGAAGGGAAGCTCTCTATTTTAGGGTCTTCCAGAACCTTTTAAGAGTTACTTCTTAGACAAACCAAAAAACCCTTCACTGCAATAGATAGACTTTAATAGGGGTAAAAGCTATTATTAGATTTACTTTGCTTTATCTTTTTTGTGTTGATACAAATAGCAGTAATATGAACCATGACAATAGCAATTTGCTATCGAAGAATTGAAAAAAAATATTTTTTTTTACTTTAGGCTGCTTTAACTTGATTCACAAGTGAAATGTGGCTGGTGAGCAGAAAGGAAGTGTCCATGTCTCGGTGTTCACAGTACTGAGGTGCTCTCATATGAAACCGTTGCTTTGTTTGTTTACTTCACTGCTCTATGCTTGTGAATCCCATTTTGTGCACAATTCACCACACCTTGTACTTTTACCTCAAAGAATGTGGAGTCTATGCATATGCACCAAATCAGCATAAACCTGTGTCACGTGGTCTGCATTTGCATAGTTAAACTTGATAGGATCTTCTATTTTATGATCCAATAACACACCTGTCACGTGTTCCATTTCTTAAAACCACTGCTGTATCCATTTTCACTTTGCCCAGTCTGTGCCCTTAAAAATCTCCTGAAGGCATGTACTCATAAATATATGCTTTAGAGTGCCTTTAAAATAATGTCTGCTTCTTGTCTGTAATTCTATCTTGCATTTGTACTTCACGTTATGGATTTTTGTTGAATCTGTAGTGTGTAGAGTGGCTTTGTTCACTTTCACTCATAAGCACTGCATTATGGGGAACGTTCAAAAATATTATAAACAATGTCCATGAAAGCATTCCTCCAGCTGGGCACATTCCACTCAGAAAGGGAGGCACTGAGAGTGCTCAACAGAGTAGTAACATGTTTAATGATTGCATAGCTTGGAATAATATGTGTGGTGGTCTTGGATAACCCATCAGATGTCGCTGTGGCTGAATTCCAGAAAAGGAAAAACCAGGTTTGCAGCAAATTTAAGTTCTTCTGCCAATAAAATTATTCATAATTTTACTAAAATGATGTGAAAATGTTTTTATTTAAGATCTCTATATATAAAGCTACTTTGTAACCTTTCCTCGGGTGTCTAAAGACCATGTTTGGTAAGGAACCAGTTTAACAAATGCAGTCTGTCTAAAGATGCGTTAAACCGTGCTAGCTAAGTGTGTTTTTATTTCACAAATTGATTGGTTGGATAGCTACCTGCCATAATGAAACGGCTATAATCCTAATTAATTCAGTTTGTCATCAGATACAACTGCAAAACAGCAGAATGTAGTTAAATACTCTGTTAGATGGCATGAATCTGCAGTTATATCCCTACCGATGTTCGTGTGAACGTTGTGAATAGAGACTCGTGTTTAAATGCTATGAGTGACCTTTACTTCTGGGGAGACAGAGACTGATGTGGATGATGCTCATAAGCAAAGTGAAAACTCATTTACCGTGAAAACTCATTTAGCACTTTCGCCTCACACCTCCAGGGTCCGGGGTTCGATTCCCGCCAGGGCCACGTGTGTGTGGAGTTTGCATGTTCTCCCCGTGCTGTGGGGGTTTCCTCCGGGTACTCCGGTTTCCTCCCCCTGTACAAAGACATGCATGGTAGGCTGATTGGCGTGTCTAAAGTGTCCGTACTGTATGAATGGGTGTATGAATGTGTATGTGATTGTGTCCTGTGATGGACTGGCACCCTGTCCAGGGTGTACCCTGCCTCGTGCCCGATGATTCTTGGGATAGGCTCCAGGTTCCCTGTGACCCTGAAGATAGATGGATGGAAGGAAATATAATTCTGTAAAAATGGGGCAGTAGTGTTGTTGTTTTTTCCATATGTAGATTAGGTTAAAAATATACAGGTAGGTGTGGCATCTTTTAGTGAAATTGGAAAGAAATCTGTAAATGTGATTCTCCCCCTTTTCACTTTTGGGGAGTACTAAATTTTTAAACATTAAAACTTTCCCAAGCTGCCCCACAAACAGATGTTCACATTGCACAGGCTTTCATTCAAATACATACACATAAAGGTCAAGACTGATAATCCTGGGATTTGTGTTCACAATCTTCCAGTCAATACTGGTCTCTGTTATTGGAAATCATGATACTGTGTCTTCATTCCATGTTTTGTAATAAGAAATAATGTATATTAGTTCTCTTAAGAGAGCTATATCTGAGCTACCGTATATTTAGGATCAGACGTAATTAAGCAAAGCATTTCCACAGGCACAAGATCTGTTTTCTTTTAAATGGTGCATTATCCATCCATCCATTTTCCATACCACTTATCCTACAGAGGGACGACTGGAGCCTATCCCAGGGAACACAAGACATAAGGTGTGGGTATATTCACACACTATAGACAATCTGGAAATCAGCCTACAATCTATTTATCTCTCTCCTAAAAGCTATTAGTCATCTTGCTGTGTTCATCTAGAAACCTATCTGTGTAAACTGTGAAACATGACAAATCGTGATAAAAAATGTGCCTTCAGTGAATTATATGGAACACCACAACAACTCCCACTAACTCGCCCTCGCTCTTTCTCTATTCCTCTTTCTCCCTCTCTTCATTCCTGATATCTGGTTAGTGGTTAAGATTGCAATGATGTGCAGCTGAGAGTTAGCAGTTGTGTCTTACTTCTCTACTGCACTATTTCATGACCCCAGTTTATCAGGATTTTTTTTTACAGGTAACATATTTCACTGCTGAGGAACATTGATTAGATTAAGACAGTTTCATAACCCATATTACCAAATAGGTTTTACAGATGATTTTTGGTTTCACTCAACAACCTGACATTTTGTTTGACATTCTGTTAGACACTGATAAAAGTAATGTTGTTAGCTCTCGGTCCTGGACACAGCCCATGTCGATAATAGAATGGTGAACTGCATTGATGGGGTTGTTATTTATTCAGGGATTAACCATGAACCAAGATTGTACTTGGGCATGTCAACGTACAACATCCATCCATCCATCCATTTTCTGTACTGTTTATCCTTACTGGGTCATGGGGAACCTGAAGCCTATCCTAGAGAGCATGGGGCACAAGGCGATGGACACCCTGGACCGGGTGCCAATCCATTATAGGGTACAATCACACACACATTCACACACTATGGACACTTTGGACATGCCAATCAGCCTACAATGCATGTCTTTGGACTGAAGGAGGAAACCAGAGTACCTGGAGAAAACCCCCGAAGCACGAGAAGGACATGCAAACTCCACATACAGAGGGCTGTAGCGGGAATCGAACCTTCAAACCTGAAAGTATGAGGCAACCATGCTAACAACTAATCCACCATGTCCTCAAAGTTTAACAACAGTAATATTATTATATTTTTCAATTTAAATGTTCAGAACTGCCACCAAAATCCTAAATATAGCCTTCCTCAAGTGCAGAGAGATAAGGGAAAAACTGACCAAGTGGTCCTTGGCTCTTGGGATGCTCTTCTGACTATTCTTCTGACTCCCTGGTCAGAAATCTTGCGAGGAGCTTCTGTGCATGGCCCGTTGATGATGGAGTGATGTTGCTTCCACTTATGGATAATGGCCCCAATGGTGCTTACTGGAAGATTCAGAAGTTTTGAAATACATCTGTATCCGATTCCATCAATATGCTTTGTAGCAATAAGGTTGTGAAGGTCTTGGGAGAGCTCCCTTTTACCCGTCATGAGATGTTTCTTCTGTTACACCTTTGTAATGAAAAGAATTTTCATAGATCATCAGTTTACTAACCCAGCTGATATTAATTTGCACAGATAGGAGGTATAATTACTTACGGATTTCAGCTGGTTCCTTGCCTTACCTTGCCTTGGAGAACTGTTTTTTTTTCTTAGCGTTTTCAAGACTTTTTTCCTGTGTCATTCCACTTTATTACACATAACATTATTCGTGGAATTTAATGTTGTTAATTCTTTATATTTCCAGATTTCTTCAGTTAATACTGATGTCTGGTGAAAATTTCATGAGAATAGTCTCATTGGAAATATATTTACTGAAGCAAATGTTGACGCGTTCAATACTTATTTCCCCCCACTGTATGTGTTCCAGACACCAGGCAGATATTGACCACAAAGAATTTGCAACCAAGTATTAAAAATGACTATTTAATTATGGTTGTTAGTTTGTCCAATTATTTTTGCTTCCCTGATGTAGGATGACCACATATAAAACATGCTGTAATTCACCTGATTTGGATGTAAATACCCTTAAATTGTAGCTGAAAGTCTGCACTTTGAGTTTACAGCCCAATCCTCTCATTAGGCGTGGTTAGCGCAAAGTATGTGCTATTCTGTGCTCTGACACACAGTGATTCATAAAAGCATTGTTATACGTATAATTAAGAAGTGTAATGCACTTCTCACAACCTTGTCGGCTCTTCCTTTTGAGATAAAGGATGGAATTTTGCATTTACACAACAGCACAATCCTTAACCACACCGGCATTCGTCAGACCAGTTCAGCTTTGCTCTAACAGTGTCCAGACACACGATGAGGGACAAGGGTGAAATAGTGCAGTTTATTGCTGTTCAATTAGCTACAGGCTCCAAGAGAGCCAGAAATCTATCATATCACTGAAGAGTGTGCTGGCTCAGGATCGTATGTTTAAAGCTCTAACAGCAGAGCTACACATAGCTACGTGATAATGAAGATTATCCGTACCATGATACCGCATGGTTCGTTCTTGTTATTTGGAAGACTGCTTATGTGGTTTCCATGAAGCAAGTCAACAACACCTTTGATAGTGTTATTCCTCAGAAACATGACACACAGCCAGAAATCCTGCTGGACACAGACTCCATAATAAAATGAAGCATCACAGTAGAATACTTTTATGAGCACATTTATAAGCACTACTTATGACCTAGAGACTAAAAGAGTTCGATCCCATTGATCTTATAATTAATAATAGTTAAATGTATTTGGAAAATCTATGTTCATAGCCTGTGAGGCTGGTTATTGTTGTTTTGGTATTAAACCCATGTGCAAGTCATAAAATAAGGAAATAAGGGAAAGCTCATTTCAGTCACATGAACGTTCTGGATGATACATGAAAATTATTATTTTTTTTTTTAATGAATAACTATTTAGAAACTGAACCTAGTATACTGAAGACAAGTTTATATATACCACATTTCATACACAAACGCAATTCAAAATGCTTTATATAATGAAAAGTTAAATAAAAGTATTTAAGGAAGAAATAAAAGACAACTTTCTGTGGCTTAGTGGTTCACCTCACACCTCCAGGATCCGGGGTTCGAGTCCCTCCAGGGCCATGTGAAATCGGAGTTCACATGTTCTCCCCGTGCTGGGGGGGTTTCCTCTGGGTACTCCGCTTTCCTCCCCCAGTCCAAAGACATGCATGGTAGGCTGATTGGCGTGTCTAAAGTGTCCATAATGTATGTGATTGTGCCCTGTGATGGACTGGCACCCTGTCCAGGGTGTACCCTGACTCGTGCCAGATGCTTCCTGTGATAGGCTCCAGGTTCCCCGCGATCCTGAAAAGGAATAAGCAGTAGAAGACGGATGGATGGAACTTTCTGTAGATGTGAATAATTTAAAAGGGTAAGTGCAGTATGTAGAAAGAAAGTATCAGAGGCACAGGAACAGGGTGGGTTTTTTTTTATTATTCTGTACTTGAAAATTAATAGATTTGGGGCATATCAGAGATCTTCTGGCAGCTGATTTCAGCTTTGGGCGGCAGCATAGCAACTAAATGCTTTCTCATCATATTTGGTTCTATAATATATTTTATTAGGTAGATTCAATTTTATTTAAGAAGTGATTTATAATCATCACTTATCATTTGAATAGTTTCCATTTAAATGAGAAAAAACACTCATATTTAGTAAACACTGAATGTGAGTAGACTTTACATTTCTGTAAGTGAGAACATAAGATGTGAATGAAAAAGGCAGTGAAACCATATTCATCACATTTCTATGAATATGGCTTGACAGTATCTAGCTTAACTATGTTAATATGTAATATGTATGGTGATAGCCATATACTGAAGACATGAATACCTTCAGTGACCTCTAGTGGTTTAGTTTCTTGTGCACTGTTACCAGTGCTGAGGTTTTTAACCCTTGTGTTCTGTTCGTTATTTAGCAGTGGATGTACTGTTCACGGCTCATACCATCTTTAGGAACCTGAGACAGAAATGAATATTTGAAATAACCAACCTTGAATACATTTATGTTTCTGGGGAACAGTGAAAAAAAAAAAAAAGTTTCATGTTGAAAATGTATTGTGCGTTTACACTTAAAATGTCAAAATTTAAAACATAAACAGAGCAAAAGAGTTAAATTCTTACTGACCACTTGATCCTGTCTATGCACTGTGTACAGAGTTAATTCTGATAAATTGTGTATAGCAACATACACTATATGGTGAAATGTTTGTGGTTACCTGACCGTAACACTCATATGTACCCCAACACCCCCTTTCTGTTCTAATAACCTCCTCTCATCTAGGTAGGCTTTGCACTAGATTTTGGAACGTGGCTTTGGAGATTTGCCCATTCAGCCACAATAGTGAGATCGGGCACTGATGTTGGATGAGGGGGCCTGGGGCACAGTCGGCATCTTAATTGCTTCCAAGGTGTTCAGTGGGGTTGAGGTCAGGGTTCTGTTCAGAACACTTGAGTTCTTCAACTCCAACTTTGGCTAACCATGTCTTCATGAACATGGCTTTGTACATAAGGGGTGTTATCATGCTGGAACATGTTTGGACCCCTTAGTTCGACGTATGGGTGTAATGGTCAGTACACACATTTTGACATATAATGATCTTTTTCCAATCCAGTTTTGGTGCCTACTGTAGCCTCAGATTCATGTTCTTGGCTGACAGGAATGGAACATTGTAGCCTATCTTCTTCAAGGTTTGACATGTTGTGCGTTGATGCTTTTCAGCTCACGTTTGGAAAGAGTGGCTATTTGAGTTACTCTAGCCTTCCTGTCAGCTCAAATTAGTCTGGACTTTCTCCTCTGATCTCTCTCATCAACAGAACTGCAGAGCTGCCACTCTTTGGGCAGCTGAAGCAGAATTATATATTTTTCTCAACATTCTGCATGAATGTGGAACCATTGGTCCAATAGGCTTTATAAATAAATCTTACAAGAATCGTCCTTGTCCATGGTTCAATCAGCATATACGAGGAGTGAAACTTGAAAAACATGTCTACCATTGGTCGCGCAATGTTCAGCAGGTATTAGACAAGCTTAATGAGGGCCAAGATTTCTTTAAATTATCTTGGTTTTTCTTTGATTTGGGTGTTTATAGGATCGCATAATATTATGTCATATATTTTAATGTCTTTAAGGGCCCTAAACGGCTTGAACCCCAATAATTGCTGCTTGCAGCTATATTTCCATTATTATTATTATTATTATTGGACTGGCACCCTGTCCAGAGTGTACCCTGCCTCGTGCCCGATGCCTCCTGGTATAGGCTCCAGTTCCAGCTCCAATTTTTAATTACCTTAATCCGATTAAAGTCATACTCGAAGTAAACACAAATTGAATTAAGACGTGGAGTATTCCTGTTTTAGTCGCATTATTGAGGTGTATTACAGACACCTTAACCACACTAGTGTGTGGGAGTTTTCACCGCATTTTGCGACAGGACACGCACACACACGGCGGTGCTCAACCGTTTTACAGCAAACAAGAGAGCACGGGTGCGTCCCAAACCGTACTTACCTACTATAGGCCTATAGTGGGCGAAATACATGCATCTCGGCTACTATATAGAAGGTTTGGTACGCAGCCCACGGTTTCAAGCAGTTGTCTATTAGCATGTACAGCATGACAAATAATTAACCGCACATGAAACGTTCGTAAACATATATACACATGCATTTTATTTATTTATGTATATATATATATATATATATATATATATATATATATATATATATATATATATATATATATATATATATATATAAAAAACACCCAAAACTATATGCACAGTACCGGCTCGTGTTGATACGAGAAATTCTGGAGGGACGTCGGAGGCGTGGTGCGGTGACGTCATAACGTGCGCCGTTAATCGAACTATGTTCTAGGATCTAGAACATGTCAAACGGTACATGAAAGGAATATTCCAAAAGCGACTCATGTAAACACCTTAATCGCAATATTGTCTTATTCAGAATAAGGTCAATAATTAGATTACTGCTGTCCATGTAAACTTAGTCATTGTTGTCTGTGCGTTGGCGTATGAGTTGCTCTGGTTCATGGCGACAGAAAAGTTGCGCATTTCCTCCTCTCCGTTCTGCTCCGCTCTCGCCCAGGTGAGTAGCTCGATTAATCATGTCTGTATACTGTAGGTTCCTCCTCACAGGCCGCACCTCAGACACCTCACTATAACCTATTGCGAGTACTAAAAATAGCACGCGAACCCTGACAACATCTGCTCGGGAGGAAGAACGCAGCGCGTGAATGGACTTAAATGTCCATATAATCGATTCCCATTTCGTAAAAGTCCTGTAGTAGTCGGTGTGGTTTAGGACGGAACCCGGTGTTGCGTAGATTACTTTTCATTTTGTTTTGGGTTTTTTTCTTTCCCCCTTGTTTTTTTAACGCGGTTCCTGGAACTCGTGCGCTTTGCACGCGCAGATAATCCGGTTTTCCTCGGCGCTCGTGCGTGTCTTGAAGACGACAGTATCAGTGATTATGGCGCGTTGCCATGGAACAGGTGGTGGTGCTGCTGGTGGTGCGCTCAGGATTTGATGATCTAAAGCGAAACTTCCTGAAACACTGTGCCGAGAACAGTGATCAAGCGAAGCGCTGGAGGAATTCTAACCGGAACTGAAAACGAACTCCTTTGGGATCGGGACTGAAGGATTTAACAGGTAGGCTTATTGTAACTTTGGTAGTTTCGTCTCGTGACCAAACGTTTGTTAACAACAACTTACGTAAACATTGTTTCATGTTTGATTAATGACACCGTGTTTGAAGGTTTATTTTACTCTCTCTCTCTCTCTCTCTCTCTCTCTCTCTCTCTCTCTCTCTCCGCCTGAATGGACTAAACGTCGCCTTTTGTCGCTTTTTTTTTCAATCTTTTGAATCATTTTTGTCGTGTTTCTGTATCATCTAGGACAAAACAACGACAACAAAACGAGTACATTTAGTTAAAATGAAAATGCCACAGGCGACAGAAAGGCCGAACTGAGGTGTGTAGAGAGAGAGACACATACACACAGACAGACAGACACATACAGACAGACAGAGAGAGACACACAGAGAAAGAGAGAGAGAGACACACAGACAGTGTGTGTGTAGGCTCAGAACAACATGTGACCCGTTTCTTCCCTCGACTATTTTCTCTGTTACAGCTGGACAGAAATGCTGATATTTGTTTTTGTGCTGTGTGGCTTCACCGTTTGTGGACTCTGTGTGTGTGAGAGAGATGCACAAAGGTCCAAGCAGGTAGAAGACAGAAATGCCGGTGAGTTACTTCAATAATATGGATATGGATAACCAAACCCAAAAAGTCTAGAGTATAGTCCAGTTGAATCAGTGAGGACGAGCACGCACAGTGTGTTTACTAGCCTGCATTATCCAGGGTTAGGAAACAATGAATGAAAGAATGACTGGAAACTGTGATTACATTAATCATGTTTACACAACTTAAAACCTGTTTCTGAACACTGTTTCTAATATACACTGTCCGCTTTAGTGTAGTTCATTTCTTCTTTAAAATATTAGGCTCATTATGTATGTTTAAATGTGAACTGTAATATTCTGGCTATTTATTGGAGTGTTTTATCCCTGAACTTCCCACTGACTGATCATTGGTGACATTATTTATAGCCCTGCTTGTTTTCCAGTCATTAAAGGTTTGGGTTAAATCATTTTATTTCAAGGGACCAGTCAAATAGACTTATAACTAGGGCTGGGTATCGCGACCAATTTTGGGGATTTGATTCTTATTTATATGGATTCGGTTAGATATCGATTCCGTTAGATTCAATATTGAGTCGTTATCAATATTTCATTTAAAATGTTCGTTTTGCAGACTTGGAATCCATGTTTTAATTTAAATGCTGGTAACTGAAACCCTTCCTACTTGGCTATATTAGTGAAATACACATTTACATTAACAACAGGGCCCACACAATTATGTTTAAGTTTACTTTTTTTATATAACTTTTTACTTTTACTTTGAGCAACAAACATTGTAACAAGAAATCATTTCCCGAATCGATATCGTTTCGCTAAGTTGAAGGTCGGTTTAAAATCGCACAATCGATATTTTTTTACTCAGCCCTACTAAAAACTATAAGAACTCTAATAATAATTACAACTCTGTGGGGTAATGGCGGTTTGTGATTTCTTCTAGTGTAACAAAACTAAGAAAAGTAAAAAAAGTTACAATGGTACTTTAAGGTTGCCACACTTAGTAGTTAGAAATATGGAATGATTTCATTAATGATTTGTCATGTGGTTCTCAAACGTTTGCAGTCAGGAACTCCTTTTATCTATTTTTAAAAAAAACCAGGAACCATATCCGTACAGATTTATGTTGCTAAGGTTACGTCTACGTTACTCTGAATAGATCCGAACACTGCATTTTTCGTCGACACCGGCGTTTTCGATCGTTTTCCAAGCATTGCTTGTCCACACTGAAACGTCTGAAAACACTCACATCGTTATTCTGCGAATGCGTCAAAACACAGGAAGCTTTGGCCGGTGCCATTTCCTTCAGGCGTTTACTTAAAAATGCAATCTGAAGGCTGTACAACGTGACATTAATCTTTAACGAAGCTATCAAACTGGATCACCATCTTGTTTGTTTTGAGTTGAATGTGTTACATGACTGTGTCACGTGACTAAAACATTTTCGATTATCAGTTTTCTCAGTCCACACTACAATGTGAAAACGGTGTTTTCAAATGCGTTCACTCGAGAGAGCGTTTCCAAAAAGCTCGGTTTTCGCTGTACAAAACCACCATCTCTGTGTGGTCGGAAGGCCGAAACGTAGTGAAATAGATGCGTCTTCAAATTTATCCGGATTAATTAGACATAGCGTAACATAATCCAGCTATTTAAATAATAAGCAAATTAATTGTGTATATACAGGAATATTTTGGGAATATAGACTTTTTCAATGTCTTTCTAAACATTTGTTTTTGTTTGTTTTTGGTTTGCATGGAACTCCTTCAATATAATGACTGATCAAAAAGTTATCTCAATAAAAATGTCAATTCCCCGCTTGGGTCTATGTCTCACTGCTATGATTGGATTTGAAAGAAAATTGAACATTTTATTAATCAGTGGGAGTCATACACAGCAGCAGGTTTGACCAAACCACATTATTTGTTTTAATTCCTCATGCGTCCAAACTGCTAGATTGTTTTCAATATTGTATACACTAAAAGCACAAATAGCTTTTTTGTTGTTGTTTTGTTTGGTTTAACTCTGTAAGTGATCAGATTTTCAATAAAGGTCTTTAAGACTGACACCATTTTAAAAAGCGTCTCAGAAACAGCGTCCATCTAATGTCACAAACACGATGAGGATAAACTGTTGTATATTATGCAGTGGATGTAAAAAGTCTACACACCCCCGTTAAAATGGCAGGTTTTTGTTATGTAAAAAATATAAACCAAAATAAATAATGTCAGAACTTTTTCCTCCTTCAGTGTGAAATTACATGTATAAAAATTATTGTGAAAAACAATCAGAAACCGTTTTTTTTAAAGTAAAAAATAAAAACTTGCAATAACCTAGTTGCATATGTGTGCACACCCATAAACTACACCACTCAGTCTTTTTGAGTCTACAAGCGTGGCACATCTTGACTTGGCAATATTTTCCCACTCTTTCTTGCAAAAACATTCTAGATCCATCAAAATGCAAGGATATCTCCTGTGCACAGCCAGCTTCGGGTCACTCTACAGATGTTTAGTTGGATTCAGGTCTGGCCTCTGACTAGATCATACAAAAACTTTGATCTTCTTTTGGTTAAGCCATTCCTTTGTTGATTTGGAGGTATGCTATGGGTCATTGTTGTTGTCCTCAAAGGTGAAATTCCTTTTCGTTTTCAGTTTTCTGGCTAACTTTTTCTACCTGAAGTTTTGCACTAAAATCGACTGACATTTGTAGCTATTCCTGATCTCCTCCACCTTGATAAAAGTGACCAGTTCTGGCTGAAGAAAAGCAGCCCTAAAGCATGATGCTGCCACCACCATGCTTCACTGTGGATATGGTGTTCTTTTGTTTGTGTTCTGGGGTTTTTTCGCATCCAAGATATCTTTTGTAATTACTGGAACTGTTCTACATTTTGGAATTGATCTCATCAGACCAGAACACATTTTGCCACATAGTTTGGGATGATTCGTTAGGCTTGGATGTTTTTGTGAGAAAGGGCTTTTGTCTAGTCATCCTACTCCATAGCCCAGACATGAGAGATTGTTGTCGAATGCACATATTCCTGCAGCTCCTTTAATGCTGCCTTTGGTCTCCTGGCAGCCTCCCTGGTAAGTTTGTGTCTTGTCCTTTTTAAAAATTTTGGAGGGATGTCTTGTTCTTGGTGGTGTCACTGTGGTGATCCATTTTTGATGATTGCCTTTATGGTGTTCCATGGTACATCTAATGTTTTGGGAATTCCTTTATACCCCTCTCCTGATTTATAACTTTCAACAAGTGAGATGCCACACACGTTTGTAAGCTCTCTGTGGACCATGGCTTCAGCAGTCAGATGAAACCAAGAAGATGTGAAGGAAATCTTACAGAAACAGCTGGTCTTTATTTGGGGTTAATCAGAATAATTGCATTGATGACAGCTGTATGATAATTATTTTGAACATGCTACTGGACGTGATCTAAAAGGGTGTGCGTTCACCTATGCAACCAGGTTATTGCAACTTTTTTTTTTGTTTCCCCATTTTGTTTAAAATGTTTGAATGTTTTTCACTTAATTTTTATACGTTGTAATTTCACATTGGAGGTGGGAAAAGTTCCGAGATGATTATCTTGGTTTCATTTTTTTCCTTTCTTGGTTTCATCACAACATCCTGGTGTGTAGACTTTTTATATCCATTATATATGTCAGTTGAAATATTTTAAAATATCTGTCTGTCTGTGGTCTCCCTGAGGGGTTACATGAGCAGTTATGCGAACTCTCGCCGATGCTGAGCTTATGCAGGCAGTGAGAAGTGTTAACAGCTTAATGAGTTTATAGGTCACATTCATTACTTTGAAACTGGCTGTAACTTGCAAATAAAAGGCAATGCCTTGTGGGTAGGAAGTGTGTACTCATTAACAGAAATACTGATTATGATTATTATTACTGCTGCTACTATTAGTACTACCCCATATAGTGTATGTGTAATGTTGGCTATTTTCGCCCTGGACAGTGTTTACGGAAGAACAGGAGGCCAATACGTTTTTAGGACGCCACCTGCTGTACAACCGATTCGACTTTGAAATGTTCACCCCAGGCAACTTGGAGAGAGAGTGTCTCGAGGAAGTGTGCAACTATGAAGAAGCGCGTGAGGTTTTTGAAAATATTCCAGACACAGTTGAGTAATTCAGTTCTTTGGAAACAACACATTCTTTCACCAAACCTGTGCCATCAACTTTGTGACTCATTACAAAAACACACCTACATAATAAACGTACAGGCTATCGTGTTTACCTGCTGAATAGGTCAACTTGTTTGTCGTATTGAGTTACACATCATCATTAGCTGTGTAACGAGCTGATGTACTGCTGTTGATGATAACATTTCTTTGGGTGTGTGACATTTTGTTTGTTTTCAACAGGATGCTTTCTGGCAAAAGTATACAGAGGGTAAGTCGGAGCTGTGTGTCTGTACTGGTTTTATGACCTGTTTATCTCTTGCTGTATATTTTGCTTATTGTGTTTATTATTCTTGGTTTTCAGTGTTGCAAAATAATCCAGTTTTTATTATTTTACCTCAAGAAACATTTTATCGATGGTCTTCTACAACCCCAATTCCAAAAAAAAGTTGGGACGCTGTGTAAAATGTAAATAAAGACAGAATGCAATGATTTGCAAATCTCACAAACCTGTATGTTGTTCACAATAGAACATAGAAAACATATCAAATGTTTAAACTGAGGAAATTTACCGTTTTAAGGAAAAATTTTAATTTGATGGCCGTAACACGTCTCAAAAAATTTGGTATGGGGCAACAGAACACTGTATTCTGTATTTATTTACATTTATTTACATTTTACACAGCATGTCAACTTTTTTTTTGGAATTGCGGTTGTAGTCCAAATGTACAGGAATGTGCAGGGAATACAGATATAAAAACATAATACAGGTTATAAGTTAAAAAAGCCAGCATGTTTACAAATGACCGTCTTTTTGGAGTTTGACATCATCTCCCTGTGTCCGTGTGGGTTTCCTCAGTGTTCTCTGGTTTCTTCCCACCTCCCAGAAAGAGACTTGGATCATCGATGTTAAATTGCTTCTTGGTGTCCCGTTCAGGGTACATTCCCACCTTTTGACCTGTGCCCCCAGAATACGTTCTGGATCCACTACAACCTTCACCAGGGATGAAGTAGTTACTGAAGATGGATGAATGAATAAATAAATGAATGATGAATCAAGATGTGATGCCACAGCACAGGACAGTTTATTTTTTGAAAGTTATTCTGTGGTGAATCAGGAGGCTGTTTCATGAACACGGCATGAGGATCCACCTATGTGTTTTAGGATGTGCAGAGGAAACCCACACAGGTGTGGGGAGAACATGTGAAACTCCACACAGACAGTAGTAACCTGAGCTCAAGATCAAACCGGGAACCCTGGAGCTGTCACCATGGTGACAATTATTTATATACTAGGAAATATTTATTTATCTGATAAAGGATTTTTTTTTTTTTTTTTTTTTTACTTTCAATTGACCGTTCATATGTTCATGAAGCAAAAAAGCAGAACAGTAAGAATCTTATCTGTGTACAACTCTAGGCTCCTTGTTTATCTATAATCCCAAACCTGCTCCTCCACTTTTTATTACCTAATATGACAACGTGTACAGTCTATTGATGGCTCTTATCTTCGATTCAAGCAATATAATACTTTGGGCACAAGTATTATTTCCCTGTTATCTGCTTACAGCTTTGTTTTCAATGTGGCAGTGAAAATCAGGGTGCAGTTATTTGGTTCGAAGGAAACTGAATTGATGTATGAGTAAAGGTTCTTCATTTTTGATTGGTGTGCCACACTTGGGAATATTTCCATGACTTCATTAACTATGGCTGTATTGCTACAACTAACCATTTTAGTCACAATAAGCTGGGTGGACATTAACAATTTTATTTCCCATTTTGTTCCTTGTAATGTTGCGATTCGGTTTTGATGGCACTCTGTTGTCAAACTTTAGTGAAATTAATGTTGTGTGTGTAATTTAAAAATATCTTCAAGTATCATGATCATTTGTTGTCCACCCCCAATGCTTCAGCCTTTTCCTCTGTTGTGTTTGTAGATGAGCATTCATTTTCTTAACACACTATAACATGTGCCCAATTCTCCACTAATGTTATAGGAATTAAAACGTCATCATTAATATTAAAACCCTTAGTGTATAATGTGTGACAAGACATTAAATGTCCTAAAGGACAATATTCACAGATGCAGCATGTTTTAAATGGGGTTTTTAAAGAAAGAAAAAACTAACTAAAAGGACATACTTACCACATACTTATTCGCTGGTTTGCTAAAATACTGAAGGATTTTAGCTGATGATTTTAACAAGTCTACTATTTAAAACTGTCCTAAGCATTTGATGAGGCTTTTAGAAATTCGTTTTAGATATGACTAGAATTTATGGCTAAATATTAAACATGGTTACACTGTTATGTGCTTTTCAATGATATTTGCAGCTCAGAAACCGGGGCAGAAAATCGATGTGACTGCTCTGTTGGTGGGCATCATCGCAGGGGGCGTGGCCATCATCATAATGGGTCTCCTGATCTGGTATTCCTGCCGGAAGCAATGCAAAAATAAGTAAGGACATGCTACACAAGCGGGTTACAGTAAAATATGCATGCAGGGCGTTCCGATTAAGGCAAGATATTTTTCTCAAAGCCATTAACATTGGTATTCTGAGGTCATCAGATGTTATCAAACTTTTTTTTTTTTTTGGTTTTGTAAAATGTCTAAAGACTCATTATAATATGTTACTTGCCTCTCACTGTTGTTGAATGTAGTAATTTTGTCATGTTCCTTATTAACATGTCTCTACACAGATTATTTTGACAGGTTAGCTATAATCAGTAAATATAATCTACAATACTACTGTATGTAGTCCATAATAAACTGGCATACTGAGCAGAATACTTGCAGTTTACCTTTTCTACCGTCTTTTCCTGATTAGAAGACCATTTTTTGAGCACATGCTGTTACTTGTACATTGAACAAACACACTTAGTAAACAAGTAAACAAACCCAGCTGCTGTAGCAATTAGAAATCATCAAAGTGTTGCCAGATTGAAACCTGCATTCCAGTTACGCACGAGAGACATGTAGCTATGAGACATTGCTATATCTATGTGCTAAGTACAAATCGAGAGAAGCTCAGGACTGAGGACGTGTCTGTTTTACTATGGGTATATGTCATTTTAAACGTGTTTGATTTGAATGCTTTTCTAAGCTTAAACCAGCTAAGATGTATAAACGTTTGCTGTAGTACTTTTTATTTTTTTATTTTTTATTTTTTTTTAAAGAATCATTATTCTTTCATCAGCGTAGGGTAGGTAGCTTGATGGCAACGTTTCCTCCAGTATAGTTTAACTTTCAATAGAAATCATAACAAGGAGTAACTGTAAAAGTTACAAACATTCAAAATATTTATCTTTAAAACACACAAATATATGCAAAGAATAAGTATTTTAAATGTTGGCTACTGGTGTCATGTGTCAGTATCTTGAACAAGAAGCTACAGTAAATGTCAAACCAGTGTGGGGGAAGTACTCTGGTTAGCTTGGTTCTAACTTTGAAACGCTGCCTGGTACGTTTATGTGGCTTGCACTGTAAAACAATGTATATGTTGTTGTTCTCTGAAGAAGTAGAATTGTCGAGTGTCTACTCCAGATAAGTGTTTGTGTAACACTACAGTTGTTCTCTGGAATATCCATGTTTTTAGCTATGTTGCAATTTAACATCTGGACTGTGTGTGGTCAGGCCCGTCAGGAGTCGTTCGAGACGCAGTAATGCCTCTGTGATCATTAGAAGGCTAGAGGAGGTGTCGCTGCACCCCATCCCTGCTCCTCCTTTATCAGATGAAATGGAAGCACATGGTCTCCCCTCCTATGAGCAGGCCATTGCTATAACTGGACCCCATGATGCACCACCACCGCCATATCCTGGGTACAACACACACACACACACACACACACACACACACACACACACAGATGCACACGTACGTTCACACTAATGATTTGAGCTGAATGCTTTTTTTTTTAACCGCATGTAAAATCGTACACATGGAATTGCTGCTGTCCGGTTTCACTGAACAGACTTTACTCTTGTAGGCTGTGCCGCATACAAACCATCCATACACGCTGTCAATAAGGCATCTTGCACAGTGTAGCATCACATGCATTTTAAAGGTGCCTGTCACAACATACACCAAGCTGAAAGTTAGTATGACCCTAATTTCAACTTTAGATGCTTTCTGATATCTTGTACACTTTTCCGGCCACAAGTTTCAGGATCTCGAAGGTTGCGATCTGATTGGTTGTCTGCATTTCCATACACACATGGTTTAATTTTCACTGGATGGGATCTCATTTTTAAAAGTGTCATATTCAGGTGTGTGTCGTTTAACATTCTATGTTAATGTGTCTGAAAATGATAGCAGTTGGTCATGTTGAAAACTCAGACTGTAATTCCAACACTAAATTCCTCACATTATTAACAGGAATGCCTATCAATAGCAGTTATAGTGTAATACACACAACCGTAAGAAACGGGTCGTGACTCAACTCAAAATGACATGAACATGCACTTGGAGGAAGAGCGATAAGTGTTTCTGCATCACTGTTTAGATGTTTTCTGTAGTGCTGAATCTAAAGGCTTTTCTATCGTTAATTGACATTTTTTTATATGGTATTGGTAACATGCTACTTTCTAAAGAAGCCCATTATATCATTGTTCGTGCAATGATTATCCGTCCTTATATCCATCTGTCTCTCCATACATGCGTTATCTCTCCAGCCATACAGTGGGCTCGGAAAGTATTTAGACCTCTTGTATTTTTTGCACACTTGATTGTGTTTATAAATTTCATTTAAAATTGATTAAATTGCCTTTTTGTCTATTAAGCTACACACAATAATCCATAATGACGAAGCAAAAATGTGTGTTTGGAGCTTTTTTGCTAATTTGTTTAAAAAATCAACTGATATCTCCTTTAGATAAGTATTCAGACCCTTGCTTTAGGCACTCCAAATAGCTCAGGTGCATCCTTTTGCTCTGAAAGTCACTATAAATTGACTTGAGGGGATTTAAAGAATTTAGAAAGGGGTGTGTGTGGGGACTCACAATTACCCTTGAATGTCAGACCAAAAACCAGGATATGAATTCCATGGAACTCTCTGTAGACCGCCAAGACATAGATCTGGATAAAGGTATAAAACCATTTCTAAAGCCTTGGATGTTCCCGTGAGCACAGTGGGCTCCATTATTGTTAAATTGAAGAAGTTTGGAATCACCAGGACTCTTCTTAGAGCTGTCGGAAAACGGAATTAACCGGCAAGAAGTGCATTGGTCAGGGAGGAGACTAAGAACCCGATGGCCAGTCTAACAGAGCTTCAGAAGTCCTTAGCAGAGATGGGAGGACCATCTCGGAAATACTCCATCAGTCAGGCCTTTATGGTAGAGTGGCTAAACAGAAGCCAGTCTTGAGTAAAAGGCATATGGCAGGCTCTTGAAGGAGTTAACTTTTGAGGCTGAACTACAGCAACTGGTAATACTATCACTACGGCATAGCATCCCAAATCCAGGGGTGCAAAGCTTATAAAGACGTATTCAAGAAGACTCGAAGCTATAATTGCTGCTAAAGGTGCCGAATACTTCTCTTAATAAAAGATTATAGTGTTTGGTTTTTAATGAATTTGCAAACATTTCTGAAAACTTGTTTTTGCTTTGTCTTTTTGTGTTATTGTGGGGGGCACGGTGGCTTAGTGCTTAGCACATTTGCCTTGTATCTCCAGGGTTGGGGGTTTGATTCCCACCACCGCCCTGTGTGCATAGAGTTTCCATGTTCTCCCCATGCTTCAGGGGTTTCCTCCAGTTTTCTCAAAGAGTCCAAAAACATGCCTTGTAGGCTCCAGATTGTTCGTTGTGTGTGTGCACACGCACGTTTGTGCCCTGTGATTGATTGGCACCCCGTCCAGGGTGTCCCCCACTTTGTGCCCCAAGATGCCTGGGATAGGCTCCAGGCTCCCTGTGACCTTGTGTAGGATAAGTGGTGTGGAAAGTGGATGGATGGACGGATTATGACTTATTGTTTGTAGATTAATGGCAAAATGCGAATACTAAAGGGCTTTAGAATATTTTCCATACCCACTGTACATACATTGATCATCCTTATATGCATCAATCAATACATGCACAACCGTGCTGAGCTTCATTATATCTTCTTTAATATGCAGTGATTCTTAGGCTTCTGTGATTAATTACGAAACTATCATATCTTTTTCCGCAGATCGAGACCAGGCACCATTCAACGATAACCCAACCCTGTCATCAAGTAAACCTGGATTGGGTGTTTATTAATTTAAACCAGAAACTGTAATGTGGTGTTATGAACTATGTTTTGTTTCAGAATCACTTATAGAGCTGGCTTGTTTATGAATAATGTCTATAATGTACTGGTTGTACACTAATTAGAAGGTTTAATTTATCTAATATTTGATTGCTCCTACATTTTGCAGTGCTGTATAAGTAGATATTTGGCCAGGTCATTTCAGTTTACATTTGTGAATGAAGCACACTAAGATGATGCTAAATGCCAAGAGCCTATAATGCATTTGATTCCATATGTCTGTGAGGGCTTTTGATGAAGGAAAATAGTGAAGAAAGTTGATTAATAAAATTGTGAATACTACATATAGAACTCAGTTGTTTCCCATTAACACTGACCTACTAAACAATACCAGCTTTACCTCGTTTACCTCTCTTTTTTTATATAATGTTTGTTGATATGCTTATAATTGACACATTTTTTTCTTTATATTTTGTTAATTATGTCTCATTTTGTTCATCTTTTGTCCTGTCTGTAAGTGTGGAATGTAGCCACACAAATCAGAACACTGTTCTATTAATTGAGATTAATGTAGCTCTTATTTTTTTCTAGCAAAAGGATGTGGTTTTGGGGAAATTACGTGGTCAACCAAAGGTTCCTCCTTGTTGGCTGACTTTTTTTTTTTAATTATTTCAATGTTTTGGTAATTATGTCTGTTTACCATAGCAGATAGTTAATATATGTATAATACAAAATAAATAAATTAACACAAAAAGAATGTTTTTTGTATACCAACACATTACCTACAACACTACATTAAGATGCAACTTTGCATGGCTTTATTTTACATGTTATACATGATTAAAATATTGTTTTAGTATCTACACTCCTAGGCAAAAAAAAATTGGGCCAACCCCAAAATGTCAAAATATATTTTAATTTACAGTGGATATAAAAAAGTCTAGACACCTGTTAAAATGGCAGGTTTTTGTGAGGTAAAAAAAAATTACCAAGATAAATAATGTTTCTACCTTTTTATTGTGAAATTTTAACCTATTGATTAAAAAAATATCCAAGGATCACAGCTGGATAATTGCAGAAGTTGCATCTTGGGGTCAGAAAGTCTCCAAAACTACAATCCGAAGTTTCCTACATCACCACAAGTTGTTTGGAAGGGTTTCAAGAAAAAAGTCTCTACTCTCATCCAAAAACAAACTCGAGCATCTTCAGTTTGCCAGACACTACTGGAACTTCAAATGGGATCGTGGTCTATGATCAGATGAAACCAAAATAGAGCTTTTTGATAATAAACTCCAGAGGGTTTTGGTGCACACAGAGAGGTAGACATATGGAAAAGTACCTCATGCCGATGGTTAAATATGGTGGTGGATCTTTAATGTTTTGAGGCTGTTTTTCTGCCAGAGGACCTGAACATTTTGTTAGGATACATGGCGTCATGGACTCTTATCAAATATTAAATGAACACCTGACTGCCTCTGCCTGAAAGCTTAAAAAGAGCCATGGTTGGATCCTCCAGCAGGACAACAATCCAAAACATACATCAACATCAACACAAAAAGGGTTTACTGACCACAAAATCAAGGTTCTGCCATGGCCATCACAGTCCCCTGACTTGTAACCCAGAGAAAATCTGTGTGGTGAACTGAAGAGGAGAGTCCACCAGCGTGGACCTCAAAATCTGAAGGATCTGGAGAGATTCTGTATGGAGGAACGGTCTCAGATCCCTTGCCATATATTCTCCAACCTCATCAGGCATTATAGGAGAAGACTCTGAGCTGTTATCTTGGCAAAGCGAGGTAGCACAAAGCATTGACTAAGAGGGTGCCAATAAATATTGCACACCTATATTTATATAATATATATACACATACATATTCATTAAACCTGTATTATGTTTGCAGTTGTTTGATGTCCATAAGAGCAGAATATTTCTGTGAATTGTTTACACATGGTTAAAGAATAAAGACAATGTTTCACAGCCCTCTTTGCTCATATTTACCAAGGGTGCCAATAATAGTGGAGGGCACTGTATACAGATAAATTGAAGATAAAGGTATTATTATTATTATTATTATTATCATTATTATTATTCTTAACATTTACTGATATACTATTGCAATTTACTGACATGCCATTACAATTATATCAAATATAAAATGTTATACAGTTCATTATACTGTGTGTTTATTTATTTCTGTCATTCTAAATGTTATTTTAGTTTTATATATATATATATATAAATATTGTGTATAAGACGACCCATGTCTGGTGTGAAATAGAAATGTACATTTTATTTAATTTGTTATACAGCTATAATTTAGTGCTTTTAGTGTATAGGTTGTGAAGTAAATGCAATATTATATTAGATCATAAATCATGTATGTAGAATATAATGCATCATATACACGATATTTACATATATAATTTTTATAATCATTTAACCCCCCCTTTATGATCACAGTACATGATGGATATGATAATTTTACTGTTAATGTTATTATTAGATCTCGGTTGAGTAAAGTGGGGAAAGTGCTAAACTTCCAGCTCGAGTCGGAAGTGCTCGTTGGGAAATGAGCCAAAATGGGGAGCACCGCCGCCGCCGTGTACATCTGAGTGTGTGTGTGTGTGTGTGTGTGTGTATGTTTTATTATTATTATTATTATCATTATTATTATTATTTTGGAGAGTTTATTACACACGGTGATCATCACCCAGCTTTACCATGCGAATCCGCCACCGCGTTGTGTTTAATGTGTGAATGTTCCGCAAAACTCTGTCGGGAAACAGCGTGAGTCCCGAGCCCGCCGCGGGAGGATGGACGGACGCTACCTGGGTTCGGGCTTCGCGGAGCGGCGGGCCACTTCAGGCGAGACCGCGGATTGGGCCTACAGCAACCCGGCCAGGTAGGACACACGCAGGAGAGAAGAGGACAGGAACGGGGGAAAGCTCCACGAGGAAAGGCCGCTGTAGGGCAGGCCTGCGATTGCAGTATAAACACGAGTGCATGTTTTTAAAGTTGTGCACCTTCTTTCTTTTTTTAAACAATTTGATTTGTGTACACGAAAGTAAGTAACTTTGAGCGCTCCCAAACTAGTCGTTTCTTGCGAAATTACACTTTGCACGCTGTAACCTTTTTAAATGCTACAATGCAGTTAGATTTCTTTTTTTTTTTAAACGTGGTTTCAAAGAGATCATCGGTGTCAGAGATGTAGACTGGGAACTATATAAATGATCCGTGAATTCCACACTGCAACTCTTTTGGTTATTAATCAGAGCAGGGTTGTTGTTTTTTTTGTTTTTTGCTTCATGCAGTTGTTAGCTTTTAGCTACAATGTCAATAATCAATGATGAGCCACGTGTCTGCAACTTTGTTTTGGCATTGTTGTTGCGCTTTAGTCCAAAATCGACTCGACCGTAGACCGTTACTCAACCATGTGCATGGACTATCTCGGTTATTGCACGTTTAATGTGGAAGGTGATGCATTAAAGGTGCAATAGTCAACATTTTTCACTTCTTACTAGTACAGATAATGTGGGAAATTCTCTATAAATGACTTTAAAGAATCGTTTAAACTGTTGTCTTAGAACAAGTGTATTCCATAGCTTTAAAAAAAAAAAAAAAACACGTTTGGAAACCTGACTTCAGGTCCGGAAGGTTTGTTTGTATTTGGACTGGCCCCCCCTGTCAGTCATTTTATAGACACGCCCCCCTTTGCATTTGAATAAATCATAGTGATGCAAAGTTGCAGTGTTCATAGAGTTGTATCTTGGCTTTCAAGAAAGCTGAAGGTCTGAGTGCACTTGAAAGTGATGTCATGAGAGGGCTTGCGCATGCTAACAGTGCTTTCATGGTGACTCGGTGTAAGTGACTCGTGGTGTAAATTGTTATTCGCAAATTTGAATAACATCCTTTCCAGGAAAATACACAGATGCCTACACGAAAGTGTATTTTGTTTGCTCTGCCAGAGCACGTAAAGCTCATATAAAGCTACTTTAGGTGCACTTTTGCAGTTACAGGCCTGGGTGGATGCCGGTTCTGTATAGTGACCTACAAACATTCACGAAACATTTTGGACTGAAATTGTAGTACGCTAATAACACGATTGCACAAGTACTACACAAGTAGATTGGCAGCGAGGTAGCTAGCGGACAATAGCGAGTAGTGTTGGCGGCAAGGCTAACGTTGGTGATCAATCAAATGTTGATGATGAGTATCGGTAGTGTTATAGATTTATTCAAATACTTTTGTCTTTATATGAACTGATCGAAAAACCAGTACTGCTATAAACTAGTTTAAAAGTAGAGAAGGGGGACTACTGTCGGCCATGTTGATTTTACGCCACTCTGTAAACAGGGAAGAAACTGGTAGTTGAGAAGACTGTCCCAAGGTGACGAGCTGAAATTCGAAGTTGCTGAGGTGTTTTTGGTGGTTATTACCAATTGTAGGTCGGGTATTACAAAGTTGCAGCTTGGACCTTGACCGCAGTATAACTCTAGTCGAACCACCATAAGTTTTGGGGCTGGATCTTTGTGTACATGGGTGGAAATGAAGGCAGGCTCAATGAGTAAAAGTAAAAAAAAACATTCAAATCTTATTTATCTCCACCCATTTAACCGTTGGAGACCTATTTCCCCACAAGTGTTACCTAATTCATCTTTAATCATAGGCATTGGACAGAATAGTATGGTGGAGTGTACAGTATATGTCCACTGTTTGGGCATCCAAAGGTAGATGTGCAGGTCTGAGAAAGTCACCTAGATCTGAGACTCCCCCTTAGTGAAACTGTCTAATATATAATCCCTAATGGTGGGATTACACTGTATAATGTTGCTGTCCCTGACAAAAATCACATATACTTAAAGAATTCTTCAGTGGCCTTAGAACATGTGGTGTTTTAAGAAGTGTCCATTGTAGTGCCATTGTAACCAAAGACAGCTGATGGCAAAGTTCTGCTTTAAAATCTGAGTCTGTCCACTGCTATAATGGTCGTCTATAAACCAGCAGTAGAAGAACGGTTTAGGATGATGTGAAACTCGCAGGACCGCTACAAATATGTTCGCGGCAATAGTTAAACAAACATGCGATTGGACAGAAAAATGTCCTTATTTACCTAAGTTCACTTTGCAAAACGTTTCCATTTGTCCGACCCCTGCACATTTTCTGCACAAGCTTAGATCGTGTTGATCGATGACGTAAGCAGGATGTACTCATTGTTTAATCACAGGTCTATCGTTAGAAGATCTTCATCGTGCAAACTGGCACGGAGGACATATTATTGCATAGTTTGTGGTAGAATTTGGTATAGGTTTTACAGGGTTGCACAGTCTAAAACCAGCTTACCTGTGAAGATCTAATCAGCAGGGCCAGGTAGGAAGTATTGCCACCCTTTGGCTTTGTACAGTTAACAGCGACTGTACAGATCCATCACATGTATTTGTTTAGAGTTCTGTTTATGACCCATTTTTAAACCCAAAGCGTGATCATCACTGATGTCCCATTGCCTTATGAAGGTCAGGTAAACAAAGTAGAATTCAGTCTCCCATTGGATTCATTTGGTAATTACAATTTACCAATGAAATTGACAAGCAATGCCACATTGAGGTCAGATCTCTCCGTAGTTTTGACGTCGTTTATTAATTGGACAGAAGTACTTTTGGGTCTAAATTTCATACATAATGTTCATCATACTGAGGTGTTCTGCCAATTTGTTTTTGTGGAAAATGGAGGAAACTCTCTCTTTCTGTGGTTTGATACAAGTGTTTATTGAATCTAAGAAGTCCCCTTTTGGGGTTGGGATATGCCTATTCTTGGTCATGTCCAGACCACACACACATTACAGCAGGGCTAATTCTGAAACTTTTAAACATTCTTTCTCATGCTCAATTAAATTGACCCTCTTATGACCTCCACAGTACTGGTGCTTGAATGTGGTAATCGGTGCACGAGATACAGTTAGCCAGTCCATTTCACTTCATTTACCATTTTTGCACAAGAATTTTGAGCTGTCTGTTGTTACTCTTCACCAGAACACTGAAACTTATTTGCTCAGTTTGTGCGGTGTGTGGGGTGGTGTGATGAGGCCTGATATGAAAACGAGTTTGTGTTACCACAGCAGAGTTGATTCTTTTCCTGTAAAGATCCCACAGTGTTCTATTCCTGTTATACCCAACAATGATCTCACTTTTGTATTAATTAAGGAATGACATTGCACTTTTTATCCATTTATAGTTACATTTTAATGTTGTGGAATAATAACTGCTATAAATGCTATGGAGCTAACAAGACCGAAAAATGCTTCTTATTACTGAGACTATTACGAAGTGCTGGCACTGGAGACTACTTCCATAAATGTTACCTAAATGCCTCCTCATAGAAAACTTCACCATATCTACAATTATAAGGTTTACTTATACTTAGCTTGAATGAGTTTATTAGCCTCAGATGATGTGGATATTACTATAATGAATAAAAAGAAATATGTTTGACAAAGAAAAGCAATCGTTGATGTGAAAATTTCTGTTAATAGACATCAATGTAAGATTTATGGAAGGAGTCTCGAATGTTAGCACTTTAACAGTCGGTATGTTTCCCCAACTTGGGAGAGACAGAGGAGTTTACGATGTCCGGTGTCTAAGTCACATGACAAGCTATGTTTTTGGGTGGTGGTGGTGGTGGTCTTATTAACTTTAAGAGAGAGCATGAAGAGAGACCATTGAGGGAATAGCTGTTTATAACTGCTATAAGTGAGTAACAGGAACTTATTTCATTGAGTCTCAGATCTTGTATATAATTTTCAGGTGTTTTTGTTTTGATTTCTGTATAGTTTGGTCTTCACACTTTAGCAAACCATGAGACTGTGGCGATGAAGAGAAGATGTTGCTAACACAAAGTATACTGAGTGATACTAATTTGCCCATAGCATGTTTGTTTATCATTAATTAAGGTCATTATATGCATTATAAGGACATATACTTCATATTTAGGGAAATACCGCTATGGTACAGACTATCAGTATTGGTGGATCAGTATTTTCTGCTGTAAATTTCCAGTTTTTTTAATGCCTTAACTGTATGTTATGCAACTGTGTTGATGTTAGCTCCAGTTATGGTGCGACTCACATAGAGACAGAGCTTCCCCAACGGCAATCCTACGCCTCAAGTCATACACTCACTACCTACACCACCTCTAATCACCCCACAGGTGAGAATGTAAATGGAACTGTCTCAAACATGAAATAACAGTTAACTAAGGACGAGCTCACCTTTCTCTGTGGATAATTATTTTATCCTCATTCTATGGCGTCCTTCTGCCGGTTAGGTGTGTCCGGTGTCTTTGATACTAATCTGCACACCACCGGAGGCAGCACTACTGAATCATCGGTCATGAATTTCCTCTCTTCCATTGAATCCCGGGGCCTTCAGGCTGGACCTGCAGCCACATCTCTACTTCCGCAGTTCAGGACTTCACCATGGCAGACTGGTAAAACAATAGCTTCTGATATCTATTTGTACCCATTGTAAGAATCTGCAGGTAACTAGTGATAAATATGTTTGTGTTTTTTTTTTTTTGTTTTTTTTTTTTAGTTTTTTTAAGTCTATTTGTTTATTTGAGGTTGTGAACTTTCTTGTCCGATTCAACCTGTTGAACAGTTAGTACGCAGGTCAAGCATCCTTGTCACACGTTGAGACAAATTTACGTGATATGGTTCATGTATCGCTGTACAGATTATTCCCTTTTCATTTATTGTTTCATTTTCCTCTATAGGCACAAATTCTTCAACAGAGCTCTTTCTTACTGGAGCGCTCCCTTCTTCTGGAACGTTTCCTACCCTGACAGCTCTTTCTTCCTACCAGCACCCCAGCACCTTTCCCACTCGGAGTTTCGCAACCACATCGGGGTTAACTGTTCAGCACACTACATTTAGCCCATCAAATGGCCTGCTTTCACCTAATGACCCTCTGCTTCAGATCAAACCCTCCCAAACCACTTTGCCAACAGCTTTTGCCTTTGACCGCCTGGGTGGTACTTCCCTGGGTTCTAGCCTCCCAGTTCAGTCATCCACATATCGTTCGGCCCAGGAGTCTGCGCCACATCTCCTGCAACCACAGTTTAGCCTTCTACCCTCTCAGTTGAGTAACTCTCAGCAGACTATCCCACCTTATGGAGCCCCGATTTTCTCCAGCTCCATTGAACGAGCACTTCAGCGTGAATGTAGTGTCATCAAGCACCACCAGCGGCCTTCCAGCACCCAGCCAGTCCAGCAGCAGCTGTCTGTCGGTGCACAACACACTTTGCAAGACTACCTACCTGATGACGCTGATGTCTCCTACCAGGATCCTTCTCGGCATACACCTGTTCCAAACAGCCCCAATGGAATTCCCAGTCAAGCCATTAATAGCACTGCTCAGCAGAAGACAGCCACAGTGCAGCTGCAGCAAACACAGAATCATTCCTCGTCTGTGCCCTCTTCAGAGTTTTCCTCCACGTGTGGAGTGAAAGCCAAGGATGATTCTAACAAAACATCAGAGCATCTAAGGGAGGACTCAGAGTTGCATGATCAGGCAGCCTCATCACCTATGCAGCAGCATAGGTATGCTTCAACAGGCCAGAAACAGAGCTCTGTGATTGCTAGCCAGTCACAGCCATACACCTCAGCACAGCTTTCCAGTTTGATGTCCATCAGCCCTTCACAGACATACATTACATCTCAAAGTCTCATGGGCAACCTCAATGAATCACAGGCCTTCTCTCCCAATCAGTCAGAGAAACTACCTTCTATATACAAAACTTTGCCATCGTTGTCTACTCAGTCAGAAAATGGGACATCTGTTAGCCACTCTCTTATGTACGCTTCTGGCCAAAAGCACATAATGTCTTCAGCATCAAACAGAGAGGAGTATGATGAGCAGGCACAAAGACTTTGTATGGGCAATGCCTCTCACAGTTACTCTTCCAGTCATGCTCAGACACTGTCCACTGTCAGTTATTATACCCAGGAACCAGAATCTGTTAGTCCCTCTCAGAGCTATGCATCAGGTCAGTCTCTCACACCAAGTCCTCCCTTCTCTTCCTCCTATGCCCACAGCTTACCATCCAGTAATTCCACCCAGGAGTACTCCCTAATGCAGTCTTCTCCAAGCAAGGCAGATGGTATGCTGTTGCAGCAGACCCAGAAATACTTGCTGTCTAACCAGTCAACATCCTCCACTGCCACTTATACACAAGCCATCCAGAACAACCAGTCCTCAGTGGAACAAAACTCAGCCTATGGCAAGAGGAAAGAAGATGAGAGTCTGTTCCTTAACTCCAAAGAAAACTGTGGAGAGCTTCCTATTCAAGATATGCAGGCATTACAACAAGCTTCAATAAGTAGTTCTATCCAGACTGTCACAAGCAGTGATGTTGGGGTACAGAGCAATGTTGTATATGTCGTTTCAAAAATGGAAGACCGACACGCACATAGCGTGATCCGAAGCAACTCTCGATCCGAAGATCAGCTAATAGGTCTTGCACCAATGTCATCCATCAAGGATGAGGGAATGAGTACTTTAATTGGGCAGTTGGTAAGCACTGCCCAATCTCATGTAACCTCAGGCACAAAAAATAACTCCACATTAATGCAGTCCTCTCATGTGGCTTTGAGCACTGACCAGTTGAAAGAACACCCTGTGCTTCTCAAAGTTCCCATTGCTCAGCAAGAGGACCAGCAAACTCAGAGTAACAGAGGAGATCAGAGGCAGTTGTCACAGGAACAGGCACAGTTTGTTCAGCTACCCAGTGCCCAAGTCCTACTGGAGCCCTCACAGATGATCCTTCTTCAACAACCTTTGCTCCACACAGGGCCAAATCAGTCGAAGCCAGTCCAAATGCAGCCAGTTTCAGTTCAGTTCCTGCAAATGAATAATGAAATCCTGAATTCCGCAGTTAGTGCAGTTGAGATTCCGCAGATAACCCACCAAGCTGTGGAGTCCATGAAGCAACACCTGGTGCCAAAAGACATTTTCAACAATGCAACAAATCAGCATGATTCAAAGCAGCATTTTACCTTGGGCTCTATCTGCTTCCCTGATTCTATGCTGATGGCAGATGAGAGAAACATTCTGTCCAATGTGGATGACATCCTAGCTGCCACAGCAGCAGCCTGTGGAGTCACACCACAGGACTTTAAAACCTCCTCCTCTGAAGGGGACTTAGCATCGATATCCAGCCCTTCAGATTCTAAGTGCCACTATGAGTTAGTTAATAACAAGCATGAAGCTAATAGCTTTTCTTCACAGCATATGATCTCAAACTCCCAGATCATTACTTTATCTGTGAATGGTGGTCAGCTGACAACAGACATTCACAAAGAAGTGGATGGACACCAAGCATTTACACCACCAAATTCTCACACACAGCAAAATAACTCTAACCATGAAACATCTGAGAAGGTCACAAATCATCGCGAGAAAAATGAGGTATTAGCCGAGGGACTTGATAGCAAGGATTCTTCTCTGCATTCTAATGGATGTACTATAAACTCATTGGCCAACAACCATACAGACTTTCACATAACCTCCCAGGAATATAACCCCACTGGGTTTGCGAAAACAGACACCATATCAAAAAATAAGAATCAACCCAAACTCCTGAAGAGTGTTAAGATGGAGGACCAGTTTGCAGAATGCTCCTCTGATGGTCTTTCTAAGAAGCGAGTCAGGTCAAAGGGTTCTTCCAAGCAAGCTACCCAAGATGAAAATGGTCAACCTAAATCTCAAAAAAGAATTGGCCAAGTAAAGCGTCAGAACTCCAAAGGAAGTGAGACAATTTCGTCCTCTACCTCTGAAGGCTGTCTAGATAGTTACCAGCAACAGGAAAGAATACGACAAAAAATAAGAGAGGTAGAGGAAAAACAGCCAGAAGTTAAAACTGGGTTCATTGGATCTTTCCTGGACTTTCTTAAATCTGGGCCCAAGCAGCAATTCTCCTCTCCACCCATACGGTCACCCAATCGCACAAGAAAGTCTTCGGTTCCCAAAAGACCCTTTAATCAATTGTCAGTGACCCTTAAACCCATACCCCCATCAATGCCAATGGTTTCACCAGACATTAGTACTGTTAGCTCTACTAAGAGACTGGATGAGGAGCTTCAGAAGAACTTGGAGACACTTCCGTCTTTCTCCTCAGACGAGGATGAATCGGTTGGTAAAAACCAAGACCTTCAAAAGAGCATTAGTTCTGCACTCTCCTCTCTAGACGAGCCCTCAGACAAGCAACATTCAGGTTAATGTTCACTCTTAATGCTTTTCAAGTTCTCATTCTTTTTTGGAATACTAAGATCTTTTGTCTATACACCAACTGTGCCATGATTATCTAATATGGTGTTCCTGTCTTTAGACAGCAAAAGTTCAGCTGACGGCACAAGTCAAGAGCAGGCATCCAGCGTGCAGTCTGCAGATACAAAGCTAAAGGAGCATCTAAAGCTTGGGCTGAATGAAGTCCCAGTGGAGGAACTGGTGAAGAACATACCTTCCAACAAACTTGCGGTATGCCTGACCACTGTAGCTATCGAAGGCCTTACGGATGAGGAACTGTCTGACAGTGGGGAGGAGGGCATGTACAGAGAACGTGATGAGTTTGTGGTGAAAAATGAGGACATAGAAAACCTGCAGGTATGCGACTGACTTGGATTTAATGTCATTGTTTATCAGATAAGTGGGTTGCATATATTGGATAATAGATATCCACACACTGAATAATTTCTCATAGCGATGTTTCTGTGATACGATTGTAGATTATTAGTAAAGGTACAGACAAGAACTCTAGTGATCTTTTGAAAATATATCTTAAAGTTTTCCAATTAAATCAGCTTTTGTTTGGAAGAGTTTCTTTCATGTTTCATGAATCTTTTAAAGATTATTCAGATTCTAAACTATGTTCTTTAATTTTCATATTTGCAGCATTCTGTGAAGTCATGGTTCATTTTACTGTCTTTGTTTTTACTTCATTTAAACTGTATTTTGTGTTCGCATCTCTATTCTTACATTGTTATTAGTCATCTTGGTTGCCTTATCTAAATGCACTATATGGTCAAATGTTTGGAACACCTGACCATCACACTCATTCCAGATTTAGTCTCCTCTTTGCTGTTATAATAACCTTCTCACTTCTGGGAATGTGGCTATAGGGCTTTGTGTCCATTCAGCCACAAGAGCATCAGTGAGGTCGGACACTGATATCGGGCGAGGAGGCCTGGAGTGCAGTCGGCATTCCAGTTCCTCCAAAAGGTGTTCAGTGGGGTTGAGGTCAGGGCTCTGTGCAAGTTCTTCCACTTCTACCATGGAAGACCATGTCTTCATGAACCTCGCTTTGTGCATGGGGCCATTGTCGTGTTGGAATATTTTTGGGCCCCAAGTGTTCCTGTGAAGAGAAATTGTAAAGCTACAGCACATAAAGACAACAGTTTGGAGAAGGCTCACGTTTGGGTGTGATGGTCAGGTGTCCATGAACTTTTGGTCATATAGTGTATCCATGGTGTGTATTTAAGAAAAAAAACAAATTGAGAGAATGTCACTATACTCTCTATCACACATGGCATTATTAATGCTTCAATGGAGACTTAGGGTTCAATATATTTATTTTTTGGTCGGATGTCAGAGATACAGTGGGAATTAGTGTGTTACCACATAGCATGAAGACCTTTCCATTTAGTTAGTTTGATGTGTAATATGGCCTGCTTGTATTTTTTTGTATGTAGGTCACACTCAAGGCAGGAATAGAGCCTCCAGCCATTTGGAAGGTGCAAAAGGCCTTGCTGCAGAAATTCATACCCGAACTGAGAGATGGAAAACGAGTGTTTTCAGCTACCAACAGTGTGAGTGTTTCATTACTGATTTCAGATCGCTATAGACATGTACCAGTGATCGGTTATACCAGGCATATGAGGAGTTCTTTATTTTTTTGCAGCTTAGTACCCTTTCCAGTCCAAAAGTATTCCCCCAGCGATTGCATTAGAGATCAGTTTTATGACTGTCCTAAAATCGCTTATATATACTATTGTGTTTATTTATACCACAACACTGTTAAATTCTCACATCTAATTGGTCAGAAGATATTTATGCAAATATATAGAAAATTCTAAAACTTTCAAACACCACTCCATATAGAAACAGCTTATTCATAGGGACTTATAAGGTGGACAGTCCTATAACATATTTTAAAGCACTTTAATGCTTTGTAACCGTTGGTAGGTTTTCCAGTAAGGGAAAGTCTTCAGGATGTATCGGCACTGTTCCTGGTTTTAGATTATATACATTGAAGTCAAGTGGCCAGTCACTTAGTTTTATATCCCTAGTCATTATAACCACAGTGATATTTGGTGGATAGAGCAGTCAGTCGGGGTTACTTTTGCCAGAAATCATTCCCATTAGTAACAGTTGGGTTAATTCATGAAGTTAATTATATGTAGTTAGATTTGCTAATCAGTTTGGCCCAATTTAACTGGTCATTCAGACAGGTACAGGTGAATGTGTTGATATTGTGATATGCCCTTCACATGCCCTAACATGTTAACCCAGAATTTTACTATTATGTCCCCTGTTGTGCAGTATCTGGGTTACTTTGGAGATGCTAAGACCATGTACCGGAGAGTATACGTCAAGTTTCTTGACACTGTGAACAAGAGAGAGTATGTGCGAGTCTGCAACAGAAAACCGAGGTGCAAGCCCATGCATTCCATGAGGTACTACTGCCTTTCGTTTTTTTGTACTGTTCTTTCTTGTTCTTGTCTGCACACACCCAATTTATCATGATGCAGAGCAAACAAGTCACATTGCATACATTGGAATCCCCCACACACTCTCTTTCTCACACACTCTCTCACACACACACACACACACACACACACACACACACAGCAACGATGTCCTCATGGCAGCACATTCCCTTCTCAGTCAGCTGTCAGATTTTGACTCTCCATGAGCAAGTCGAGCCCACTCATCAGGCTTCACAAAGAGCAACTCAGCAAACAGAAACTCTATGAAGGTTTTATTCCCTGCAGCTCATTTAGAATATTAAGAAGTACTGAGTATCCTGGTCTGGACTTTTCAAATTCAATAGTCTGCTGGGGCATATCTTATCATTTACGACATGATGTTTAAAACTTCATATAAGGTCGTCCCACTTTATTTGCATTTTTCTTTGTTTTGCATAGAGGCTCTCAGAAGGCTCTACTGCCCCAGAGAGCTGCTACAACAGCCATGTCCGACTCCTCCGCGCTGAAATCCAGCACAAAGCAAAGCCTGTCCAAACCCAGGCCAAAGCAGCCAAAAGCCAAGGCCGAACCTCCACCGAAAAAGAGGAAGAAATGGAAGGAGGAGTTTACAGACTCAACACCGTTGGCTTCCCCAGAAGCTGCAGATGAAGATGATGGTGAGTAATTTTGCTGGAGAAAGAACCTGAGACCTGTTTTACCCCATTTTCATCAGCCATCACACAGTTCTGTTGCCAGAGTTTGTGTTTTGAGAATCCACCAGACCAATATGTAACCAGATGTGGGTGTTTCAGTTTGACTTCTGGTTTTGGTAACGATTTGCATAAAGGTCCCTTTTACTGACACGTTAGTTAACATCAAAAAACCATGAACTTCAGCTTTAATATACCTTATACCACAGCACTGTTGAATACTCCAATCTGGTTGGTCAGAAGATGTTGATTAATTTTCTATATCAGCAGCTCTGAGAGGCTAATACACTTGTTCTTATACATTATTGTTTCTACAGTAACAGTTCATTCACAAGGCCTTGTATGGTGCACTACATAATCTAAGGCTAACAATAAATTGATTTTTTTTATATGATATTTAACAAAGAAAAACCTATAATCATTGATATGGTCAAGCTTTTTGTAAGAAGAAATTGAATTAATGTTCAGATGGAGTCTCCAGTGTCGGCGCTTTGTAACAGTCTGGTTTTCCACCACAGGAAAGTATTCAGGATGGAGTAGTTTGTGATTTCCAGTTACTTGGTAACAAGAAGCTCTCTTCGTCTTATTAAGATCAAGAAAGACTACAATTTTTTTTTCAACATTAAATGTAACTATAAATAATGAAAATGTATGCTATGATATAACATTTTAATTGGAAAATCACTGTGGTATTATTGGAACAAGACATTCTGGGGCATGCTGTTATTGGAAAAGAATCAATATTGTGTTAGTAACATGATCTTCATTTTTGCTAATTTATGTCAATTAATTTTTAGTCATAGATTGGGTAAATATTTGGTGATGTAAGTTTCATTTACATTTAAACCAACTGCAATTAATGCATGTGTTAACTTCCTTTGTTACTTAACATTAGTTATGGTTTATTAATGCTGAAGTTCATTATTCAGTAATGTTAAATAATGCAGTAAATAATGTTTGTTAGCAGAACTATCGTGTAAAGCCTTCGCTTAAAAAAGCCTTTTCATATAAAACTACAGATGGATGCTTTAATCGCTCATTTATTATAAGTTTTTAGCTCCTCAAATGAAGCTCTGGTATTGATAGCCGTGTAAATAACCTGAGGTAAAGGGATGTTTTGATGTAGTGAGTGTTGTCCAGCTTCTTGATGACAGTATGTCACATATATCCTCTTTCCAACCTTTTGCTTCAAATTTTTAAGTATTTTGGATGGAAATAAAACCTTTTATTTGTTTGGAACACCACAGGCGTACCTCCCTGCAGCATCTTGAACCATAACCAAGTTGTAGCCTTTGTTTTGACACTCATCTCAACTTGTCTTTTAGTGTTCCCTTTCTGTGTTTAAGTGTCCCTCTGTGTCCTCTCTAATCACAGAGTTTATACCTCCGGTCCCGTTCGCCTCACGCTTCCTCAACACCAGGACCATGAAGGAGACCTTCAAGAGTTTTGTGGAACTCCTGATCAGCGTTGCTCTGGACGCAGACGTCATGATCACCTTGGAGCGAGAGAACGGTAACGACATAAAGAGCACACGGTTTGATCTATTAAATATCGATAGACTTTTCACGACGAGCTTGTCATTTATATGCGTTCATGAACATCACAGGCAGTTCGATTTATTTTTAAAATCCTAGAGTCCTAGACTCTGATATCCATCCAGTTCAGAAGATCATACTGTAAAAAGATTCTTTATGCAGGGCACATCAGCACAAAGTGGGACAGGAGCAGTGGAATGTTTAAAAATAGAATATTGTGTCATTTTAGTGATGGCGCCCTTTTCTCCTGCTTCATCCAGCCATGCATTCTCACCCTGAATGTTTTGTATAACAAACGCAGTAAACGATTCAACCATGAGGGGTGTTGACACGACCGTCAGTGGGGCCGTTGTTTGTTTGTTTGTTTATTTATTTATTTATTTGCTTGCTTGCTTGCGTCTATTTTTGTTATGTTGCAGACTAAACAATCCATGATGACAATATTGTGCTGAATGTTAAGAAATCCTGAACTGTAACTTATAGCCAGCACATGAATAATAATAATATTTTTTTAATTTGTAAATTAAAGCTCCCCATTAGATGGCTCCCCATTAGATGGCTGAAATGGATAGTAGATGGATAGTAGTGAACACTGTATATACTGTACATATCTATGATTCATTTATAACTTGGGCACAATAAGACATTAACAACTATCGGTAATAATAAAATAGAAAAATTTTAATAGTGAAAGTTATGCGAATGTGATGTGTGTCTCGCGCTCTCTCTCACTCTAATATTTATTGCACTGTACTCACCCTTCTTCTTCATTCTTCTACACTGGGCAAGGGGATGATTAACATCCCAGATGGGACCACACAAGATTTCATCACGTTACTCAATTTAAATTATGTATGTTTACTGTATTTCTGGATTTTACGATTACATTTTTTCGACCATGGTTAACCTAGTGAAACAGCGGATACGGGCGTTTTACTGTATTGTGTTCAAATTGCTTTTGTAAGGTACAAGCAAGAAACCAGTCTCGCATAGTTTACGTAACAGTTTGATATGGAGTGCATGGATGTGTTTACACATAACGAGAGGTTTCCTGTCGCCGTATTGTACGTCAGGTGGTGGTGTTTGACCGCTGCGATTTGCTCCTTTCAGATGAGCTTCTGCTGCCTCATATGAAGAGAGTGGAAGGCATGATCACGGACAACAGGAGGAGGCTGCTGCCCAAACTTCGAGTGGGTCAGGTGTTGAAAGTGAGCAGGCCCTCTAACATCTGATCCCTCAGCTCCCTTTAACCTAATTTAAGCGCTTGTTAATGTACATAAACTATACATTTCTGTCAATCTGCTTTCAAGTGTTGTTAATGCATTTTATTTTAATGAAGGCTTTAAGCCCACACTCCTTCCTCTGAAAATGTAGCTTGCTCTTTACCTCAAATTAGGTGATTATGCAAGCATCTAGTGTGTTAGTGTATTAGCTGGGGAAAACGGTAATGGTTATGGTCAGGGCAAGCACAAAATGGAAAATTTCCCCGAATATTTCAAGTCTGATGTAAGGGAGCACTTTGGCTTCCTTGAAAGTTACGACGCCCACCGGGTGATGGTCGAACTATTACAGTGTGACAAACACTGGCATTAATACCACAACCATGGCCAGGAAAACATGAACACACACAGAGTAAAATCTCTGTGCTGCGTTCAGGCAGTTGTTCCTCGCTGATTCAGTCCGAAGTAAAAAGAAATCACTGAGATGATTGTAAAGTTCATACCTGCTGATATGAATCTCGGTATAGTGGAGAACGCAGGACTCTGAAACACATCTAGGGCTACAGAGCGCAAACAGCAGATTGGGAAATAAAAAGCCCCATGCTTCAGACATGCCCCCTGGAGAGAAACACCCGTATAAGCTTGGCCAGACGACTAAAGCCATGTTTTTTAATTTTGTTACATTCTAATACACAGCTTTTGTTTTATCGTATGCCTCAAAGCATCTTAACGGATGACACAAACGCTGTCGTTACGCTCCAATTATTGTTTTTCTATAATGTTGAAAGTTTTAATCGAAACGGAAATTTAAGCCGTGTATTCAGGCAATGATTATGATTATTTTTGGCTGTATGGAAATGGCATCAGAGATCAAGACACCACTGCATCATATCGTATCGGATTTAAACATCATGTAACATTAAACACGTTCTCTACAATAGTACTAAAAGATTAAAAGGCTGCGTAAAAGCAGATGCCATCTTAATGTAGACTCGTAAGAGCATCGTATTTCCTTAATGGAGGAAGCGATCGCATAATAATGTTTACAGGATGCAAGTGAACATTATTGTGATCAGAGAATTCAATATTGGTGCATGCCTGTTTGCTTGGATTGCTAAATTTAATAAATAAATAAATAAATAACCTTGCTTTAGGAACATAAGCTGCATTTATGTTTAAAAATGTTTGTTTTTGTTTTTTCTTTATTTGTTGCTATGTCTGATTGGCTCTTTGTCTTTCTCCGTCACTTCAGAACGCTTTAGACAGCTTTCCCGAGTTATCAGTAGTGACCGAGCTGAAAACAGACGGGGAGACCCCCATTTTTAAAGTCAGACTGAGTGGGAAGGCATACAACCGGAAGACCATGAAACCTGCTAAATCTCCCATTAAACTTCCCTTGGTGAGTCGCACAATGAATCCGTCTAGCCGGATATAATACAAAGAACATTCAGGTACTTTACAGTGTGTTCAGTGATGTTCGGGAATGGCTGGGTTGTAGTACTTGCTTTTAGCCACTAGGTGGTCTCCTTTGTTTTATTATTAAACATTATCTTCCTCTCTCTTTCTCGTTCTTTCTTTCTTTCTCTTTCTCTCTTGTTCTCTCTCACAGGAGTACACAGTGGAGCAGCAGAAAACTCATTGGTTTTCTCTCTATCATTCACTGCAGCACTACAAGTATCACACATATCTGATGTGTATGGAAGAGGTGAGTGTGCGTGTGTGTGGTTTATTTTTGGGTCTGTTTTTTTTACATTAAATGTCTGAAGGCCAGAAGTTATTAAGTTAAAGTTATTCACCCTGAATTATTATTTTTTATTTTTTCCCCAAAAAAGTGAGTCTCTACAACACACACATATAATTCTATAAGCTCGTGCACATCAAGACCAACTTTGATGGAAGAAAGTGACATGTTTTGGGGATCTGGAGAAAACTGTTGATTTGATAGAGTGGAAAGTGTCAATACATGGGTATACGTAAGAAATAAAACCAGACATATGATTTTTTCCCCCCCTGAGTTGTATTGTGAATGTATGTGCCTTAAATGAAAGTATCCATTTTGTTTGTAGAAGGTCAGTTCAAGCCCCAGCACTGCCAAGCTGCCACTGTTGGGCTCAAGGACAAGGCCCTTAACCCTCAAATGCTCAGTTGTATAAATGAGAGAAATATAAGTTGCTCTGGAAAACTGCCAAATGCCCTGAATAAAAATTATTGTATGTTTTTGTGTATCAGATTGCACTGTTGCGCTCACGTGGCGTGGATCTGGGACAGGAGGAGACTGTGCAGACGTGCATGGGGAACCAAGTGTGGGTGGAGGGCCTGTTTGACCGCTTCGGAGAGCTTCTCACACAGGTGCAGCAGGCCTGCCTTTAACCAGATAGTAGAGCAAGTGGATGCAGTTCCTGGTCCTTTTTCTAAAGCACTAACTGACGAGATGGATATGGAGAAGCACCAGAAACCTGAGAATCATGTGAAAACACTGAGAAGATGATTAATCATAAGGAGAGCCACTAGAAGCTGGAGAACCATCTCCACATGGAAATCTCGAAACAATCTACAGACATAAGAAGATGCAGAAAATTGAGATCTTCAATAAATGGACAGCCATGAAAGGATGAGAAAACCCTGATATGGTGAAGAACCATGAGTGTAGCCATTAGATGACTTGGATGGAGGAGAATCAAAAGATGATGGAGAACCACAAAAATAAGCATTGGATTGAGATGCGTTAGGCAAGAACATTTCATACCATTAGAATATGAAATTTGAAAAAATAAAAAAATGTGGAGGAAGAAAAAATGTAGAAACTGTGAGATAATGGAGAGCTGAAGACAGGAAGATGTGGAACCACTTGAAAAATGTGGAATTATAATATGATTATGAAACAAATAAGCAGATTTTTCTTAGAATTTATACAAAGAACAGCAGTAGAACCTGGGTGTCTGTTCTTGGAACCACAGAGACGATATATTTTAGTCATAGTCTTTTTAAAATTCATGTTTTATGTTTTTTTTATTTTTATTATTATTATTATTATCATCTAACCGGCCAAACTGGACACACATGACACAACAGTTGGCCAGTTTTCATTCTCTGATGGTTAATGAATGTGTGGTACAGGTTGCTTTACCTTCAGTTTTTTTTAACACTAATTTTAAAAAGAACAACAATTGAGATTAGAGAAAGAGGGGTGCTAATGATTGTATAAATATATAAATACGTAGATATATATGTAAAAGTAAAAAAAAAAAAAAAACTTTCTATATGATCATGTATATTTTGTAAAGAGAGCTCTTTGGATGGATTTGACTCTTTATGTACTTTTAAACTCCTTTTATATGACAGAGGTTATAAAGATGGAGTTGGTGCAATTCAAAATACTTCTTTTTGTGATCATGTTGTAATAAACAGCATTGGAACTATTTTCTTGCAGGAAACTATATTTTATAGTCTCTCAAAACCCTTTATCTTAAACATAAATGTATTTTTCCACAAAGGAAATATTATTGTTTCCTGATCATCTTTGTGGTACACTCTGTTTTACGCAAGAGATGCCCAGTGTGTTTATATGACAAATTTCTATCCCTGACAGTGTGTCTTAAGATCACTCCTTTACTGTAGAATATTACAAATTTGCTGCAGTTTTGCACAGATTACGATGCTTTTGCTTTTCAAGTGTAGCTGTGATACAACCTGCGAGTATTTTATTTTATTTTTTTTTTTGATATGCGGAAAAATAAATTTCCTACCATTGAATCCACGGAGTCAGAACTCTTTTATTTAAAGATGCGTTTAATGCTTCTGTTGTAATTGCATTCGTTCCTCATGTATATTATACTGCTATACAATTTACCTTAAAGGAACATTTTAGCGAAACGAATTAAAATCTATTTTAAATATGGTTTCCCCATACCTGAAATCTTTGATGAAATTATTTGCCTTGAGCCATATCTTGTTTTAAGTAGACGCCAGTACACCATCGTCTATTAAAATGAACATTTTTTAGCTGAATGTTATCTTGCGCTTTGTTTGTGTCTTATGGCAATTTCTTCTTATTCTGTTCAGAATAATAATGGTTCCAGTAATATCGTTCCATATCTAAACACTTTTCTGACTATTTTTGCTCTTTATTTATTCAAAACTGCGATTATGTCTAGTACTGTGTAAAAGTTTTGTGCAAAGAAATGCTGTAGAGCAGTGATGCCTTAAAAAAATAATGAAATTAAATATTTCTTCATATTAAAGAAATACTGTAAAGAGTAATTAATGAAACAAAGTCAATGTCTGGTGTGGCGATCCATTGCTTTAAAAAAAGTAGTCTCTCGTAGAGTTTGAGCAGTTTTGTAATTAAATGAGCTTTTTTTTTTAAATAAGTTTTACTGAGCATCTTGCAGAACCAGCCACGGTTCTTCAGGAGATTTTGACCAAATTCTGCAGCCTTTGTATGTTTTTGGTTTTTGTTTGTAAAGTGGTCTCTTGCATAATATGCTGCTTTCTTTACTGACATTAACGTTTTTCTGTACCATTTCATTCTGGAATGGATAACTAATGTTTGAAAATCTGACTTGATAATGTAGAAATAATCAAATAAAAATCTGTAACAAAGTTTGCACTAAAGACTTTTGCACAGTACTGTAGCTTAAGAGCATTGTTTTTAGAAATCCTACAGTGATCCTACAGGCACATATGACAAGATTTCTTGACTATAAGACTTGTAAGACTGTACCCACAGTAGCACTATGTATTAAACCAAAGGTGAGCATAGCTTTTCAGACCCCCCCCCAAAAAAACCAAAAAGATAAGTGTAATTTATTAATTTTTTTTTGTTAAGTTTTATTCGGATACTGTATTCTTACTATACAGTGCTAGAAATGCACAAAATAGTAAAATAATAATTATTATTTATGTTGTACATTTCATATAAAAAAAAAGAACAAGCTTATATGTGTGTGTGTGTGTGTGTGTGTGTATGTGTGTGTATGTGTATAGTATTTCTCTGCAACATTTGTAGTTGTGGCAAGTATAGTTCATGGCAATACCAAACTAAGACATCTTTATGTATGAAATGTTCTTTTAATGATAATAATTATTAAAAATATAACCGTGGCATACGTACAACAATCAGTTTATAAAAATAAATAAAGTACTTGAATTTTGACAAGCTTTATATGGGCAAGAATAAAAAAAAAAAAACAAATGAGAAGAAAAATTATTGGAATCAGAATGATAACAGATAATCAATAGAATATAGTGATTTATACAAAAACATTGCAACAAAATGCTTGACCAGTAAAAGATTCAGTAAAACAAGTAAAGTTCGGCCACAATCGTGTCAGATTATAGCACATAATGGCTCTCAATTCTTTTTTTATTTGATTGATTTATTTTTTTCAGTTTCAAATGTGACCTTGTTCAGCTTTTGTCTAGTGGCTGGAATATAATGAGTTCAGGTCTCAGGGCTGAGAGAAAGCCACAATTAAACCCTTGAGCAAAACCCCTAATCCTCAGCTGCTTATTTGTTCACTTGGTTTGGACTCTGCTGAATGAATAAACGTGAAATACTTGTGGTCACTCCATCCAGAATCCCACTTCTTATATTCATTGTGCACTGGGAGAAACCTAGACAGGAAGTGCAGTTAAAGGTCATCGTTCCACATTATTCTTTCATTCCTCTTCAGTTCCACTTCCTCTCAGGTTCACCTGTGTGCAGGTACAGTATGATGATTCTGAGGAATTATAGGTCACCTTGTACTTTCACTCATGCCTCTACAGGGAGCGGCTGGTTAATACTTAACAACTCATATACACACTTTACACACAATGTTAGATTAAATCTGTGTGTATGTATGTCTGTGTGTGTGTGTGTGTGTCTGTCTGTGTGTGTGTGTGTATGTCTGTGTGTGTGAGTGTGTGCGTGCGCTTGCACTCTCCACACCAATGTGTTTATCTTCATGTGTATGCAGATTACACAGACACTAAAGCCTATTTCCTTGAACTTTTACATTCATACATTATTCAGAACAATATGGTTTTATGTTAAGAAATTCCTATATGAAAATAAAATGCATATATTTATAAAATACATCTATTTCATCTGCACTGAAAAGCGAGCACTGTTGAGCCTTTGAGCAAGGCCCTTAACCCTCAACTGCTCAAATGTATAAATGAAATAAAATGTAAGTCACTCTGGATAAGGGCATCTGGCATATGCCGTAAATGTAAATAGAATATAATTTGAAAACTCTTGGTCATGACCTCAGACATTACATTATTGTGTCCTACGCTGGTACTTTCCAATCAGTCCCACGACTGTTTCATGGAAAAACTGTTCAGCCTGTGACAATATCCTCTGTTGAATGAAATATGATTGTCAGAAAGGCTCTGTAGTGTTAAAACAAAGGCGGCAATGTCCAGTGCCAATCCTTGGTGAAGAAGGCCACTGTCTTGATGAGGGGCGTACGGGATTCCACAAGGCACATGGCTGGAAGAAACCGATATTTGTTTCACCACGCACCATAGTCTGCCCTACAGCTGAGAAATGTATGAATATTGATAAGAGCATGCTCATCTGTGGGAACGAAGCTGAGAGGGTGCTTTGAGGATCTTTAACACTGTGTTCTGGTTTCACGCAGGGAGGAATTTTGTTTGTGCGGGCCGTCGATACTGGCGCTCCTATTGTCAGAGACTCAGCTGGTGGTTTTGGCTGGAACAGCTTGAACTCACAAAGTCAGTTTACTGAGAGATCAGCAGTGTGAACGTGGCAAAATTATACTACTTACAAATCATTTTGCATCAGATGACACTCTGGCACTGTCTAAATCCATTTTTTTATAAGAATACTTAGATCAAAAATCTAATTAAACACGTTTTCCCTTAAAACAATTGTAGTTGAGCAGACAAAACCATATTGGTGTCAAACTGTTTCAAAATGGTTTTGCTTCACAGATAGACTTGCTTATGTGGTTTCTGATATTGTATTGCACGTGATTTTCTATAAAAATGTACAAGAGGATGGTACAAAGCTAACAGCAGCCATCTTGAAGCCAGAAACACTTTCCTCCTCACACATTTGTGATTCACCTTGTAATATACTGGATTTTAGCAAAAATGTCTGTAAAAAATTTTCATACTTAGTTTAAGTATATTTTTCAGATAGCCTTTAAGAATGCGTTTGATAAAAGAAGAACGTATTGAAATCATTCCCATGGCTGGATCAGGAAGCTGTCAAAGTTGCGATGAAATTTAACCAGAAACATGGCGAGCACATCACACACGACATTGTTGCTAAACTTATTAATAAATTCAAAAAGACTGGGAGTGTTGCGGACCGACCGAGAAGTCGACGTCCAGGAACATCCACTGACGAAGACACAACCGACGTAGTGCCGGCAAACACAGTCCTCTATGTACGGAGACTTTTGGGTCACCCTGTAGATCCAGATTTATTTGTGTGTGTGTGTGTGTGTGTGTGTGTGTGTGTGTGTGTGTGTGTGTGTTATACACACATTTACATTTACATTTACATTTATTCACTTGGCAGACACTTTTATCCAAAGCGACTTACAAATAAGCAAAGAGATATGTCAAGCACACACACACACAGTATCTCACAAAAGTGAGTACACCCCTCACATTTTTGTAAATATTTGATTATATCTTTTCATGTGACAACACTGAAGAAATGACATTTTGCTACAATGTACAGTAGTGAGTGTACAGCTTGTGTAACAATGTAAATTTGCTGTAAATTGCCCATGGATTTGGAATAAGATTTTCAACAAACATAAAGGACTGTGATGATATGGTGTTCACATACTTTTGCCCATATCATGCTAAAGGAGGAGTTTTTTAATACAGGATCTATTGCTTCTGGTAGTGTCTATTTGAGGAAATGTGAATGTACTGGATCTTGAAGAGGAAATTGGTTTTTTTGCTGGTTGGGGGGGGGAAAAAAAATAATCACTTTGTTGATGTGGTTGTATTGTTTAATAAATAGTTAGAATAAAAAAAAAAAAAAAAAAAAAAAACCGCTGGTTGGGTGGGGGAAAAAAATAATACCCTTTTTTTGTGTGGTTGTATTGTTTAATACATAGTTAGACATCTGACTTTAATTAATACTCTCAATTATTGTCATTGGAACAATTCCTAAAGTCATCACTGCTACATACTGTTGGTATTTGTGCTGCTATGTTGGTCTTGTTCCTAGTTAACAATGCTACTATTTTAAATAAGAATCTAAGATTTATTTGTTTTTTATCTATTAAGGTGGAGAAATATGCTGATCCAGCAGCACTGAGAGTCTTTCTATAGCTCAGGAGGCTCTACTTCCATGTAATTTGGAATACTACCAGTTTAGTTTGACACCATTTACGTCCTAACTTTCATGTGGTCTGTGTTAAGGTCTGTGTGCGTGTGATCATCATGCAAGGGTGCTCGGTTTTGGTCCCTAATTAATTTTTTCTATTAAGTGGTGCTGCATTATCTAGAGCGTAGCAGAACATTGGCTCTAAGCATTAGGTCGCCTGATTGAGCTTTGTGGCGTCAGACGATGAACTAATCAAGGTCGACTCCTCTGGTAGATTTTTTCGATAAAATTGTATACAATAGCTGACATGACTGTACACTTGATGCAGTAGCGTGGTGCGTGGACTGTACACTTGATGCAGTAGCGTGGTTAATACACATTTTAAATGAGATGAGGTAGTGCTCTGAGATAGCTTCTGACTATACAGGTATTTTCTATATTTAAACCAAATCAGAATTATGTCAGAATTATGTCATGGGTGTGTCCACAGTAATGAGTCAGTCTTATTATATCCTGATTACCCGACTACTGAGACTTAAATAGACACAAACACAGTCTTGCGGGTTATCAAAGGGAAAATTGTATTCTCCAACAATTACTGCTTTTTCTACGTAAACAAGCAGGTTCGAGAGGAAATCCTTGTAGAAATTCAGAATAATGCCCTGCGAATATTAATTAGTGGAAATTTTGTACGTTTTTGTTAGCATGATGAATTTCAAATGAGTTGAATTCATATCCAGATTTTTGTGATGCCTAGAATATTGTTACAAATAACTGCGATGTCTCCTCTGCCAGTGGTGTATATATCTGTATCCAGGAGGACTAGCTTCATCTAATGTTGCATACTCCTTTGGTCTAATCCGAAGTTCTGTAAAACAAAGTACATTAAAGCGAATTAGATCTAAAGATCTAATATTTATGTAGTAGTCCTAGCTTCCTATCAAAAGTCCTAGCTGTGCATTCAGAATGCTCTAATTTTATGTTAATTAGGTTGCTAAAAAAAAACAAAACACTTTTTGAATATTTCTACATTTTTGTTCGGCTCGGGGAACAGACACAGTTTCAATTTGGTGACGACTCAAGGTAGATCCAGTAGCTGATGGCAGTTTAGCCTGCTTGTTAGCTCCCTGGATTTGGATTGTTACCATTTAACTAGGCCAGTTCTGAAACTATGAGCTATGCTACAAGAAATGAGAGCAGCACATTCCCAAGTGGGATGGATATCATCCATCCCTAAAAGACCAGCCTTGCCCTTAAAAGTACTCCAACTGTCTATAAAGCCCACAATGTTTTTGGAGCAAAACAATTCAAATATTTCTTTTTTACAGTATGACAATTTTCTTGTTGAAAATATTGTGCTAAAATCATCAGGGACACGGCAGATTTGATACATTTTACATGATGTTTCAATTTGATCAGTATTGCTCCAAATTAAACGAGGTTAATTGTACTGTAATTACGAAAAAAAACTCTTTTTGATGGCATATCACAGCTCACATAGACCTTCTAAACCAGACTTACTAGTGCTGAGCTGATAAACTCTGTGGGAGGAGAGCATAGAGTTTAAAGGACGTAAGCGTGATAGCATTTCTGATAAGACGGCCAGAGTAATGAAGCAAAGCCAGTTATGATGCTGTTGCCAGGTCTGCAGTGATCAAACTGACGGGTGTTTTGATGACGATTCAGCTGAAACTGTGATAAGTTGCACTGATGAGTGATATGATAACTTGAGTAAACTCACAAAACACATGACGCTGCTTTGCATAACAATGCCATTGCACTCATTCCTTCAGAGAAAAGAAGGAGAGCTGTAGAACCTGTTTTTAGTCACGTGAGCAGGTTGTCCAGTCCAGGTTTGACATTTTCAGCACTTGTTTTTTGTTTTTCTGTAAAACACATTACATTTGAGGAAGGATTAATCCTCTACTCACCAACCAAATGTTGATTTAATCTGGACATAAAGGTAAGTCTAAATAATATTAAAAATAACACCTGTAGAGCACTGTGGCATTCTAATGTTAGATTTACTAGGCAAACCTGTCTTTCTAACTCTTCATGATTCAGCTTGTCAAAAAATTGTCTAGGGACTCACTGAAAAGTGATGAATCATATAGTCAAGTGTTAATTCTATTTTAATTCTTTCGGTTTTTAACGAAATTTTTTATCATTTTTGAACTTATTTCAAAACGTTAAAATCTAACCATTTAAGGAATAGTGACAAGAAATGACAATTTTATTGAAATAATTTAGAATCATCTAATCCGAAAAGAAAAAATATTTATCACATCAATTAGGTACTTATTAACCACACCGTATAATTCTATTGAACAGTTAGTACTAGACTACACTCTCTGTAAGACTTTTATCTATAGGCTTAACAGATTAACATGTTCTCCATACTGTATGTAGTACATGCATAAGAATACTGTAGGCCACACAGACTTTTCTTTTTAACACCCGTAATTCAAGGACTGTAAAATGCTTGAATGTTCACTTCTGTAAAACTGTGCTGTGCAGTGGTGTATAGTGAAATGTTACAGCTCTCTTCATGGTGGATGGAGGGAAAACTTTTAAGATCAGCACTGTGCTGATAAACGCCTCACACACCCGACCAACCCCCACCCCCACCCCCTACCCCGACGAGAAACAGCACCACTGTATTGAAAGGCAAATTTACGCTGTCTTCTTTCCTTTAAAATCCTCAACAAAGCACCTTGTTTAGAAGAAAGAAGTGAAAAATGATCCCGTCCCTCCCCCGTCCAACTGGTTTCCCCACAACTTTGCTTTACTATCCAGAACACATACACTTTCACACTGTTTACAGTGCTGTATGTGATCTTGTTTGACACTTCTGTCTTCATAGGCCTTGTGTGCGTTATCTTCAGGGAGCATACTGTAAATAGGAAAATGCTTTTGTGCTTTTCAGTGCAATGGTTTCTTAATGTGAGTCTGTTGTCGTTCATGATCACATGCTTCTTAGTCAAACATGAAAAAGTCCTGCTGTATGTTATCACTCTGTTACGTAGGCACAGCCTTTCTGTTGACTAAAAGGAAGAACATCCTCAGACTGAACTGAATATGGAGGAACAAAAAAATCCATGAAAAATATTTCATTGTGTTTCTGCATGTTGTAATCTTATCTTATGGGGTGGCCATCTTGAAGAACCAGAATTTTGCCTTCCAGGTGTCAATCCATCCCCTATGTCCCACTTCCTAAAGTACTATAATGTAGAGTTGTAAATGTTTTAGTCCTGGTAAGCATGAAGAGTCACTTGTAGTTTCAGAGATTTTAATAAGTAGTCAAGGAGGACAAGCAGTGTCAGCATATCAATAGCTGGAAGCTATAGTTAACTAAAATTTGTAAATATGCTGTATGCTTTTCCTGCTATTTCACAAAGCTGTCTATTTAAACGTTTTAAACGGGTATATGAAAGTTTACACTTTAAAATTTCTGCAATATCTCATGAGACAATGCTATTATGCTATTCTGGGAAATGTTTTGACAAGCCTGCTGCTATACTTTATTCATCTGCTTTTCTTTACCCAAATTGCATTATAATGGAGAGCCTACAGTTTATAGATAGTTGTTTTCACTCTTTTCTTCCATTCCATACTGTTCTGTTGTTCTGTAGTTAACCATCCAGTGCATTTGTTTCACACTCAACATTTTCCTTCATTTACATACTATGTAGTTCTGTGAACCGTGTCCACCGTGGTCCTGAAGAAAGACATTCCATTCCAGCATGTACAAGTTATACAGAGGAATGACAATAAAAAAAAAGTTTTGAGGTAAATTAGACTTGTATTTGACATAAAATATGGCTAACAGATACATTTTGGGTTAAAGGCAAAATCGTGTGTGTGGAACCATTCTTTTAGCCATCAGATGCAATGTGATGAAAGGAATGTGCTAAAAATGCTTTAATACACAACCTGAGTATTTTCAAAGGAAACTGTGGGAATGATGTTGAGATGGTGCTTAGAGGCTCGTTAGCATTGTTCACAGAGATATTTACTCTGACTTGTGTTTGTTGTTTAATGCACTCTAGAGGTGTAAATGACCTCGTGAAACACCAACAACTTCCTGTAGAAGTAGAGTATATAGTGCAACAAGTTTGGTACTGCTACCATGTGGTTGACTAGACATGGCTGAAAGTGAATGTGGACCAGTATAAAGGGATTTTTAACAAAAACTGTATAAAGATAAGGTCCTCTAGTTGGGAAGGCACAACCAATCAGAGTGATGGTTACTTTGTGACGTCAGTTACTTTCAGTTTCCCGTCAGTCAAGAGTACCGAGTACCTCGTGGTCTTCCTAGAGCATGGACTGAACTTATCTACTGCAAGTGTATGTGTTGAGTTGTGTATCAGTGACAACATATCACTTGAATCAATGCCCTGTGGTCTGGCTGTGCTGTTTATTTGTGCTGTTTTTTGCGCTGAACCTTTAATTAAAGACTATTAACTTTGATTTCCTGCCTCCTGTGTTCTGAACGACACACCAGTGTGAACACAACTACCGTAAACCAGTGCAATACAGTCCCAAGTTAATTAGTTACACGTCTGCATCATAGTAATACACCTCCATTCTGGAGTATGCACTTTCAGGCTCATTTAAATATTTTCCTGCTTTAACACCCTTTTTAATGTAAGGATGAGTTGTTAATGAACTGACGGATCCAGTCATGGGAGTTCAAAAGAAACACACAGAAACATTCAGTATAAAGGAAATAAAAGATTAGGACTGGAGAAACCTAGCTATAAAGCAGCAAATACATTTCTATTATTGTCTATAGTCACAACGTTGTGTATTATCCCCACTTCTATTTATAATTTAAATAAATGGCTGTAGAAACCTGCATATCATTATACACAATCTGTGTGTTTGCAGATGACACTGCTGTCATGTGAGATGGATCATAGATCCGTGGGAATCATACAGCCTAAAGATAAAAACAAGTAGGACTAAATAGACTGATCACCTGACTTGAATCTAATTGAACAAGATTTAAAGCGATATATTTACAACAGTGGGCCAAAATCACACCTGAATACTGTGGAAGATTACTTTCTTCATACAGGAAGCTTCTTGAAGCTCTCATTACAAACAAAGGCTTCTCCTCCAAGTATTAAATTAATTTCAGTTAGTGTGTTCAGTACTTTTTTCCTGTGTCATTCCATTTTATTACACATAACTTTTTTATGGATTTTAATGTTGTGAATTCTTTAAATTTCCAGATTATTTGAGTTAATATTGATGTCTGGTGAAAATTTCATGTGAATGGCCTGATTGGAAATATGTTTACTGAAAAAAAAAAAAAATTCTTCAAATTATTTAAATATAGGCATGACCAAATAGTGTTTACTAGATGCTGACTGGACAATTCAAGACTAACACATGCATTTTTACTGACTGGTGAAGAGCCTCCCATACATATACCTTGGGAAACCCCTATGACCATCAAGCACATTTTACTGACCTTTCGGAACTATCAGGCAAGACTTTTATTCAGAGACTTGTTTCATATATTTTTTTTTTAAAAGTACCATTTAAACAGATTTTACCATTTTTATCTTTTTTAAATTTTAAGCATCAAATTTAATGTTGTAAATATTTATTGATGAACATTTGTTTGCCATGTGAATAGCCTGGTTGCTGACATGGCGTTAAAACTAACTAAATAAATAAATAAAATTAGTCACAGATGTTACTTCATCACAAGCCATAAAAATAATCAAGCAGTGTACGTGAAGATAATAATAGTGAAGAAAATTAAAAATGCTATCAGTTGAAAAGTTTGCATCCTATTTATGAGTGTGATACAAAATAGCTTTGCATGTCTACAAAGTCTTCTGTATAATCTGAACTGATTCACAATCTTCTGATTTGTAATATTCAGGCAATGACATTTCTGTTAAAACTCCAAATGTCACACAGTGCCTTCTTCAAATCAAGGTTGGAGACTGAGCGGGCCATAGCCAGTGCTTAATTTGTAAAACATGAGGTACTCCAACACCAAGGAGCAAGTGGGCACGGGGGGGAAAGGTCCCAGCTCATAAAGACACAACAATCCTCCAAGTGCTTTATGTACAACTGTTGAATGCCATCACAGACCTACGGCCAATAGCCTTACTGTGATGACCAACCAAAGTACAACAAGGGATTGAACCATATCATTTCAGTGATTCCATGGGAGGACTAGAGGAGTTTGTTGCATATTTCCTTTGTGACAAGCTTCGTAATAGATATTTATTCCTCAGATATTTATTATCCTGCTGAGAGAATCCATTGCCATTAGGGAATATTGTTGCCATGAAGAGGTGTACTTGGTCTGCAACAATGTTTAGGTAGGTGGTATGTGTCAAAGTAACATCCACATGAATGTCAGGACAGAAGATTTCCCAGCAGAACATTGCCCAGAGCATCTGGGTCTGCTGGCTTGCCTTCTTCCCATAGTGCATCCTGGTGCTATCTCTTAAGCACCTCGGCTGTCCTTATAATGTAAAAGAACATGTGATACATCAGACCAGGCCACTTTCTTCCATTGCTTCAAGGTCCAAATCTGATGTTCAGGTGCCCATTGCAGGTTCTTTCAGCGGTAGACAGGGATCAGCACCTTTCTACACCTTTCTTTCCGACACCTTTCTATCTCAGCCAGCATGAACTTTTTCATCAATTTATGCTACCGTAGCTCTTCAGTGGGATTGGACCAGACGGGCTAGCCTTCACTCCTCCTGCACATCAATGATCCTTGGGTGCCCACAACCCTGTTAGCAGTTTATCGGTTGTCCTTCCTTGGACCACATTTGATAGGTACTAACTACTGCATACCGGGAACACCCCACAAGACCTGGTGTTTTGGAGATGCTCTGACCCAGTCTTCCAGTCATCACAATTTGGCCCTTGTCAAAGTCACTCAGTCACTCCTTACAGTTACCCATTTTTCCTGCTTCACACATCAACTTCAAGAACAGTTCACTTGCTGCTTAATACATCCCACCCCCTGACAGGTGCCACTGTAATGAGATAATCAATGTTTTTCACTTCACCTGTCAGTGTTTTAATGTTATGGCATGTAGAGTATTATTTGGAAAGGTTGCGACATATAAAGAATGATCATTCCTTAAAATGTTTTTGTTATTACTTTATTTATTTTTTCAAGCAAATAAAATGCTTCAATGGTGCTTGATGTACAGAAATTCCAGTACTCGGACATCTCTGTAATCTGAGAGGTGCAGGATCCTGTTTCCGGCATGATCTGACCTGGTACAAATGAAGGACTGACCACAGCAAGACTTTACTGCTTTATTTCTTTTCGGCTCTGTTTGATATTTTTCTGTTAATTGTAGCATATAATCTTAGTGAAATACTTTTCTTTAAGCTAAACTGTTAAATGTAGGTACTTTTGTCATGCAGAATCCCCTTTTGTTTGTATGTTTGTTTGTTTGTTTGTTTAAACGTGACTGAAACTTTTTTGGACCAGTCATTAAAATCAAGTGAAACCTTTTGTTTGACAATATTAAAGAAAAAAGTTTCGAAGGCTCTGTAGTGTGCTGTTCTATTATTATGCAAATTAGCCGACCAATCGTGGCATATGGGCGTGTCTAATGTGCGAGTGGGAGGAGTCCGAGTGTGTGAGCGACGCGCGGTGTTTTCTGTTAGTGAATCAGTTCGGAGTTTCAGGCGCGCGTGTGTTATGCACCTCCAGGTAATATAACCTCAAACCTAAAGTGCTGCTTTTAAAGATTAAGGTACTGTTTAGAGTTTACTGCAGTTTATTGTGTTCATTTAGTCATTTTTACTTGATGCTTTGCAGGTGTGTGTGTGTGTGTGAGAGAGAGAGAGAGAGAGAGTGAGTGAGTGAGTATGTAACATATAGTAACATATAGATATACACATATACACATAAAATATAAAGCTACCTTTTTCTAAATATTCTATATATAATAGGATAAATAATAATTATAGTGTTGGATGAAGTAAGTGTAGAAAGCAAGTGTGTGTGTGTGTGAGTGTGTGTGTGTGTGTGTGTGTGTGTGTATGTGAACATCTGTATGGAGATATGTTACCAAATAATTGCAGAATAATCTGTGTATAGATGTATTTTGTATTTAAATGTCAGTCTGTAATCTTAGCTCCTGCACTGTTTATTAGTACAGTGTTGTGATTTGTGGTTTGAAATTGGTTGCTATAACTTGTGACAGGTTTTTAAGATTTACAGCATGTACTTAAGCTTCTGTGTGTGTGTGTGTGTGTGTGTGTGTGTGTGTGTGTGTGTGTGTGTGTGTGTGTGTGAGCATATTTTTATATCTTGGTGGGGACCAAATGTCTCCCCAAGAATAGAAATATCTGACAGACCTTGTGGGAACATTTGGCTGGTCCTCATGAGGAACCTGCTTATTTTATTTTGAAATTTTTTAACAATAAAATGCAGCTTTAATTTTTTCAGCTAAAAGATCAGAAAAGTTTAGATCTTGTTCACTGAGGTTAAAGTTAGGGTTCGATTTAGGAGGAGGCGTAGCATTAATCTGCTGCATTGATGATTATGTCAGTCGAAGGTCCTCACAAGTATTGTGTGTGTGTGAAGTGTGAATTCAAACAAATTTAAGTAACTCTTCTTCAGCGTCCCCCTAAGGATATATCAGTCAGACCTGTCTCTGCTTGAAATGACGCCAGACCAGATATTCTGTATTTCATCTTGGCTCCATCTCCCTCGTTGTCACCACTGCCTGTGGGTTACTGTTAGGGGTTTGTTGTGGAAAGGCTTTGTTTTCCAGTCGCACTGTCTTGGCAGGGTCATCATGGGAACGAACCCCTCAGTGATTATTTACTGTCTTGTTGGCCAAACACAGCAGTGTGTGTTGCCTGTGACTAAGGAGTGGCATTCCCACCTGAGGATGACCCGGGCGTAACGCTCCGAACATTTTAAATAAGGCGATGTTATTAGAGATGGCACCAATCCAACTGGTATCGGACTGATACAGGCAAAAACAGTGGATCGGGTATTGGCAAAATTATTATTATTTTTTTATCTGACTGTAACAATTGGAAGGATCGGAACTGGGTTTGAAGAAGTTTTTTGGAACTGTTGCATATATGTTACAATGTAACAATACTTGATTGTATTTTATTGTTAGGATTGATTTTATTATATTTGGATTTTATTATATATTGGTTAGCACGTTTGCCTCACACCTCCGGGGTTGGGGGTTTGAATCCCGCATTCGACCTGTGCTTGCATGTTCTCTCTGTGCTTCGGGGGTTTGCTCTGGGGACTCTGCCCCCCATACCCCCCCCAGCCCAAAAGCAGGTGTTATAGTCTGATCGGCATTCACAAATTGTTTATTGTGTGTGATTGTGCTCCCTGCCTTGTGCCCCAAGTTCCATGGGATAGGCTCCAAGCTCCCCCAGTGACCCAGTGTAGGATAAGCGATATGGAAGTGGGTTGATTGTCGATAATTGATTGTGTTTGTAAAATGGGTGCTTTTTGTAGTAGTTTTGTGTACTGTTTTAGCTATGTAAGTCTTCCTGTATTGTTTAAGTGCTTCAGTTAAAAATCATTTGAAAACATACTAGTTCTTACAGAAACAATCGAATGGATCTCGATATCGGTCGATATGTTGATAAGGAAAAGCTGTTTCGAGCCATCTCTACTTGGGAGACTGTCAGTGATTTTTTTTTAGGGTTTTTATTTTCCGGAGGGCTGCAGAACTCACTCTGAAACTGAATGTTTGTATTTATGCCAAGTTTAATATATGAGAGAGTGCAATACAATAATATCCTTAAACAGTGCGTTTTAATCCCAGCATTTCCAAGCTGCCCCTGTTGTGTCCTTGAGCAAGATCTTTAAACTCATCCGTTCAGCAGTAAGTCGGATAAAAGTCTACACAGACTGGATAAAAGTGTAGCAAATGAGTAAATGGAAGTGAAAATCTGTCTGTCTATCTATCTATCTATCTATCTATCTATCTATCTATCTATCTATCTATCTTTCTATCTATCTATCTATCTATCTATCAAAGGCTGAACTCTAAAAGAAAATTTAGAAGTCTCCTAATACTCTCATCAATTGCTATACCGTTTTATAAAGGTGAAATCATCTGCCGATTTGGGTCAATGCACCGATTTTAAAAGCAACAATTGAAATTCATTATTCAACAATTATAAATTGATTATAATCGGAAAAGGATAAATAACTAATGGGTTGAAAATAATTAATTGTTTTAAACATGAATGAAAGGTGATTTGTCCACTCTGATACTTCTGTACATTTTTATGATTCGCAAATTAACAATAGGCCCGCCCCAAATTCTGAAAAATGTTGATCACATATCAATCGGATATCATAATGTATTACATCTTAACAGATACGGTGGCATAGTCAAATATGTGTCTTATAAATTGAAAAGTATTGTATTGTGTGGAAGCCTGAGATTTACACGTCTGCAGGTTTAGGTTCAGAGTCTGCTGCTCTGATATTTCTGCTTTTAAATCGCATCACTGTTGTGCAACTAAATGTACAGTGATATGCAAACTGTCTCAGCATGCGACATTACATAGCAGGAAGGAAGGAATTTAGAAGGAAGGAAAGAAACTAATCTCCCAACTACCGCTGTCTGCTTAGCCCTCCGATCAGTGCTGGACAACTTGATGTTTATCCATCTGTGATCTCTGTTTTCTAAACATCACAGGATTTGACATCATAGTTCATTTCATAATCAGTCATCAGATTAAAATAAATCAAATAAACCAGCTTCTTCATCTAAGTCGTTTATTTCTCTGTGCTTCAGCAACCTCTCAGACCCAGTTTTGCTTTTTCCCACATGTGGTACTGATCTGGAGAACCTCCTTTGTCTTCGCAGCCCAGTTTTGTCAGAAGCTTCCATTAATGAGTGGGTGTTAGATGGGAGGGGGGCGCTGAGAGGGAATTCAATCTGCATGTGTAAAGAGATTGTTGGACTCTGGCTTCTCCTCTTAGAGATGAGGGCGGGAGATCTCTGAGGAACTGTACACACCTTCAGGGCTCTGTGTTCCAGTCCAGAGAGGAAATGTAGCTTGTGAGAAATGATTAGCTGGTCTGCTATGATTTGTATGACTTTCTCAATATTGACTTTGGCTATGAATGTTCTTTATATTGGAGCCTAAGTTCTTATAAAGCTGTCTGTATTCAAGGGCTGCACTATTGGGTATAGATCATGGGAAAACGTCTCCTGCTTCATCTGTTATAGTCAATTTGTGACAAATTAGGCTTAGGCATTGAAAAAAAAAGTTGCTGGCTCTTTTCCATTTCTCTAAGGAAACTTCTACAAAACCAGAAGCATATTAGAGAACTTGAATTATTTGAGCAACAGAAAAAAGGCACAATAGTGCTAGTACGTGGATCATGTTGGTTGTGAACTAATTCTAGATTATATTAAAACATATATTTAAAACACATTTAAATGACAATACAACATATTTGATGTTCTTTTGTTGAATATTAAAGTTAGATAGGTAAATGAGCTATACTGAAGTGATAAAGTCTATCTTTGTAATCAGTATTACAGAATGCCAACTAGCTAGGTTCGGTCTTAGCTAATGTTAGCTGATGTTGAGTCATTATTACTACTACTAGTATTCCTATTTCTTGACTAGTTTTCAAATTAGCTCTAAATATGATTAAATATTTAAATAAGAAAGAGTTCTTTTAGTTATTCAAAGGAATAGTTCATTTTATTGCGCTTTCTTTTCCTCGCACACCAGATGGCCGGGAAGCCGTTCCGTGCCACCTTTATCTGGAGCAGCATCATTAACAACCTGCAGGCGCAGGTGGAGGTCAAGAGACGACGCCACAACCTGAAGTCCTACCCCAACTGCTTTCTGGGCTCTGAGGCTGTCGATGTGGTGTTGGCTCACATCATCCAGAACAAGTTCTGCCGCGATGATGAGGTGCCACGTTTCAAAGCCGTGCGTCTCTGTCAGGCGCTCATGGACTCGCGGGTGTTCGAAGCAGTGGACACCAAGGTGTTCGGGAAAGAGAAGAGGCACGCCAAGTTTGAGGACAGCAGCTGCAGTTTATACAGGTTCCTGAATGCGAGTGCTGGCAAGGATACAATCGAACACACGTATGAATCGACCTCCATCAACAGGACTGCGCCACCAAAAAGGTATTTGGATTTCTCTTAGAGGACACTTCAAAGGAACAATCATATCAAGTTATGACTAGAATATATCTTAAACAGTTTAATTTCTTGTTGTTGTTGTTGTTGTTTATCCCCCAAAACAAGCCAATAGTGTGTAAACATGACTAATACTAGCTTGCTTCTAAGGGAAGAAATTCCTTGAATATTGTTTTATTTATATGATTCCATCACCTTCATGAACGTAGGTAGAAAAAATGAACTATTGACTAATGAAAAAAGAAATGGTTATTTATAATTCATAGAGGAGCATGCTGACTGAATCAGTATGAGTAGATGTTAGCAGTTCAGAGACAACAATTAACACACTTTTTTACGGTATGAAGTAAATATATGATATTGCAACAATTGAGCAAAAGAAATGAGGACATGATATTCAGCTAGATTTCAGTGTCAAATGAGGAATAATATTTCTTAATAATACATTTTCATGCATTATTATTATTATTATTTATATTATTATTATTATTATTATTAAAATGTCCAGGGTTGTGGGTTTGATTCCCGGCTCCACCCCGAGTGTGCGCAGTTTTCATGTTCTCCTCGTGCTTTGGGGGTTTCCTCCAGGTACTCCTGGTTTCCTCCCCAAGACTAAAGACATGCGTTGTAGGCTGATTGGCATCTCTAAATTGTCCGTAGTGTGTGTGTGCGATTGTGCTCTGCGATGGGTTTTCACCCTGCCCGGGGTGTCCCCTGCCTTGTGCCCCAGGGCCTCTGGGAGGTGGGACAGGCTCCAGGCCTCCCGCGACCCTGTGTAGGATAAGCGGTACAGAAAATGGATGGATGGATGATTGGATTATAAAAATGTGTGGTTGTTCTCTGCCTATCTGTGTGGTTTTTACCTTCTACGCTTTTTCTCCCACCTTCCAAATCAGTCCAGCAAGAGGATTGGATATGATAAATTGCCCCTAGGTGTGAGTGCGTGTACGCATGGTGTCCTGTGATGGGACTGGCATCCCATTCAGGGTGTATTCCCACCTTATTCCCAGTGTTCCCAGGAGATACTCGGGATCCAGTGTAATCACTGACCAGGATGAAACGGTTACTGAAGATAAATGAAAGAATAAAGATATTGAATTGGATATCTTCTTAAAGTTGCATATATCCTATATAGATTTTTCTGGGATATGAACTCAGCAGCTTCCACTAGCTTTGAACCTTACACACTAAGCTAGGGAGTACTTTATTGATCCCGAAGGGGAAATTTGGTGATCACACTGATGAATACTGATCACACATAGCTTTATGATGAAGATCAAAAATGATGTTGGTTTGTAGAGTGTGTCACTTTATGTTGCTAGCAGTAGCATGTAATGGACCCAATTCAGTTCCTCATTTGCAATCAGACCAGATTCTAATCTAATCAAACTTTTCCGCACAGTGAAGAGGAACAGGAGTATTCAAACACCTCGCCAGTCAAAACAGATAAATCTCTGGAGGACGTTTTAGGGAACCTGAACTCAAACACAACCATCACACCCCAGCTGATAAATCTGGGTCTGTCACAGGAGTGTAAGTCACTTCAAAACAAACTACACATTTATATTCAGTGTAATGGTTATTGTTTCCCAGCAAAAAAAAAAAAAAAAAAAACCCTGAAAGGATATGTAAGAGTTTTATAACCCATGTCCTCTCCCTTTACAGTGGTGGATGAGGTTTGGCAGCAGCAGGCAACACTGAGATTACTGCAGCTGATCGAGTTGCCTTTACTGGAGAGTCTTCTAGAAGGAAAGGAGAGTCCCCGTCCCCCTCTGCACGGTATGGACAGCGACCCAGATCTTCTCTACACCAGCAACTATGTGGACCGAGAAATCCTCAAAGCCTTCAGTGAAGCTCAGTATGTGTCCTTCTTCATCTTGTAACCTATTATTTTCCTCATCGTTATCATCTTCATCATTCCTTCTCTGTTCCCTCAACTCCTTCCTCATATTGTGCTTCTGTTCTTATGTTCAGAACATAAAAGTAGCTTAAAAAAATTTGACATTTAAGGGAATATCAAGACCAAATACATCACAAGAGACATATATTATTACTATTGATCTACTACTATTAGTAATAGTTATGATATAATATTACTAATAAATAATTAATTTGCACCACAGTACCGTTGAAGTCTCAAATCTGATCAGTTGAAATTTTCAATAACAGCAGCTCAGACAGTAGTACAGACTATAATTCAAATCAAAGGATTAGATTAACGTGCTTGTTTCTCATACAGTATTGTTTCTTGTATGACGTACTATCCACATAAACGTATTTAAAAATGAGCAATCGTTGATGTGGTGAAGTGTTCTGTGAAGAGATGTTTATTTTGCATTTTTGGAAGGAGCCTCCGGTGGCAGTGCTTTGTAACAGTCAGAGGTAGAGCTGTTCCTTTTAAGTTTTCTGACATGAAATAGTCTTTAGGACAGAGGGCTTTCCAGTTTCTCTGTAGCAAGCTGCAATTTTTTATTTTTTTGCCTTCTTAACTTTAAGAGAGAGAAAAAAGAGAGGATAGTAAGTTATAACAGATGCTGTTTCACAGACGTTCCGTGTACCATTAACTGTAACAATAATAGGATGAAAAGTACTATGTCCTTTAATAGTAAGTAAAAGTGTTTTGACTGTTGGCAAATTGGTGGTACTGTATACAAGGAATGAAATACTTCAGGATGTATTGTTATAGGAAATTAGAAATCAACTTTGCAGTAGGAACGATAACTCCACTTCACACACTCCATCGTTGATTATTTCGCTATGACAGCGCTTCTTGTCATGGTTTATTCTTCACACAACATATTGTAATATTACTGATATAAATATGTTATTCATCTTTTATTATTTCTCATGACGTCATATTCTTCATAAGGTCCAAGCTTAAAATTTCCACCACTTTCTTTACAAACCAGATGTACTTAACTCTTGAGGTGTGGTCTGAATGTTTCTTCCGTGATGAATAGGGGATATCTGGGCTCACAAGCAAATGCAGAATACAAAACACACCACTCGATGCGTGCGTACTGCTGAGATATTGTGTCCAGACAAATGGAGGCTGGTCATTATATAAAGAGCTCTGTTTGAAAGCCTCGGCCCTCAGGCTGTGCGATTTCGACTGCCACATGGCTGACAGTCTGAAGGTCAAGAGTACAAGCGAATCTCTTTGTTTAGCTCTTTCTGCTTCTTTGCTTGTGTCCATGTAGGTTTTTTTGTTGTTGTCTTCTTCATTAACCATTGTTGTACTTTTTTCCATTCTGTAGTGCCGATGCCTGGCTCTCAGCAGCTGTCGACTGTCTGGAGTTTCTTCCTGATGAGTTGGTAGTCGAGGTGAGCCGAGGGCTCGCCAAGTGTCCAGAAGAGACAGCTCAATATAAACGTCTCCTCTATAGCATTCTGATCCAACATTATGGCCAGACGGACTACCCTCCACTGTTTAGCAACCACGTCTTTGACATACACAGCGGCGTCTCTGAGCTATTAGGTAAGACAGGAAGAGGGGGTCTTTTGGTAGGAGCCTCGTTCTTAATATTTCTCAATATGCCTTTTGTGGGAAAGATGTGCATTGAGCTAAATGGTGGGAAGTGAAGGCAACAGACATGATACAGTGATATCTATTTATTGGTACCACATATGCAGCCGTTTTGCTGTATTTTATTTCCCTCGGCGCTGTGCATTTCTCTCTCTCTTTCTCTCACTCTCTCTTTCCTTCTTCATTATTGTCTGTGCTGCACCGTGTTATTATTTTATTACAGAATGTAATACATGTAAATGTAGTGTAGTAGTTCCGGTAGTTCAGCGGAAGCAGGTAGCCTCGACACCCCTGGTTTCCTTTCCTCCCACCTTTGCGTGGAAACCAAAAACACTGGCTAAGATAAGATAAATTGCCCCTAGGTATAAATATGTGTGTGAGTGTATGTGTGCATGGGGCTCTGCAATGGACTAGCGTTCTAACCAGTGTGTGTTCCTGATTCACGCCCAGTGTTCCTGGGATAAATAAAGTGATCAGTGAACTTGAATGAGAGGGAGTAAGTAAAGGTAAGAGAGAGAGAGAGAATTTTCCTTACCTAGAAAGACTTAGCAATGGAGGTCAGGAAAGAAAAAGAAAGGGACAGACTTCCTTAAACACTGAGTACTTATTCCAAAACCCCCAGACATCATGACCAGTGAAGTGACCCTTTGTTGAGTTAATACGTTTGGAGAGAACGCTTGGGTCATCATGATAAAGATCTGCCTTATATCAACCCTGAAGGAGGAGTATGTACCCATACAGTAGCTCTGGTTATATTTATTTATTTATTTGTGTGTGTGTGTGTGTGTGTGTGTGTGTGTGTTCTATTATCTGAAATTAAATGGCATTTTCATTGAATTATTGTAGTGTTGCTGAAGTTCTGATTTCGGGTCACAAGTGGTAACTAGTGTTTTTATACCCATGTGTCACACTAGTATAATTGTGTATATTAGTCTCTAACTATATTTATTTAACAGTAGACTAAGACTAATCAGTAGACACGGGACTAATGTCGTCGTCGTCCCCGTCCCCCGTCCCCCTTAGTTAGTCAAATAGATAAGTGCTTTTACACCGATGTCCAACTAGGCACATATGTCCAGAGTCCAATCTAGAACATCTGCTTCAGCTAATCATACAATGGCCAGGTTTTTCTTGATCCTCTTCAGCAAAGCTCTTCTCTTGTGTTTATTTGCCAAAATGCTTGTGCGGTGTAAGTGAGGTTGTTTAATGACCTGAGTGTCTTATATGACCCATTTAGCCAGTCGGTTTGTGTTCTCTATAGCCACAGTGTGTGCTTTCCTGAGCCTGTATGTGTGTGTGTGTTTGTAGTTAATGGGAAGCAGGAGCAGGCTCTGGAGGCCCTGCAGCTCTGTCTAAAGCTCCAGGACTCCCGAAGCAGAGAGGAGCTCCGCAGACTCCTCCGCTTCATGGCTTTCGCCGCACAGCCAAATGACCTCAAATTGCACAAAGAGGTGAAACAGAGCGCTTCTTAGTGTTTTAATGTATACTAATATAATGTAACAGTGTGCTGTGGACCATTATTATACAATCAGGTGTATTTATATAACAATAAATCTGAGATACACTTGTCAAACAGTTAGTCATTTAAAAATGAGAGACTATTGGTTTTCAAGCTTTCTCAATCAGATTGAGGTCTGGGCTTTGACTGGGCCTTTCTAACACATTCAGGTTCTTGGTTTTCAACAACACCAGTGTATGCTTTGGGCCTTCAACCCTGATCAATTACCTGGTCCCTCCTGATGAAAAGCTTTCCCATGTCATGATGCTACCACTATCATGCTTCACTGTGGTGATAGTGTTCTCAGGGTGATGAGCAGTGTTGGGTTACCACCAAACGTAGCACTTTGTTCTCATCAGACCAGAGAACCCTTTCAATGTTTGCTGAGTCTCTAAAAAATTCCTTATGGCAGTATATGCCATGATGCTCATATCAGTTAAGTAGGTGAAAGGTCATAAAGATTTCCTGTTACAGTGGAGTAACGTTTGTATTTCATACACCATACTGGAGGAATATGGTGATACTAACATATCAGGCAATGATGATATTTCAATTTGGAATAAAACACGCCATATCACATTGTTGTAGGAAAATAAGGAAATGACGGCTAGTGTGATGAAGCGGAGTTACTGTCACCAAAGTTGATTATTTTCCTTTAACAGGATATCCCGTCACAACCCGTGTTTTCTACATTACTGTGAACTCTAATGTATGAGACCGTGCATTCTGGGACTGAGACTGACTTTTTACACTCATGCTAAGCAACTGGTCTCTCAAATGGAAAAAATGTCCTCATCATTCGTATCCTGATTCAGCTCTCTTTCTTTCTTTAGGCTGGAAATAATGGCCTCTATTGCCCAAAAATAGGAAAACTAGTTTTAAACCAGGATGTAAGCTGCTAGACAATATCTACAATAGGAGTATTGTAAGCAGGCATGGAAATTAATATACAGCAACCGAGTGACACTTTAGATAGGAGATAGATAGAGTACATCATTGATCCTGAAAAGCAGCAGAACAAAAGATAATAATGTGTCATGTATTACACAATAAATCAGGAGTTTCTCTCCAGTCCCTTACTCCCCCTGCCCTACATGGTTTCAGGTTTTTCCTGCTGTAACACATTTGATTCAGCCGATGAAGGTTTTGATCATTAAACAATGATTTGAATCAGGTGTGCGAAAGCAGAAAAATCTTGAACCTATGCCATAGTAGGTACTGAGGCCTAGAACTGAAAACCACTGCATTAAAAGGCCATTTGCTGCTAATTAGCTACAAAAACATTGCTATTGATATTGTCAAAGTCCAGACTCACAATAGCAATATCAGCTTGGACAGACTGATAGCTGTCATCAGGAATGACGTCCCTTGCATAATTCCGTGCCTTGCATAAGTATTCGCCCCCTTGAACTTTTCTACAAGTAGGCATTTACATAAATAAATGTGTGTTACAAAGTGGAATTGAAATGTACTTCATTTCGATTTGAACCATTTGATTTACACAATACGCCGAACATTTGAAGGTGCAAAATATTTGTTTTAACTGTGGCAGACAAACAGATATATGTTGGTTGCATAAGCAGTCACCCCCCTGGGTCAGTACTTAGAAGAACCACATTTGGATATAATTACATCTGCATGTCTTCTGAGATATGTCTGTATCAGCTTTGCACATCTGGATCCTGATATTTTTTCCATTCTTCTTGGCAAAATTTTTCACTCTCTGTCACATTTTATCTAGACTATTGGTTTTCAAGCTTTCTCAATCAGATTGATGTCAAGCCATTGACTGGGCCTTTCTAACACATTCAAATTCTTAGAAAAACTGAAGTCTAGCTTTGGCTGAATGGTTTAGGTCCCTCAAGCCTAATCAGTTAGCCGGTCCGTGCAGATGAGAAGCTTTCCCAGGTCACCATGCTTCACTGTGGCAGTGGTGTTCTCAAGGTGATGAGCAGTTTTGGGTTTCCACCAAAAGTAGCACTTTGTTCTCAACAGACCAGAGAACCATTTAAATTTTTGCAGAGTCTCCAAATAATGTCTTTCTTCTCACCACTTTTTCATGAATCTCTTTTTTGGAGTGTCCAGATCTCATCTGAGCTGTGGATCTCTCCAGCTCCTTCAGTGTTACCCTTTACCTCTTGAAGTCTTCTCTGACTAATGCCCTCCTTAGCTGGAAACTGACTTTTGGTGGAAAGCCTCTTCTAGGCAAAATTGCAGTCCTGCCACATTCTTTCTGTTTTCTAATAATAGATTAAATGGTTAATAATGAATACTTGAGCAAGGCACTGTAACTTTCCTTCGCACTATTGAAAACCATTCTCAGTCCAACTACCTCCTCATTCAGAGGGTTGGGATCCGAAGCCAATCACAATGACTCTGCATTTTAAAGAGTTTACTTAGCGTGTTCCCACAACACACAATAGGAAGTGTCCCACATTATGACAAAGTGCTAGAACATGCAAGCTTTTATGTGCATGCTATATAAATACACTAAAGTGGCCATGATAATGTTAATGAAGGTGTAAATTCTGACCACATGCCATGGTTGTTGTTTGTTCCTCAGATAGAGAACAGAATGGCGGTGAAGAGAGCGTTCTCCACTGCTATCGTGTACAGCGCTAGACTCGCCAAGGGAAAGGTGGATCTTCTGGTGCTTTTCATGATAGACAACCACTTGGATCTTTTCAAGGTGAGGCGCATTTGAAAACATCTGGGACTTTACCTTTCGCTTTCAAGTCATTTCATTTAGCACACAAAAATATATGGGAAATAATATAATTATAATATATTTTATATTTTCAATGGGCAGTATGGACTACTCAGCAATTTCAGATTAAAGCTACAGTGGTTTGCTATAATGATTAACTCCAAATATAGTATAATATATAATAGACCTAGTGATTGTCTCCAGTATAGCTATTTACATGTCAAGAAAAAACGAAATGTTGATGAAGTTACAGGAGTGGTAGAAGCCTGAGTATGTGCTCTTACAGAGATAAGGCTTTTTTTGTGAAGAAGATATTGCAGTTAGATAAAACAATTCATGTCACATTTACAACCCAAGTGTAAATACGATTATCTGACCCATGACCAGAAACAGCATGAAGGGAGAGAATTTGTTTAAAAGGTAGCTGAACACAGTTTATAGTATAGTAAATAAGAGTGCATACAGTTGAATAGTCTAACTGTTAACTCTATTGTCACAACATATATCCATCATTCTGCATTAAGAGCTGAGATTATAGATGTTACATGCTATGCTTAGTCCTGTAATTCATAATTACACTGAAACCAATGGGAAAGGTACGCGGTTATGAGCGTGAGGAAGCTAACTATGATGTCTATTGTGAGTTTAAGGGATTGCTTTATTAAATTGATTCATTATCAAGAATACATATAAGGAAGAATTTAGCCGTACAGTTCATTGCCCATTGATGGTGCACAAAAATGGCAGTATGTCAGAAATTGAATTTTGATCTAGCTTTAGAGCTATGTATATTCCTGTTCAGTTTCTTTGGAAATTTCCTCCTTAACATTACTTCAGGCTTTTGCATTTTCATAAATGAATATAAAAAGACCGACGACGTATCGCTCTGATTGTTTCCCCAGATTCCTGTATCGTTACACAAGCTTGTTAGTGATAAACTAGCCAGCATCATCAGGGGCAAAGATCCTGATGCCGTTACAGGTAAGTGCTTGATAACTAATAATACTTTTCTAGGTATCTGTTGAAGAGTCACAATAATGACCAATGATTCGAGTGCAACACTGGAAAATCAACCTCTAATCACACCCATGTGGTGAAGAGATTATTATAATGCTATAAATGATAATTTGTGTTTAAATTAAGTGTTACATTTCTAACCATCCTGCATCTAATCTTAGGTGTAAGCAGTGATGGCTGGTCATGATATTCAATAGGAGGGCTTTAAAGATACATTAGTAATTTGCTATTACAGTTATGCATACACACAGGAACACGCAAACACTCAAAAGACAGACAGGCGGCATCGTTCGTACTTCTTCATTCTTTAAAGTCAGGGTTTTCTTTTTTTTTTTTTTTTTTTTTTGCATTTATTTATTCATTTTCATATGATACATTTACATGTGATTCATTTACATATTCAAAGTCAGGGTTTTCACGTATGTAATCATGCCATGTCTTTTTCGAATAGCGAACATGGTCAAAAGAAAAGCTGCGCTTGCTGTTAACCTGCTGTTTCATTTAAACCAAAGAACACAGATCTTACACTTCTGTAGTCTGTCCCATTGTATCATTTGTACTTTGATTAGAATGTATGCTTAGTCTATCTACTTCTAGGTAATCATCCAAAAGCATTGTTTTCAAATCAGTGCTCGCAAAATTAGTCATCGTCGTTCATGTTTATTACACCTGCTATTGTATTTCACATGTGCCTTCCCAATCATGTAGCAACACGGACTTAAATAAAAAAAATATATCCCCAGTGCAGACTTAATTTAAATAATAATAAAAAAATAAAACTAAAGTCAATACTTGGAGGTAATCACTTGACATGACATTAGCAGCAGGGTGCATAAATCTCTTGGGCTAGAAAGATGTCAGCACTAGTCTCTATTTATACGTGTATGTTTTCTTATGACTGCTAGAGGTTCTATTGTTCCTGCTTTCACAAAAGTAATAAATAATCTACTTCAGCATATTTGTTAATAAGACAATCTTTGCCAGATGATGTTGCTGGCAAAATATGAACCTTTATGAAGGTTCATAAGGACTATAACGTTTGTTTGGGAAGGAAGGGATGGACGAGGGCTTTATTACTTTCCTCCAAGCCCTTTGACGCTGCATCATCAGCCTTTTGAAAAGATACGGTGTCTGGCTTCATGTGTCTCGGAGGAAGCACATGTTAGTCTTCACCCTCCCTGGTTGGGATCTGTCATGTGAGAAGGGAAAGCTAGCTATTAATACAACAGAAATACCCATTTTGGACAGGTGTATATAATGCCAGATCTGTGTGTTCACTTCTCTTTGGTCTTGTAAATAGTTTTCATGGGTTATCCTTTGGGACACCGTTCAAATGTGTCAATTATGTAAAGTGAGAAGAAAAACACGAGTCAGCATGTTTGCAGCTTGAACCGTGAGGCAAAGTCTAATTCGTATTGCCTCAGAAGTAGGACTGCTTTCTACATAATGTCACTTAAAAATCACATTAATTAAAGTAACATATATTCGTCTATTAATCTTTTGTTATTGTTGTTTTTAACATTCAACAAATGGAATTTCAAAGATTACATTACCCATTCAAGCAAATACAAGCACAAAAAAACCACAAAACAGATTATCATACCAGTTGAAAAGGACAAAATATTTTGTAATTGTTTTGGGCTTTTAGTTAAACATCTTTATTGGGTTAATATTAAGTTCTTAGTAGTTAGTCCTTTCGTTAATTAAGTAACTTTTTTTTATTATTATTTAATTTTTTTACTTAGTTTTTACCAGAGGCCAAAAATTTTTTAGGGGTGCCTGTGTTCAATTCAGCACTGAATTTATTTGTGATATCACACTCCACAGTAGTGGTTAATAGAATGTACACACACACACACGGCTTTAAGAATTGGCAGTTTTTCATAAGAATTTCTTTTTCTTTTCTTTTTTTACCTTAGCCTACTAGGTTTAAATATTATCATTTTATTATGGTTACAGTGTTTTTGCAATCAAAAAAAGCTTTAGTTGTGCTTTATGTTTTTGTGGAGAGGTGTGAATTATTTGCCCAGCAGGTGACTCACACCCCTCCCCTTCCCCATCACCATCAGCTAAACACAACACAGAGTCATGATACTCTACACACAGAAACCCAATAGTTAAAATGATTCATTTGTTTATGCTGATTGAAAATGTCCAATAAGTCGGACAGAATGGAACGCCAGTGTACTGCGAAAAAGGGTTCATTTTCCTGCATTAGACAGAGCTTGGTACTTTGCGGTTACTCAATAACATGACAAGTTGATTTTTTTTTGTTTTATTAACTTCAAGAAACAGAAAAATAGAGCTTGGTGAGGGAATTTATACTGTTGTATATATGTTAGAGCTGCTGTAAAATAAGTCTTAACATAAACTAACTTGTTTTACAGATGTTCCACAACATTAACCGTAACTATAAGTGGATAAAATGTGCAGTGTCGTTCCTCAATAAAAAAAATAGTTAGGTTTGATAAATTATAGTTGTTTATGAGGAATAAAACACGTCTTTATGTAACACCACATCACACTACCTTGTTATTGATTACTTGCTTTATTCTTTACTTAAAAATATGAACATCAACACATGAATAGTTCCAGCTAAATGGCCATTTTCAGGCTTGTATGTGTTGTGATGTATTGCTATCTTCCTTTTCTTTTTGCCCCAGAAGTACTGAAGTGGAATGTGTATTGCATGTGTCTAAGTAACGAACACTGAGATGACTATTGAGGAGAAAAGTAACAGCAGATTTGTTTCTTCCTTCAGGTCCATCTTACTGTAGACGTCTACCGAGGACCACTTACATGCAGACAGTAGAGAAAACCACTAAAGAGGAGCTTGTCACTTTACTCCGAACTATTCACGAGAACCCCAAGCTTTCTGTAAAAGAAAAGCGGCGACTGCTCGGACAGTTCTACAGAGGACATCCTGAGATATTCGTGCAGTATTTTGGCAACCAGATATCCAGTGCTTACCTGTAACACATCGCTTTACTGAAATGCTATTACGCAAGATGCACAAAATAATATGTAGATTCTGTAAAATGTCTTGTAAATGTTGTAAAAACAAAATGTAAATATTTATTTACTTTTTATGCATGGACACATGAGTTAACAAAGGTCAAAGTTATGACATCATGCACGTTTTAATGCCTGTGTTATAAATATGAATGATATTTATCAGGCTTTTTTCAGACCTGTAACATAAATGGTTTTGTTCCGATTTGACTGTTGTCAAATTGCATGACCCTGTATAAATGTGTTTTGTTGGTTCCTAAACATTTTCACTGAAATAGAGCTCTTTTAAAATTTACGCTGACCTATGACCCCAGCTCTTTTCTCATCCACTACCACCTGGATTTTTCCCTTTCTCCTTGTGTTGGGTTTGTGTTTATTCAAAAATCCCAATAATGTCTAGTTCAGGACGCACGGTGGCTTTTAGTGGTTAGCTATGCTAACCTGCGTAACACTATCGTTCACCTCACACCTCCAGGTCAGGGTTGCGCATATGTGTGCGATGTTGAGTTTGCATGTTCTCCCGTGCTGTGGGGGTTTCCTCGGGACTCGGTTTCCTCCCCCAGTCCAAAGACATGTATGGTAGGTTGGTTGTCGTTTAAAGTTTTTAAGACTCTTCTATTATCATTTAACTTAAAGCACCATCATTAAAGACATTAACATGAACATTTAAGGCTATGTTACAAACACTAGAATCCATGGCTGTGTATTATTCCTGTTAGACCATTAGCCATTTTGTGGCTCCATCCCTAATGGTAGAATTCATCACTACACTATCTTGTGTTCCCATTTGAATGTAAATGCTGGCCAAAAACACTAAATTTGTGTCAAGGGTTCTTCCTAGACCATCAATAATTTTAAGGCGCCGTCCCAAACAACATAACCTATTTAGGATTTTGCTAGCGTCACAGCCATTTTAAGCTGAGTGCTCATTATAAAATAGTAGCCATTTTAGGACTCTTTCCCAAATGGTAAGCAGCTGTAAATAAGGTTGAAGCTACTAATAAAACAAAGCATAACAGCATTTCATATGGACTCTCACCTACATTAACATTTATGACGTTTGGCAGACGCCCTTTTCCAGAGCAACTAACATTTATCTCAATAACTGAGCAGTGGAAGGTTAAGGGCCTTGCTCAAGGGCCCGTCAGTGGCAGTGCTGGGATTTGAACTCAAGACCTTCCAATCAGTAGTCCAACATCTTAAAGGGATAGTTCACTCAAAAACTAAAATTCTCCCATCAATTACTCACCCTCATGTCGTTCCAAACCTATAAGACATTCGTTCCTCTTTGGAATGCAAACGATGACATTTTTAATGCAACCTGGGAGATTTCTGTCCCTCCATTTACAGTCCAGTAACCAAAACTTTCAAGCTCCAAAATTTTTTTTTTTTTTTTATAAATGTACAGCGTCCCTCTTCCTGTGCTGTAAACAGTGCAGCGCTTCCGGGTCCCGTTGTATCGTGTATGTTGAGAGCAGACGTTCTCAATGATACAATGGGACCCGGAAGCACTGGGTTACTTGACTGTAAATGGAGGGACAGAAATCTCCCAGGTTTCATTAAAAATGTCTTCATTTGTGTTCGGAAAATGATTGAAGGTCTAATGGATTTGGAACGACATGAGGGTAGTTGATGACAGAATTTTAATTTCTAGATGAAGTATCACTTTAACCAATGAACTACCACTGCTCATATGCCTACATGATTTTAAACCAGCTAAACATATGTTTTTTTCTACCCGTTTAACCCCATTTGTCATGGTGACTGCCCAGTATCAATATTGTCCAGTTAGATAGGTTTTCCCTAACAGCTAGCATTCCTATGGGATTAAAGCTAGCATGTTTCCTCCAACACAAATGCTTCTAGCCACTGTTTCTTCTTTTTTTTTTTTTTGCTCTGTACGGACTTATAGCATGGAATCCAGATTATACCGGACACCTTATAACCCAATGTTTAATCAGGTAACCTATAGAGAACACCATGGCAGAACCTGTCTATGACGATTTTCATTCTTCTGACACTGGAATGTATAACAGCAGTAAATCAAGGCAAGTAGACTTATGATTCAATCTTTAACACATCGATAAAACTGTTTAACAAAATGTTTGATGTTTGAGTGTACCTTTAACGACATCGATTCCTGAGCCATGACAATATGAGAGCGTTGTAGATCCCCCAGACGTTACCTCACAGATCATCCCTATAGAAACGCCACCAAATAGGTCAAGACCTCGAACAGAAGTGTGAAAAACTCCAAATGCACTTGGCGTTCTAACATGACAATAAGCCATCTGTAGAGAGTTAAGAAAAGCTCAGTGTCAGTCTCGTCTGAGTTCTGCATATCCTGCTGTTGAAGAATGTATTCTGTGTCATTATGTAACTGGGATGAGGTTCGGAATGTGAGCATTAGGCTCGAAGAAACTGCCTTGTGGTCATATATAAAAATTATGCATGGGTTTAATGTAAAACATTAAGTTATTAGGCCGTTCCTTTGCAGTAAAGCTTTTGGTAAAAATATCTGTATCAAGAATATTTGGTGGCTTACGCAGGTGAGTAACAACAAGGATGTACAGAGGACTGCACTTGTTCCTGCACCAAATTAGGGGATGAACATTAATTTTGCTAATATTTGTATATGTTTATTTAGAAGTACGGCATGGAGGAGAGCGGGTAGCATTGTCACTTCATAGCTCCAGGGTCCCACTTTATGTGAAGTTACTGTCTATGTGTAGTTACACATGTTCTTCCCATGTTTGCATGGGTTTCCTCCAGGTTCTCTAGTTTCCTCCAACCTCACAAAAATGGCCAATGTTGCTCTACTGTGAACCTGACCAGGATAAAGCAGTTAATTTCTATTTAGGGGCGCACGGTGGCTTAGTGGTTAGCACGTTTGCCTCACACCTCCAGGGTCCGGGGTTTGATTCCCGCCGGGTCCATGTGTGTGCGGAGTTGGCATGTTTTCCCCGTGCTGTGGGGATTTCCTCAGAGTACTCCGGTTTTCCTCCCCCAGTACAAAGACATGCATGGTAGCCTGATTGGCGTGTCTAAATTGTCCGTGGTGTATGAATTGGTGTGTGAGTGTCTGCCGTTGCGATTTTGGATGCAAAAGGGAGGGTTGGGTGTCAGGCAAGCAACCCGTCCCCGTAAAAAAAAAAAACCCTAACCGCTATGGAAACGACGGGAGGGATTTCTCTCTCGTCGCCCAATACGCTACTTAACGTTTGTGGAAAATAAGAAGAAGAAATTTCTATTTACAAGCATGATATTAACCAATCCCAGTTTACAGCTGAGGATAAAGGGTCTAGCTCAGGAGACCAACAGTGACTCTCAGGCCATCCTTGGATGTAAAAAATGCAACTTTAGATTACTAAAGCAAACCACTTAAACCCTTTTTGCCATTTATTACAGATGTTTTACTTAATGTAAGCCTGCTTATGGCAAATAATTGAGTTTAAGCCATCTTAAAATGGCAATGCACTTGGATTGGTATGATCTTAATAGATTAAAAACAATGTTGACAGTGGACAAATTTCTTTACTTTGTTTTATTGGAAGTGAAATGAAATTTCCATTCGACTACAAAACAATGTTTGTGGTGTTTTCACTGGACTACACATGGCAAGCTCTGAACTATGCATCAGTCAACATCCAGAATAAAACTTTGTACAATATAAGCCACTCAGTTTTAAAAATAAAACTGTTTTTTAAAAAAATGGAGAAAAAAAAACAGCTTCAAAAACAGAAGAAAAAAAAAACAATGAAAATGAGACTCAAATGATCTGAAGAGTTGAGTCAATCACACTGAGTCAAAAACCTCTTTTTTGGAAAAAGAGGTCAACTGTAGATGACACCTTCCAGTTCGCAGCACACAGGACCGTGTGTGTGTTTGTGTTCACACACCCTCACAGTAAAAACCATCCATGGAGGGGGAAAGCTAAGAAGCCATCACTGGAGGCATAGGGAACAGTTATAAGTGTCCATAACGAGCATCACTGTTTGTTTGGGACTCATCGGATGCGCTTCTGCTGCCTTGCGCGGTAGATGTCGTTGACCGGTGGAGCGATGGCTCCTTTTTCCTCCTCCTCGTCCGAGTCAGCGTTGGGCCTCTTCAGTGATTTGTTAGTTAGCGCGTGGTTCTCGATGGACCCGTTTCCCTCTCCGGGAACATCGCCACGGCTGCCTGTGATTAACTCCACTGCGGCTTCTACAGCTACACGCACAGCACACAGAAGAGAGATGTGAAAACTCTACAGCACAGGATTAATTATAGCAAGATTACTCTAACAAAATAGTTCGATTAAAAAATAAAAATAAATAAAAATGCAAGGAACAGTGTAAAGACTGATTATACTGATAATATGCAGGTATGAATAGCCAATGGCCTCAACAGCCTATCAAACACTGACAATCTCCACCACACTTCAACCTACAGCCACTACCAAACCTTTCCAATAACAATATGCCATCAACACTAACACCACTATCACAGAAAACACCAACGTTCTTCAACAACCAATATTCACCACCTACCTAATATTCTACAACTAATGACAAACACCAATTAATTGCATCAAACGTGATCAAATACCATTCACTGTCAAACACCAAAACTTTCCAACAATCGTTCAGCATCAATAACGTTCATTATTGAACGTCCACTAATTTGTCCACTAATCGTAGGGTTGGCGGTTCGATTCCTGGCCCGGGTGACTCCAGATGCCGAAGTGTCCTTGGGCAAGACACTGAACCCCAAGTTGTTCCCGATGGCAAGTTAGCGTTAGCCTTGCATGGCAGCTCTGCTACCATTGGTGTGTGTGTGAGTGTGTGTGTGAATGGGTGAATGAGACACAGTGTAAAGCACTTTATAAGTGTGCCATTTACCATTTACTATACTAAACAAATACATTCACCAACCACAAACAGCAAGCTTCTAATATTCGCCAACAACCCTCGATTAAACACTCACGATCAAACTAACACTAACACCCTCTATCAAACACCAACATACACCAATAATAAACACAACATTCTGTAAAAACAAAAAAGCCAATCGTTGTTCATCATTGTTCACTAAATCGTTGTTCACCAAACATCAACTGTCCATTTGCCATTAAACATCATCCTTCAACAGTGAACACCAAAACTTGAACACATTCAGCATCAACATTAAAATTAATCACCCCCATCAATTACCAACATTCTTCAACAACCAACATGTACTACCAAGGAGTGTCGATGGACCCTTTTTACTGGGGCATGATCCCAAGTGTCCAGTAAAATTTTCCTGAAAAGCACTGTCTGATGAGGTAGATTACAGTGGATACATCTGAAAATAGGCTCTCATTCAGTGAATGTTCTCATTTTCATCATTTGAATGATCGCATGAAGGCTGATTTTAACACCAGCTCCAATGAAAATAGAAATTTGGAAGTACTTTTGTAAAATTATTGGGAGGCCTGTGCCCCAGTAGTGATCATACTCTAGAAACACCCGTCACCATTTACAACCCCAGCATTCTTCTAACAACCACCAATAAACAACATTCACCAACAGCTAAATTCACCAAACACCAGCATTCCTCTAATATTCACTGACAAATATCAAATATTAAAATTCACCAGCCAACACCATCAATATTAGCTATGAATGCCAAAATACACCAAAAGAAACACCAAACCTTTACAAACAACACGTCATCAACACCCAAATCGATCATACATCAAAACTCACCACCACCATTATTATCTAACCAAAACTTATTCAACAATCATTAGGCATCATAGAATACTAAGAATTCACTACCCACAACAAACACAAACATGTAACAGCCAAAATTCACCAACTACAAACATCATTCAGAACATTTTCAAACAAACAAACATTAACCAAACAGCTACTGTACATTTGTCATGAAACGCCTTCATTTACCATCAAGCAGCGAAACTTTAACGTAGCTTCATAATGTTCCACAAGGAACCAAGCAGCTAAATAAACTAGCGAACATTCTAGAAAATGCCGTACTCACACCCAAGTACACCAGGAACACCTGGTTTTGTTTAATGGAAAACATTTCATCAGTAGAACCTTGTGGCCTGTTTGGTATACATACTCTCTGGCAGCGTGGATCTTCTGAACGTCTCCATCAGCTCATCCACCTGGACAAAAGGACCCTGTGAGGGAAGAAATGTTTTCAGTGAAACCATTCTTGGGGAACTGAACATCAGGTGATGCACAGAGAACGATGACTCTTACAGATTTGACATACACTCTACCGGTCAGAAGTCTGGAGACACTCGACTGAAATGTAAATCTCGTGATCTTAAAAAGCTTTTGATCTGAAGGTGTATGACTAAATATTTGAAATCGGTGTTGTAGACAAAAATATAAATTGTGCCGACATATCCATTTCTTTCATTAGAAAACAAACATTTTATTTACAGAAAAAGATTTTTTTTTTTTTTTTTAAACAAACGGCTCGGAGCGAAATATTCCGAAAAGCAGCCAATAAGAGTCCAGCGTCGGTGGGAACTCCTTTAATACTGTTTAAAAAGCATCTCTGGGAGATTCCTCAAAAAATCTGTTGTGAAAATGCCAAGAATACATTTCTGGAAATTCTTGACAAAAAGGAGGTCTATTTTAATGATGCTAAAATATTAAATTATTTAGATTTTTTTTAATCACAACATAATTCCCAAAGTTCTATTTGTGTTACTCCAGAGTTGTGATGACTTTATTATTATTCTAAAATGTGTGAAATAAAAATAAAGAATGAGTGTGTATAACATTTCAGTTTATAGATGGCTTGATAATTAGCTGATTAACTTACATTTACATTTATTCACTTAGCAGACGCTTTACTTACAAATAAGCAAAGCGATATATACTTAATCTGAACTTAATCTGCTGCACTTGAGGAAGTACAACATATGGTACACATCATATAGAAAGTTCATCACCAGTATCTCTTAACAATTACAATCAGAACTGCTTAAATCTAACGTCACGACTAAAGGATTTAACAAACACAATGGTCCTTATTCATCAAAAGGTGTGTACCGTCGCATCTGGTTGTAAAACCAGCATGCGCAAATTCCTCCAGTTTCCTTATTCGTCAATTTCATCTTTGGCAAATTGGTCTGATGAAACTCATGTCTGGTCATGTGAACTTGAGAGTAACATTTAAACCTCCTAAAAATCCTATGCTTGCAGGCAAACAAATAAAATAAATATCAGCTCATATAGCAAGTACAGTTAGTAGAGAAGTGTATAACTGTAAAATAGTAAAGTGCACATAGGGGGGGTTTCTGTCAACATGTCATTTGTAAATGTGATCTGAATACACAGATGTGGACACAACTCGTTGGTACTTTAATTGATTAAGTTGTACTTTTTTTTTTTTTTTGAGTACAGGCACCAAAAAGTGGTGGCATGTATTTATTTTATTAGGCAGACGGTTTGTTCAAAGTCACTTGGGATATGATTGTGCCATTTTTTAGCATACTTAAACAATTACATAACGACCTTAAACATGATGCACCTCATTTTACTTATCCTGTCTGATTCATTCACTCACTTTCGTTCGCGTGAACGTGATTTGTGTATTTGTTCAGGATAGAAACTTGGCTCACGTGTTTATAAAAGAAGCTGTAATAAAACCTGATCTATTCACCTTCTAAGATGAATGAAGACCTAGTTACTGTATAAAGAAGATAAAGGTAACTTTTTACAGAAAACTTCTGTAAAAACATAGGATTGCGAAAGACAAACTTGCTGGACTGTCCTTTCCTTTCATTCTTCCCTTTCAGTTACATTTTTTCACATACAGTGAGAGACAGAATAACAAGAAAATCCATAAAAATGCACATCAAAAATGTAATAAATTGATTTGCATTTTAATGAGGGAAATAAGTATTTGACCCCCTCTCAATCAGAAAGATTTCTGGCTCCCAGGTGTCTTTTATACAGGTAACGAGCTGAGATTAGGAGCACACTCTTAAAGGGAGAACAGTGAGGAATCAGCCCAGAACTACATGGGAGGATCTTGTCAATGATCTCAAGGCAGCTTGGACCATAATCACCAAGAAAACAATTGGTAACACACTACGCCGTGAAGGACTGAAATCCTGCAGCGCCCGCAAGGTTCCCCCTGCTCAAGAAAGCACATATACATGCCTGTCTGAAGTTTGCCAATGAACATCTGAATGATTCAGAGGACAACTGGGTGAAAGTGTTGTGGTCAGATGAGACCAAAATGGAGTTTTTTGGCATCAACTCAACTCGCCGTGTTTGGAGGAGGAGGAATGTTGCCTATAACCCCAAGAACACCATCCCCACCGTCAAACATGGAGGTGGAAACATTATGCTTTGGGGGTGTTTTTCTGCTAAGGGGACACGACAACTTCACCGCATCAAAGGGACGATGGATGGGGCCATGTACCGTCATATCTTTGGTGAGAACCTCCTTCCCTCAGCCAGGGCATTGAAATGGGTCGTGGATGGGTATTCCAGCATGACAATGACCCAAAACACACGGCCAAGGCAACAAAGGAGTGGCTCAAGAAGCAGCACATTAAGGTCCTGGAGTGGTCTAGCCAGTCTCCAGACCTTAATACTGTAAAAATTCTGTGAAGGGAGCTGAAGGTTCGAGTTGACATACGTCAGCCTCGAAACCTTCATGACTTGGAGAAGATCTGCGAAGAGGAGTGGGACAAAATCCCTCCTGAGATGTGTGCAAACCTGGTGGACAACTACAAGAAACATCTGACCTCTGTGATTGCCAACAAGGGTTTTGCCACCAAGTCATGTTTTACAGAGGGGTCAAATACATATTTCCCTCATTAAAATGCAAATCAATTTACAACATTTTTGACATGTGTTTTTCTGGATTTTTTTTTGTTGTTATTCTGTCTCTCACTGTTCAAATAAACCTACCATTAAAATTATAGACTGATCATTTCTTTGTCAGTGGGCAAACGTACAAAATCAGCAGGGGATCAAATACTTTTTTCCCCTCACTGTAGCACCCCCTTTTTATACCAATATTAAGGATTTATTTCATATTTTAACAGAATATTTTAAGAATTTTTACTTCTTTCCACAGGTCTTGGAGGAAAGACGTAGCCTGTACCCTGCTGAAAGTGTGTCTGGGTTTGGTTTTTTGGGGACTCACTTCTGCAACACCTGCATAAATCAGTCAGTACAGGATTTTTTTTGTGATTGTTGCCGTAAAAAATGCTTCATTTTGCTGTGGCTTTTTCTCTTCTTCAAAATTTGCCATGCAATTAGCTGTTTTTGTGCTTTTTCTTGCGTCTTGAATTGGCGAAATTACAACTGCACGAAATTGTCTTTGGCAGTCAGGTTTGGTAAATGAGACCTCTTATCTGTACTCATGTTCGACGCACGAGAAACGGAGAAGGCGTTGGCTGAATGCGCGTTGTGATGATGTCACATGACACGGCTTGACCTAAATCTGCGGAACATTGCAGAGTTTGCTTGATTTTTGCGTTCATTTCTGCGATCGTGAAATCCTGGACGGACTGATAAATCTGGGTACGTTTCATGTAAATTAGATGTATGATAAATGAGAGACATTGGTGTGTGCAGTGTGTATGGGATATAAACAAGAGACCAGGGAGCTTGGTTCCATGCAGATAAAGCTGATTTTATCAACTGTGCTCAAATCACCACTTGGGATTTATGAAGGAATCTGCCTCTAGGCCATGAAACTGCCATTAGTAACACTTTGACTGTGGCACAATGGGTGGTAGTACTCACCATGAAACAATTTGGAGGAGGCAGCAGCTTCATAAGGATCACAGCAGCAGGGGGCACAGGAAACACTCCTCCTGGAACAGGGTGCAGACCAGGGGCTGTCCCACACACACACACACACACACACACACACAGCGCCATATAAGAGCACAAACTTTGGATACTCTGGATAAAGATCACAACAAGGAACCAGCACCATGTGTCTGAGCCTACAGCAGGTAAAACAAGTAAAGCTTTGCCATTGTAGTGACATTAGTTAGGAAGGTAAACATTTCATGCTGTTCCTTACGGGCAAGGTGTCGAGGCTGGAAGGGGATCATCTGGTTGGTGTCTGGCTTGGGATACTCCGGTTTACGGTCTCCATCATCCTTCAGCGTTGGGGTAGAAGGGGTCACAACAGCCTCTTGGATCATAGAGGCGTATTTGGCCCGGGATACGTCCTAATAAACAAAAGAGGTCAATTCGTCAATTTGACTTTGATCAAATGTATTTACGCATTTATTATGCTCTGCTGCACTTGTCAGTCTACTGATATTGTACAACCCCAATTCCAAAAAAGTTGGGACGTTGAGTAAGATGTAAATAAAAGCTGAATGCAATGATGTGCAAATCTCAAATCCATAACCTCTGTCCATCTTTACTTCTGAGAGACTCTGCCTCTCTAAGAAACTCTTTTTATACCCAATCATGTTACTGACCTGTTGCGGGGTTTCCATTAAATTACAAATTACCTATAAAATGGTACATTTCCTCAGTTTAAACAGAAGAGTCAACTGTTTCAGGTTTAAGGAAAGTACAGGAAGGCAAAATAATATCAGCTGGATGGTGGATTTTAAGTGATTTTAAGTGAATGATTGAAAACCTTTTTTTCCATGCTGCAAAATATTAGAAGAAATTGTGAAATAGTTGTTTAGTGTAAAGTGTGACAGCTGAAACATGGTGAAAGGAAAGCAGCTCTAAATCGCACCTTGTACCCGAGAGCTTTGAGCTCGCTGGTGGAGCAGGGGTACAGATCCATGAACTTGTACCTGTCCACCAACAGAGCCGTCTCCTTGCCCTCGTATTCCTCCTTGAAAGCCAGGAAGCGCCTGCGCTCCACCTTCAGTATACTGGCCAGGTCTCCAATGTTACTCTCAAATGCCAGAAAGCGTGCCCAGATCTCCCTGTCGATGACAAACATGATAAAGATAGACAGAATGTACACCCTAATTTGGCATGTACCCTGGTACATGCCAAATCTGATTGGGTAGATAAATTAAGCACAGATTTTACCCAATACTCTTCGATAACAATTAGCGTATTTATGCGTTTAACTCCTTTTTACGTTATTCAGTACAAAAAAAAACACAAAAAAAACCAAAAAGTAGCTCCTAACCCTGATTTTTCAGAAGAAAGACTTCCAGAAGTGAGAACCCTCTCAAACAGCACTCTTGTGTTGTTGTCCTCTGTGAAGAAAAATAATATAAAGAACATAAATCAGAGATACTTTCAATAGAAAAGCAGCACCAGTACGTCATGCTGGCCTTCATACTCGCTTTCAAACATTTTTCAGGACAAAGCAGAAACACACTTAATAGCCTAGCGACAAGATAGCCACAGGTTTATTTATGGAAATGCAAACACAATCTCTGCACGATCCGCTCTGGTGGAGAGTTATGATATCCGTTTGATTTGACAAGAGACCGTCTGATAAAACTCTTCGTCCTCGACGAGTAAACATGCTATGAGATAGTAGCAGGGTCAGCGCAAGGGCAGAACTAGAAACTGCTAAGTGCCTAATTGGAATGAAGAAACATGAAGAGGACATCATGAGGCATCTCCTGGTAAACACCATGGAGAGAACATGGCCATCAAATCATTAGGTTTTTGTCCTGTTGAGATTTACAGTCCTAAAATGACAAAAGAGGAACTTTGGGATACTGGAATAGGTCAACATTTATTACACCCAATTAAGGATATATAACTGGTGACAGGAATGGTAACAACAAATACGCAATGACGTTTGATCTGAAGAAATAGTGAGGAAGACAGATCGTTTATCTAAAGAAAAATGGACATGATATTATATTATGTTTACAGGATTTGGCAGAGGTCCTTATCAACTGAGCAGTTGAAGGTTAAGGGCTTTGCTCAGTGGCCCAGTAGTAGCAGGTTGGAAGTGTTGAACTCAGAACCGTTCACTCAGTAGTCCTATGTCTTAGCCAATGAGCTACCACTCAAGAGGTGGAAAAAATACACAGATCTTACCATTGAGGTGAGAGAGGTAATCGATGTACGCCAGTATATACTCGGGGATGTCGCCATATTTCTTTAGACCAAGCTCAAAGATCTTAAAAGCCACTGATTTGTCCTGATGAAGAGAGAAAAGAAACAGTCAGTCACACCTGCAAAAGGGAACCGTCACATAACCTGGGAATAGATCTGCAACCGAGATGAATGTCTAGTCAGTGTTTTTAAACATTAATATTATTATTGTTCCAGCTGTATATTTATTATTTCTACAGTAGCAACACATTCACAGGGACTTGTATGGTGCATGATCCACATAATACATGTCTAATAATAACTATATGTCTGAAAGATGTATATTTAGCATTTATAGACGGGGACCCCAGACTCAGCACCTTGTAATGGTCAGGAAGTTTTCCACCATGGGAGAGTCTTCAGAAGGGAGACCAGTTTGTGCTTAGGGTTTCTACGTATCATGAAAAGCTGCATTTTATTTTTCTTATTAACTTCTAAAGGCGGATACTGAACAACTCCTTACAGCTGCCATAACATGAAAACAGGAATGAACATGTTTTGGGGACATTCTATAACATTAGACGCAATTATACATGGTTAAAAAGCATGAAAAGTTGATCATTAATGAATAAAAACTTATCGTTGGCAAACCGCTGTAGTAGAAGAATAAAACACTTTTGTGGTTGTAATTGCGAACTGCTGTAGGAGGGTCATTTACTATTTTCCTGAATGCCCCATCCATCATGTCTTATTCCATACTTAAATAGTTTCATATGATTTCATTCATTCAAAAAAAAATTTTCTCTTCTCATTCTTGAATAAATGTAAAAAGTTAACATTTTTACATATAGTAGATATAAAGTTTTAGGCACATGCAAAGAAATGCTATAGTGCAAAGGTGCCTCCAAAATAATGAAATTAAATGTTTCTACATTTTTTAACATTTTGTAATGAGCAGTAAAGAGTAATAAATGAAACAAAGTCAATATTTGGTGTGACAAAAAAATAAAACAGTATTATAAGGAAATGAGCCTTAAGTTTTATTTAGCATCTTTCTTTACTGACATACAAACATTTTTCTGTAACATTCGATAATGTAGAAGTCATTAAAAAAATCAAATCAAATCTATAACAAAGTTTGTACTAAAAAAAAAATAGGGTGCATAAAACTTTTGCACAGTACTATAAACCTAAAGGTCATTCTACCCAAATAAACAGCCTGGCTTGCTCCATCCTGAGCAGCAACCTGAAATGTACAATTAACTACGCCATCTAGTGTTCAGTATCAATCCAAAACACGAAAATGTCAGAGTGGTGAGATGTTTCTTAATGAATTAATGTTGTCTTACATGACCATAAGGAAGACTGGGGAAATTTTTGAATCAGAGACAAACTGTATTACTCTGCGACATATACCCATGCATTACGTAAGAGATTAAAACAGGGGGGGTGCTGTTATAGAAAAATAATGAATGACAGGGTGGTGCGATATGGCGTATCACGATGTGGAGTTACACTTACCAAACGATCGGTGATTATGCTCCTATAAGCGCACGTGCAAGTGTTTTATTCCTGTTCTAGCACAGTAACCTAACAACAACTACAATTTTTATTTATTACACAATGACATTGTACATTTGAACTATTTATAGTTACATTTAAAGTTGTAAAGTTCCGATTATCATTTACAGGACAGCAGTTATGAGCAATCGTTCCTCCGCTTTTAGAAAAGACGCTGTTTGCAATGCTACTGAGAACCCGCTACGGGCAAAGTCCTCTGTCCTGCAGACTTTTAACTTAGATTAGATCATGTATTAGATATATTGGTGCCCACCATACAAATCCCCATGAAGTAGTTGTTATTATAGAAACAATACAGTATTAGAAGGAATGCATCAGTACAAACCTATCACTTGAATTATAGCCAGCACTACTTGTTTAGATAATCAAATCAACACCTTCTGGCCAATCAGGTTCAAGGATTCAATGTGGTATAAAACATCTTATTCACAGTTTAGTATTAGCTGACGTTCTATTAATAAGAAAACCCCAGAAGGCATCACCTTGCTGCAGTAGTACTCCATGAGAGCGGCCGTAACGTAAACATGATGTCGCGTCCTGACGTCCTCTCTGGCTTTCTTAAAGATGGAGCGACCGGACTTGATTCCCTCTGCCCTCCTGGCGAACTTCATGTACTGGATGTAAACCTGAGCAGTGGTGCAAAACGAGCATTTCAGTCATTTAAAAACAACTCTCTGTAGTTAACACGATTAAAGGTCATTTTTAATGAAATGAAACGCACCAAGGTGGGGTCGATGTCCTCTATGGCCAGGAGGCGGTTGTATATGCTGTGCACTTTTTCATATTTCATACGACTCTGCGGAACACACGTCACAGGGTTAGTGTTAGGGTTAGAGCTTTAAATTCAAGAAGCACAAGATAAATCACACTAGTTTAACGGTGCGCAAGGCCTCACCTCCTCATAATCAGCGAAAGAGAAATACAGCAGCATGTTTTTCTTCAGTAGAGTTGAAATGGCACGCTCGTAAATGTTAGCAGCCTCGTCACTGAAAAGCTTGGCGTTGTTCATGTCCTGAAAGTGTTAAAGTGATGGTGTTAAAGATGCTGAAAAAGAAGCAGCCATAAACAAACTGCCATTTTAGTCGAAACTAAAACGTTCCGGGCGTGACTGAAAAACGATTTGTTTTACAACACAGCGCTGTTGAATTCTCAAATCTGATTGGTCAGAATGTGTTCATTAATCTTCAATAGCGGCTGCTCTGACAAATCGCACTGGGGGTAATTCCAATCAAAAAAATATATATTTGATGCACTTGTTCTGTTGTTATTGTTTCTATAGTAACAGCTCATCTACAGGGACTTGTATGGTGGATGCTTGATAGCATCGAAGCCTCATAATAAAAAGTTATTTATTTTTTTTAAGAGTTTTTATTTAACAAAGAAAAAATGTATAATCATTCATATGGTGAAGTTTTCTGTAAGGACATTTTAAGCTTTGAAACAGTCAGTGACTTTTCCACCAGAGGAGGCAGAGGGCTTTACATTTGGCAAGTTTCTCTGTAACACGACAAGCTGTGGTTCTTTTTCTCTCATTAACTTCAAGAAAGAGGAAAAAAGATCTGTGAGGGACTGACTGTTTACAGCTGTTATAATGTACGTGGTAAAAGGAACTTGTCTTGGAAACGCTCCACAACATTAACTTTAACAAAACAGTTAGAAGTACTACTTGACATTCATTAATTGTATTGAAAAAAAAAAATAATGATAATAATTATTGCCAAATTGCTGTGGTATAAGACAAATAAAAAATTTTGGGGCATGCTGTTATTGGAAAATAATCAAACATCCCACCACCTTGTCATTGACTATCTTCCTATAACAGCATGCCAGATCATATTTTATCCCTTACTTATTGTGTAATACAGTAAGCAGATTCACATTTTTGTGAAAATATTGCATAAAAACTACCTTAAACATATTTGGCTGGACACTGGAGTCTTTTTTTTTCGTTTCAATTTTGGTCTAATTGCTGCGTGCCGTTATAGAGCAAACAGATCTGATCAAGTGAGCACATAACTCGCTAAAAACACGAACATCAATATGAAACTAATGAAAAGTGTGTCAATGAAAGAAAAGACACAAACCCCTTTTTCTGCCAGCAGCTTGCTGGACTGTTCCAGATACTGGGCGGCTTCGTACCAGATGTCGGGATGATGGCCGAGCACTAAAAGGCACTGCTCGTAGGCGAACATCACTGCAGGAACAATCACAGACACCGTTTATTTAGTCAGATATTACACCTTGGCTGCCGGAGAAATTTATCTTTATTTATGATGATATAAACAATAACATTGGCAACACAGCTTAGAGGAGCTGTCTGCAACAAATTGCATTTGACTACAAATGCATGTGGTTTTTAACAGTATCCGAAAACCTCCACCGTTTGACAAATATCTTTTGACAAGAAATATTTTCGAAGATATGCTGGATAAGGTAAATATATGTGTCGAAATCTGGATATTACCACTAAAACATTTCACGTTATTATTTTCCCAACAATTCCACTGACTTTTCTCTTTACTTTGAGAAACTTGCTGGGTTTATTGCATGACAAATACGGCGAATGGAACTATGTGATGATTATAGGTCTATGGAAACAAACTGCACCTTTAACGGACTCATTAACGTTGGGTACAGAGACCTCACGATATACAGCATGATTAAGGCATGGGTTCCTCCCAGTGCTTTACTAAAACTGCTTCAGAACACTACAGGAGCCTGGTTAACGCCCCCCCCCCTCTGCATCACTGGACAGTGTAACACACATGGAGGAAAGTGATATCTGCCCTCTTCCACATATAAGTGCATCTCAAAAATGTGAATATCGTGGAAAAGTTCATTTTAAAAATTCTATATAATTTAAAGAGCGGAACTTTCATATATCCTCGATTCATTACACATAAAGTGAAATATTTCAGGCCTTTTTTTGTTTTAATCTTGACGATTACGGCTTACAGCTCATGGAAATCAAAAATTAAGTATCTCAAAATATTAGAATAAAGAATTTATAATACAGAAATATCGACCTTCTGAAACGTATGTTAATTTATGCACTCGATACTCAGTTGAGGCGTTAATCCTTTTGCATATATTAATGCTTCAGTGCGGTGTGGCATGAACGCAATCATCCTGTGGCACTGCTGAGGTGTTTGTTCTGGAAGCCCAAGTTGCTTTGATAGTGTCCTTCAGCTCGGCTCTATTGTTGGGTCTGGTGTCTCTCATAGACTCTCTCTATGGGGTTCGGGTCAGGCGAGTTAGCTGGCCAGTCAAGCACAGTAATACCACGGTCACAAACCAGTTACTAGTAGTTTTGGCACTGCAGGCAGGTGCCAAGTCCTGCTGGAAAAGGAAATCAGCATCTCCATAAAGCTTGTCAGCAAATGGAAGTACGAAGTACTATAAAATCTCCTGGTAGACACTGCATCGACTCTCAACTTGAGAAAACACAGTGGACTAACACCAGCAGATGACATGGCACCTCAAATCATCACTGACTGTGGAAACTTCACACTGGACTTCAAGCAGCTTGGATTCTGTTCCTCTCCACTCTTCCTCCAGACTCTGGAACCTTGATTTCCAAATGAAATGCACAATTTACTTCCATCTTCCCCGTGATTGTGGTTGTGTGTATTGAACCAGACTGAGAGATTAAAGGCTCAGGAAACCTCTGCAGGTGTTTTGAGTTAATTCGCTGATTAGAGAGCTTCTCAGGTCGACATTTCTGTATAATAAATTCTTTATCTGTATATTTTGAGATACTAGATTTTTGATTTCCATGAGCTGTAAGCCGTAGTCATAAAGATTAAAACAAAAAAAAAGGCTCGAAATATTTCACTTTGTGTGTAATGAATATATGAAAGTTCCACTTTTTGAAATAAATTACAGGAAAAAATTAACTTCTCCACAATAGTCAAATTTTTTGATATGCACCTGTACATGAGCTCACAGATGCCAATGAAGGCACTAGTCATAGCTCAGAGGAGGACCTGCACTTTTTCTGTCTTGGGGACATTCGGGTTTGGTTAAACTACATCAGCGTTTTCCAGTCTTGCTTCATTCCACATGTACTGCACATCTCAGCATTTTTTTTTTCTGCTGACACTCCTAGCTCAACACAACAGTTCACGAGGTCATGTTAGTCACCTCGTTTAGTGATAAGTGTTTGGTCTTCTGTGCGTAGCGGGTTGCTCTTCTCCCATTGGATGTACTTCTTCCACATCTCCACCTGTTGGGCTTCCTGAGGAGAGTTTTGCGGGGGCACAGACGGTGCGTTTCGGTCCAAACCCTTCATCACCGTTTCATACTCCTATAAGAACGATCAAGCAGCCGTAACGGTCATAAAGACACTTCATTAAAACAAAGTCATTCGAGAGCTACTGTGTGGACGTTATACACGCGTACTTACAGTTTAGCTCACTGTAGGAAATGTCAAATGAAGCAGTAAAATCGTGATTAAAGCTGAAGCACCTACCTTGGCGACCCTCCGAGCATTCATGTAGTCTCTGCTCCTGTCTTCAATCATCTTTTTGGCCAAGTGAATATTAATGCCCTTTAAAATGGAAAAGACAGTACAGTAATACATATGAGCAAACAGTCACAGAAACATACAGAAACCCCCCTTCTTTGTTGGCCTTACATACATCACATACATCACTAGCAGTAATGGCTGGTCATGATATTAGAGGGAAGGAATAAAATCTAATATCGATCAATGGCTCAACAATGAAACTGTTAGGGTTGAACAACGCGTATCATCACAAGGTCGGCTCAACGAATGATGTGGGGCAAACTCACTTTCACACACCCGCCAATGGAAAATTTGTATCACCATACACTCTACTAACACCTTCTCACCTCCTCATATTTGCTGTAATCTCTCCACAGCTGTTCGATGTTGATCATGGGATTGACGCAGCCTCTCTGATATACCCGCCGCACGGCCGTGATCCGCTGGTTCTCTGCATACGAGCCCACCGCCTCACTATAGCACAGAGCAAGAGATTTAAAACCTGTACTGATGATAGCGTGTCAAAAAATGCCAAAACTATCTTCCCTGAAGTATAGCCTACTCACACTCCTTTGAGGAAGTTGATATAATCCACCCAAATCTGAGGAAAGAATAAAACCTATTTAGTATGACATTTGTGCTACAGGAACCAATGAAATGCGCTGCACGTTAAGAGACGCTCACCTGGTATGACATGATCTCCATTCCGATTTTGTCCAGGGCAAAATCATATGCCTGTGCCATCTTTTCCCTGACAATGCAGACAGTGATTAGGATCCATACATTGTTGATACTTATCACCTCTTCCGAGTGCTACAGACTGTCAAGTAAGAACACATCCTGTGTCCCATATGAACATTTTTGTTTCAGCATATCCACACATAGTACGGCTCAGAAATCACATACTTGTAGCTGGGCAGCTTCCCTTTTGTTTCTCGCACGTATGAAAGGTAGCATTTCCACAGGTCAATGTGCAGAACCTTCATGAGGCATCTCTGAAACAGCTGAGCAAGAAAAGGAAGTTGTCACTGCATTAAGCAGGCAATTTATTTCAAGTACATGGAACCTCAAACTATTACATTCGTTCCATATTTGGTCATTTTTCAATGAGTGGGTTCTTTGAAGATGGCATTAAGCAACAATAAACCTTCGCTTTCACCCTCACCAAGAAATCCAGATTCTAGAAATATGCACTTTTGACACGTATCCAAACTTTCTTACCCCTTTCTCTCATAAGTGCAAACAAATTTGCATATTGGAACATCATTTTTGATCATCCATCTTCCATACCGCTTATCCTACACAGGGCCACCGAGAGCCTGGGGCCACAAGGCAGGGGGCACCCTGGATGGGGTGCTAACCCATCGTCACGCACACACAATCATGCACACACCCACACTACAGACAATTTGGAAATGCCAATCAGGCTAGAGCGCATATCTTTGGATGGGGAAGGAACTGGAGAACCCAGAGGAAACCCCCGAAGCACAGGGAGAACAAGCAAACCCCCCGCGCACACAGGGCAGAGGTGGGATTCGAACCCTGGAGGTGGCTTTCCTATCCAATGTTAGAGGTGCTGCTGTGTCTGTAATGCGATTAGTTCGTGTTAATTCCCTAAAAGGATATCACTAGAAATATAAGCATTAATATGACATTAACTGACATGACACCACAGCACTGTTGAGTTCTCAAATCTGATTGGTCAGAAAGTGTTGATTAATTCTACTGTAACTGTAATTCAACTGTGTTCATTCTAATACCTATAATAACTGCTCATTCACAGAGACTTATGACAACTTCTGCCATAATAGTCAGATAAACAAGAAATGGATTAAATTGTTATTTAGCTAAGAAAAAGTATTAATACTGATATACAGTTTTATATACATGATATATATACATGAACAACTATCACAAAACATAAACACAGTCGCTGATCCTCCAGGTAACGACACAGTATTAAGAATCAAGAGTGTGTAAACTTTTGAACAGGTTCATTTGTGTAAATTCAGTTATTCATTACTGTGTCTTGTGGCCTATATGTAAACATCTGTTTATGTGAAATAGCTTATTCAGCGCAGGACTAATGAAAACAAAACACTGTTTTTATGATTCTTTTTTTTTTTTATATTTTATTATTAACATTCTGTAGCTTCTGCAAGGCGTATGTAAACTTTTTACCTCAACTGTAACCGCCTTCACACCACCCAGTCGTGGAGTAATTTCTTATAACAGCACATCTCAACGTGTTTCATTCCTTAATTATTTTGTTTATGAATTGAAATGCAAGACAGATTAGGCTACTCTAGACGGACACTGCTTACTGAAAGGCACTAAATTGTGTGTGCGCGCCATATTGGAGACATCCAGATGACATCTCCCAGTGCCAAAGTATTTGAGTCATATTAACAAACACACCCTAAAGGATTTTTTTAATTATTGTTTATTTTATAATTGTTTTGTACAATGATGCTGTATTGTTGAAATTTTTTTTTGTTTTTTTTTTTTTTTTTAAATTTTTTTTTTTGAAAAAAAAGTGAATTTGAAGATTTTTTTTTTAAAATAATTAATGAAATGAGCACAAATCTATGGATATTTTAAACTTTTTATAAAAAAAAAATGAAAAGTGGGGCGTGCAAAATTATTCGGCCCCTTGCGTTAATACTTTGTTGAGACACCTTTTGCTGCGATTACAGCTGCAAGTCGCTTGGGGTATGTCTCTATCAGTTTTGCACATCGAGAGATTGAAATTCTTGCCCATTCTTCCTTGCAAAACAGCTCGAGCTCAGTGAGGTTGGATGGAGAGCGTTTGTGAACAGTAGTTTCCAGCTCTTTCCACAGATTCTCGATTGGATTCAGGTCTAGACTTTGACTTGGCCATTCTAACACCTGGATACGTTTACTTGTGAACCATTCCTTTGTAGATTTTGCTGTATGTTTGTGATCATAGTCTTGTTGGAAGATAAATCTCCGTCCCAGTTTCAGGTCTTTTGCAGACTCCAACAGGTTTTCATCCAGAATGGTCCTGTATTTGGCTGCATCCATCTTTCCCTCAATTTTAACCATCTTCCCTGTCCCTGCTGAAGAAAAGCAGGCCCAAACCATGATGCTGCCACCACCATGTTTGACAGTGGGGATGGTGTGTTGAGGGTGATGAGCTGTGTTGCTTTTATGCCAAACATATCGTTTTTGCATTGTGGGCAAAGTTCAGATTTTGGTTTCATCTGACCAGAGCACCTTCTTCCACATGTTTGGTGTGTCTCCCAGGTGGCTTGTGGCAAGCAACTTTAGACGAAAACTTTTTATGCATATCTTTGAGAAATGGCTTTCTTCTTGCCACTCTTCCATAAAGGCCAGATTTGTGCAGTGTACGACCTGATTGTTGTCCTATGGACAGACTCTCCCACCTCAGCTGTAGTTCTCTGCAGTTCATCCAGAGTGATCATGGGCCTCTTGGCTGCATCTCTGATCAGTCTTCTCCTTGTCTGAGCTGAAAGTTTAGAGGGACGGCCAGGTCTTGGTAGATTTGCAGTGGTCTGATACTCCTTCCATTTCAAAATGATTGCTTGCGCGCTCCTTGGGATGTTTAAAGCTTGGGAAATCTTTTTGTACAAATCCGGCTTTAAACTTCTCCACAACAGTATTACGGACCTGCCTGGTGTGTTCCTTGGTCTTCATGATGCTCTCGCGCTTTCAACAGAACCCTGAGACTATCACAGAGCAGGTGCATTTATACAGAGACTTGATTACACACAGGTGGATTCTATTTATCACCATCAGTCATTTAGGACAACATTGGATCATTCAGAGATCCTCGCTGAACTTCTGGAGTGAGTTTGCTGCACTGAAAGTAAAGGAGCCAAATAATTTTGCAGGCACCACTTGTCAGTTTTTTATTTGCTAAAAAAGTTTAAAATACCCAATAGATTAGACCTCACAATTATGTCCCACTTGTTGGTGATTCTTCACAAAAAATAGAAATTTTATATCTTTATGTTTGAAGCCTGAAATGTGGCAAAAGGTTGAAAAGTTCAAGGGGGCCGAATACTTTCGCAAGGCACTGTATATAAAAGTGACCTTGTGTGTGGGATAATTTGGTCAAGTGGGTTTTGGCACTCATCTCTGGTGCTCCATCAGTTTCATGATTACTATAGAACTGATGACGACCCACAGATGAGCAGCCAAATATCTTCAGGTTTAGCCACAGACACCTTGACGGGACCCATTATTAGTTCATTTACACGAATCCTAAGCTCACTGCAGCAGCTTTGATTTTCGAGAGGAACGAACGCTTACCTTTTCCACCTTGTCATAGTTTTTAGCCTTGACCTGTGGACAGATTTCAAAACCGTCGTTATTAAAGCACGATTCTGCTCGAGGGAAAAGTATGAGAATATTTCACATCATCATCATCATCATCACCACTCACACACACACACTCTCTCTATCTCTCACTCACACACACACACACACACATTCTCCCTTTAAGATCAACAATGTGAAATTCATACAAAACCCCATTACCACACAACACATAGCCTGTACAAGGATGCATCTGTTTTGCCATTATTCCCCCAAATGTGTCCAGTATAAGCATTCACAATGGGACGTTTGGTTTTTGGTTATGTGGTGCTTTAAAATAAAAATAGAATCAGTATAAAACAAATGGAGGGGTGCTTTGGAATGAGCGAAAACCTCTCAACTAACAGTTTGGACATTTTGCACATCTTTTAAGATGTTAAAACATAATGCTCAGAGGCCTTGTTGTGAATTAACTCGGGTCTAAATACAACACACTGCCAAGAGCACTGGATCATTTATATGGGTCACAGAAGTCGTCTTGCTTTCTGTTATGTGAATAAAATCGGGTACAAACAATATAAATATGTAACCCATATGTTTGTCATTCCGCCACAACGCAACAGTAATAAAGTGGGAAATGGGTCAAGAATGCCACCTGATGTCAGAGTACAATGCCTGCTTAAATACACACCGTACGAAGGAGTGTGTAAGAAAGAACATGAGACAAATGCAAGGAGATTGAATGAGCATTATAAAATACTCAGGATGCAATTTTGCCAGTATACAAGTCATTTTATTTTACTTTGACATTTCCTTAGTGTGTCACAAACATTGAAACAAGGAAATCTGACTGATCTGTAAACAAGCAACGAAAAACCTCCGAGAGGACTTGTGTTAAAAGTTCAGCAGAATCTCAAAAAGTTTGTAACAGCCTAAACTTTCAAAAGACAAGTGTTCATCTTGCATTTCTGACAGTACAATCTCAAAGAAGCGATTTCAAAATTATTTACTGTAACAACACTACGTATAATATGGTTTGTACCAGATTAGCAAGGAGCTCATGGCACACGATCACGTCCAGCATAGGACGTTAGGACAGAAAACACTGAAATGCAAATGCACGCAATTGAAAATCTACCTAATGTAAGAACGGTCTATTATTTAAAGTTGCACACACAAATCACTAGCAAAACATCCAATCAAAAAGTAGTTTATTCTTATATAAATACTGGATTATCAATAATAGTATCATAAATATACAAAGACAGGCAACAGTTAGTGTTAATATGCTCAGGGACTGCAGATAGAAATGAGCTACTCTAGCACGTAATGTTTTATACAAAGTCTATGACAAAGTACACAACTCTATACACATTTTACAGCTGCTAAAAAAATATTTCTTTAAAGCTGCTGTTTAAATTTCAATTAAAAAAAAAAGGGAGGGGGGATTTTGAGAACTTGATGTGAAACCCAAACTTCTCTTCCACACACACTTAGACACACACACAGAGACACACGCAAAGCCAGTCTGTCACAGACACAAAATTACAGCCCAATAATTCAACAAATTTCTTGTTTATCAATCAGTTTTATTACAGAGAAGAAGAAAAAAAGTTGAAACTTTGTAAGCCAAACATGCAGAACCCTAATAGAGAGAGTAAAGCAGACAGGCTAAAAGATTCATAATATGCTTCTTTTTAAAAAATAATAAAATAAATAAATAATAAAAAAAAGATCATTTCCTGTTTTCCACAAGCCTTTGGTTATATTATGCAGGTTATCGTGGCACATATTAGCCATATCATAATGAAAAGTAATGTTTAACTGTATAATACTTCGGTGAAGCCAGCACAGGAATTGTAAATGAGGAAATGGGTTATGAATTATACTACGTATGCATAAAGGAAAAGAAAGCAACGTGAACAAATGAATTCGACTCTGTTTAAAGTGATGTCCGTTTACTGGCTGTGGACGGCTGAATGATGTATGACCACCACCACAAGTATGACCGGGATATAAAAGAAAGACATTAGGACAGACATTGCTATATGCAAGCACTCAATTTAAAATTTTTTAATATATAATAAATAAATAAATAATTTGGCTACTTTTAACTTTAAACAATCTACAAAACCAGCCCAGATGATAATTAATAGTTTGTTATTATCAGACACAGGAAGTACACGTGTGTAATAGCACAGAGTGCATGAAGATTGTTTTGCCTTTATAAATCTATTTACATATGAAGCATTTAATACAGTGCTGCATTACGATTTAAGTGTTACTCATTAGGGGACCCTTGAATGGCCTATGTAAACATTAAATATGAAGCAGGCTCTCTTTTTGTGGTATAAGCCAGTGTTTCTGAAACGTCCAAATACAAGTCTGTTTCATTAGGCAGCCAGATAGAAGACAATATTACTTTACACTTTCATCAGTCATATAGTGAAACAGCCCATGATCGAAATACACCATTTCATAATGCTTTCTCAAATTCAGTTTTTTAGTTTTTTTTTAAATTAATGAGACTAACTCAATTAATGTTGCATATCAGAACTAATTCAAATTTCAACCTACTCAATCTAACTCAAAGCCTGGAAAGGACTGAGTGTAAACCCATTCTGCCCATGTGCTGGATCACTTCCTGGTTCAGTTCAAACCGTGCAGGGCAGCAGGTTCCTGGGTCTGGAGTTGAAAACCACTGGCTTAAACTATTGAATCGCAGCTATTCCATAAAAGCAGTGTGTGTATGTGTGTGTGTGTATGAAATCTGTACAAAATACACAATATGGGCAAAGGTTTGTGGAAATCTGACCATCACACCCATAGGTGGGCCTTCCTTAAACAGTGGCCACAAAGTTGTAAGCACACATTAATATCATGCATTACAATTTCCCTTCCCTGGAACTAGGGAGTCCATTCTGTGCAAATGAAGACACGGTGTGCAACAGTTGGAGTGGAAGAACTTGAATGGCCTGCACTCTGACCTCAACCTCACTGAACTTGTGGCTTAATGGGGAAATCCTCGCAGTCATACTCCAAAATCTACTCCAGAGATATCCAATGTAATCCGGAAAGGGCCTCTGTGAGTGCAGATTTTCGTCCCAATACAGCAGGAAGCATGCCCGATTCCCCGTTTAACCACTTGAGCTTGGGTTTCAACAGACTCAGGCATGGCTCCTGCTTAATTGGAATGAAAACCTGCACCCACACCGGCCGTTTCCAGATAAGATTGGACATGTCTGAACTAGTGGAAATCCTTACCAGAAGAGTGGAGATTAAAACAAAAAAGGGAGGCTAAATCTGGAACTTGATGTTCAAAAAGCAAATATGTGAGAGATGGTCAGGTGTCCACAAACTTTTGGCAGTCGTGTATAAGCCAATTAAAAAAAACAGAAAATTAAAAAAAAGAATCAGCCAAGTATTAAACTTCATCTTGTAAGAAACTGAGGGCAAACGTACAAACCATGCACGTTTGTTAGTTATGAAATACTTACCATGCTCCCACCCAATGTATTTTCTTCCCAATTTGGTCACATGCCAATTCCCACCCAAGCAGCACTCCCCTATCATGAAACACAACCAAAAAACAAAAAAAAAAACATTCCTTTTTTACAAACCACCCACCCCCTGCCCTTTTTTTTTTTTTTTTTTTTTCTTTTTTTTTTTCCCAACCAAAACAAAAACACACAAAAAAAAAGGGCCTTTTTTCCCCTTCCTCATACATGAGCTCACAGACGCCCGCGTTTTGTTAGTGTCACTGTGATTGACGAGGAGCACCCAGAGAGCTCGGACAATTTTGCTCCATTGGCTCCCGGCCACGGATGAACGCGGCCTCATCTGGATTCAAACTTGCGATCTCCTGGTTGTGTCACTCGGGAGCTGTTTACCATGTTAGTGCAGATGTTATCCACTTTATTGACTTGTAGTCCAAGGACAATTACGATCATTCTTTAAACTTAATTATAGTTCTGATTGTGATGTAAAAGGAAGTCAAACAAAGTTACAGCTACCATTTAGCATCATGCAAGTGCAAAATTAAAAGCACAAACTCGCCTCAAAACAAAGTGTTCAGCTCAGTCATAAGTAAAACAAGTGTGAAATTTAATTGAAAAAAGAAAAAAAAATCGAATGTGAATTGTCTTCCTATCGGTCCGAATCAGGGCGAAAATGACACCTGTAGTTCGTTCGCCATGTGGTTTGGTTTCAGTTCAAAAACTATTGGAACAGCAAAGCCAGTTCATTTGTTTGAGTTTGAGAACAATAGACGGGTATGAGACGAGAGTTTAGGATTTCAGCTTTTATTTCCTGGTATTTACATCTAGACATATTACACAACATAAAACATAGGACCTTTTGCATCAGACCACCCAATTGTTATGCAAGCAAGAGTATAAGAACAGATAAGTCTTGAAGTAGCCTAAAATAAATAACACTTAATATTGGTTGCATATCCTTTGCTTGAAATAAACGCATCAAGCCTGAAAATCATTGAGATCACAAAATTGTTGGTTTCTTTTTTGTTTGGGATGATTTTCCAGGCTTTTACAGCAGCCTCTTTGCTTCGGGGCATTTCTTGAGTCAATCTCCTCTTCAGGAGGTGAAATGCATGCTCAAATTGGGTTAAGGTCTGGTGAATGACTTGGCCGGTATAAAACCTTCCACTTTCCACCCTATAAAGTCCTTTAATGAGTGGGCAGTGTGTTTTGGATGATTGTCTTGCTGCATGATAAAAGTTCTTCCTGATTAATTTTGATGAATTTCTTTGTAAATTGGCAGACAGGATGTTCCTGTAAACTTCCGGATTCATTCTGCAGCTACCACCATGAGTTACATCAACCACTAATCAATAAAGATTAGTGATCCTGTTCCAGTAGCAGCTATACAAGCCCAAGCCATGACACTACCTCCACCATGTGAGAGATGAGCTTTTTATGTTTTGGATCATGAGCAGATCCTTTCTTTCTCCACACTTTGGCCTTTCCATCACTTTGGTAGAGGTTAATCTTGGTTCCAGAAATGTTGTGGCCCCACTCTGTATTCCTTTGCGAACTCCAATCTGACCTTCTGATTCTATGCATGGCCTCAATATTTCTGGTGTCAAACTCTTCTTCGAACAGTGGATTGTTTTACTTTCACCCTTGCCCTGTGAAGGTCGCTAACTGTTTTGGGGGTTTTCCTTCAGCAGCGCTCACAAATGTTTGTCATCAGCTGTTGCTTCTGTGGACGACCCATTCGGTGTCTGTTCCTCAGTGAACCGGTGGTTTCTTTCTTTTTCCAGGACATTCCAAATTGTTGCATTAGCTATGCCAAATATTTGTGAAACACCTCAGATTGATTTCCCCTCTTGTTCTCAGCTTCAAATAGGCTTGCTTTTCTCCAAGAGACAGCTCACTGATCTTCATGTTGGCTTATCCTTTTTAACAACAAATGCAGTCTTCACAGATGAAAGTTCAACATTTAAACGTCTAAACCAATAGTAGACGCTCAGAGCTTTTTATTGTTTAAACAAAATCAAATCAATCAAACAGGACATACCCGGGTAACAAGAAACATAGATCAGTCCCATGTTCCAATATTTTTGCTCACCTAAAATTGGGTGGTTCGAAAGAAAACGTGCTAAGTTCTACGTCATTTAACACATCTACACAAATACCAAGAAACTAAAGCTGAAAATGAACTCATTCACTGGAGGGGATTTTAATCAGACCAAAAAGCAAAAATAAATAAGAAATCATTGGCAAAGTAGCATTTAAGGCTGAAAACATTTTTGCAAATCTCAATCATTGGTCAAAAATATGGGGATTGAAAAAAGTAAACAATTTATAACGACCCTATGACAACGAACAAAGAGTATGCCCTAAATAAATTAGATTATTAAATAAATACTTTAGTTTAGTACACTGAATCTGATCCAGTTTATATTCTGGTTTCTTGTTTGGTGGTCCATACCTCCCGAACTCATTTTACAATGCTACAGGTCTATGCATTGGCTTGGTATAGCAAATGGCATTTAACACCAAAAAAAAATTAAATATTTTTTTTAATAATTTACATAAAAAAACTGCAGGGGAAAAACATTCAAAGCACATGGCATGTTTGATTCACATCCTGCACTTTTGTTGCTTGCAATTGTGGTGTTCTTCACCTGCCTCAAGCACTGCACGGAGTGGGAGAACACACCAGGGCTCCACTCAGACTAAAACACTGCATGTGTGAAAGCACCCTTGGGCATGCACCTTGCACGGTGCTAAACTGGTAGCTATAGGTTTTTAGTAGCCTTGTAGCTTCAGGTCAAATCTAAACAGACCGACACCAAACATGTCTTGATTGACAAGTATAATTGTGTACTTTTTTTGGTTTAAAACTATTCCTAAACTTGAAGGTCATGTGCCTCAAATGTGTAGAACAATTTAATTTATTATTATTATTATTTTTTGAATATTGGGGAAAACTGAGATGAAACTCTTGGTTAAAATGAGTATAAAATTATGCTGCAAACTGGCCGTAACATTTTGTTTGGACAAAGAACAAAATGTGTTAATATGCACAGAGCTATCTTGCAGTGTTCACACACAGATAATCCACAATGACCTCAAAGAAATGACACAGGAGGCAAGAAATTGACACAACAAGTGAATAAAAGGCTAAAGCACTCTGATACTATTAAAAGAGTTTAATGCTGTTGCAGATAAAACATGCAACAATATGAACTTAACCTCAAAATAATTGAAAAGTAAAGAAAAATAATGATTACAAACCCCTCCGCCCCAACCTCCCCAACCCAGTACCGCTGTTTGAGGTGTGTTTGAAAGTCACATTGTTGATCCGATTACGAAATGAGATTGCTTGCACACATAAATAGGAATAAGAAATCGAATTTAACCTCAGCTTCAATGAATAGCTTCCAGAATCTGCCCGAACTGGGGAACTGCGTGATAAGTCGCTCATATGTCTTCCTTGCTTTATCTATAGGTTGGTTCTAGAAGAAGTAAAATGCATTTACATACATGAAAGAACAATCATCAGTTTATTTAAGGGCAGGGTCAGATAGGCAAAAACCCTCGCCCACCATCCCAATTTCAACTCCCCCGATTAAGTCACCCCAGGTAAAAAGGAATGCAACCCTGTGTCACTAAACCTGTGCTTCTCGAATCAGTATGCTCCATGCGTCCAGGTCATATGGGTTTTCTTCCAACTTCTTCTCTGCCTTCTTCACCTTTTCTGGAATATACTCCGGAGCCTGCCGTGGAAACAAATCGCACATCAAATCAACAGATGAACAGATTTACAGAAACGCAAGCCTTGTGAGCCTCATGCAATAAACATGTTTCAAACAGAAGAACACCTCGGAGATGGGAACCTAGCAAACAGCGTGGTCTTGAAACCTCTGTGAACTCTACGGAAACGGACCAAACTACAAACTCAGACGCTGGTACTCCGTATGCCGTATTCTGTAAATGTGGTACTTCTGCTGAGACAGCTGCACGATTGCACAGCTCGGCTTTCTCTTTAGATAAATGGAGGAAACAAGTGAAATATTGCCAGGCCAGACATTCCCAACCCTCATCCTGGAGAACCAAGTCCTACATCAAGCAATTCCTGAGAAAAACTAAAGTGTACAGGACAGAGAGGTCCATACAGAATTTTGCTGCAACTTTTTAGCCTTTTCTTGTGGAAAACTATTTGAATTGGCGAAACTGCAATTATACAGTGTTTTGTTTCTTGGCACGGTTTTTCACTGTGATGTTCGTTAGTTAACAGGACATTTGTTTGACGTATGTAAATCGAAGAGGGCTTTGGTCGAATGAGCGTCGTTATGACGATCAAACGACGCGTCTTGGACCAAATCTGCAGAAAATCTATTGTACTTTTCAAAAACAGCGAGCTCCTCAGAATACTGGGGAGTTTGCTTTGTTTTTGCATTCATTTCTGCTATCGCAAAATTCTTGAAGAGACTGACAAAGGGTTCTCCAGGATGAGGATCAGGAACCTGTGTACCAGACAATGGCTAAAGTGGCTAAAATGCATAGTGCTTTAAGACAGCATTTCCCAAAAACAATCCTCCCAAAACGCCTGCACCGGGTATTTACTGTCACCTGCGGCATAGTTTTGAGCAGGGGGAAAAGAAAAACAAACAAACAAACAAACAAAAAAAGACATCTGGAGTCTTTCAATATGATCACACTAGCTAGCGACAAGCGACTTGTTGATGGTTTTATTATTTTTTTGATTTACTTCATTTTCAATGAAGAAACAGTACAGCGTGTCCCAAAAGTCTCCATAAACAAGGGAAATGAACACTTTCTGGCAGAATGTCCTCCGCAATTTTCCATGCTTAGAGTATCTCTCTCTCTCTAGAATATATATATATATTCTACCTATCTTTATATATATTAATCCCCCCCCCCAGATAGTCTTTAAGAACACTGTTGACAAAAGAACAACGTATTGAAATCATTCTCATGGCTGGATCAGGAAACTGTCGCAAGGTTGCGACGAACATCCAATTACATGCGTAACACCAGGCATGTTCACTCATGTTCATCATGAGTGGCAGACACGACGCTCCAAAAACGAAGCAAAATAAATAAATAACTGGGGATGGTGTGTAAATAAATCCTGTTCTATTTATTACAATTCCCGATATGTATGGAGACTTCTGGGACACTCTATAGAAGCCAAAATGTATAACTCGGTGCTCACACTAAGACACGTTTACACCACTTTTGCTTAAAATGTATTCAAGTTTGATTTCCATCGAACGAAGGATTAATTTGGTTGTTTTTTTTTTTTTTTGGAAAAGGGGTTTTAATTGCAAGTAGTCGTGGACAGGGAACTGACGCAACATCAGACCACGTAGGATCGGTCCAACGATTCGACCGAGGGCGTCGTGTGTTCCTTCACACGTCATATCTCGTCTTTGGTTGTTTTTTTTGCACAGAATTGAAAAAACAAACAAACAAACAAACAAAAACAACAACCCACAAATCGATGGCTGATGAAATCACACACACACACACACACACACACAGAAGTAGAATGATCCTGTCTCTTGCTGGTGTGAATCTGGGGTTAGATGACATGTTTGGGAAACACTGCAAGAAGTGCTGAACACAACAAGGGAAAAGAGCGAAACTGAGTTTAATAGTAATAGCGGTCCGTCTCAACAACATCGTGAAGTTCCTTTTGTGTACGGCGAGAAAAAATGTTAATAATACTGGCTGATGAACTAAAAGGTTCATTAAGGTAACACTCATGTTGAAGGTTTACATTGGGAGGAAGATGGGGGGGGGGCATTACTTATACAAATCACAACTTCTACACTCATTCACAAGTAACTTCAATATAAAAGGACTATTCTGTATGAGAAGGAATCTTAAAGCCAACATTCCTGGTATTCACTTGTACTACTACCTCCTGTGTGTATCCATGGACTGGGCTTTTTAGGCATGTTAGCACATGAGCTTGCTAGCTAGATTAAAAACAGAACATTGGTCAGGAGTTTTTGTAACCAAGTTTAGTGTTTGTTTGTTTGTTTATTTATTTTGTGCCATCTTTCGCCAGTTGTAGCACCACATTCACGCGTCGAGTTACTGGCATTAAGGATAAAGAACAGTTTCTCGTCACAGCAGCCAATCCGCCCTCCTGACACCCTCGTCTACTCGTACACGCAAATCATTTCCCCAGGCTTTCACACGTCTGATTTCAAACAAAAACCAACCAATCATAACACGACACAGCACCTGGTGTTGACCTGCACCAAGCACTGACGAACTGCACTCACGGACTTCTCGGGACTGGAATTCGAACTCAAAGCCAAACAAGGCCGCAAAACACCAATGAATTACTAAAGTTGTTAAGAAAAATAAACATAACGCTTTTTATTACCTGATCTGGAGCGACTTCTGCAGACATTATCGGATTACAAAGACGCAACTATTATTTAATTTTTTAACTAAACCTCCAAATGCACTTATAAACACATTTAGACCTTAAAACAGGGCTCTATTTCAGCATGGCCTGTCTGTTTCTTTATGCATCTCATAAAATGGCGAGTTTAGCTCGGGTACTTCCGGTTACACCGGAAGTGCACGTGGAGCGGTGGCTGTTTTGCCACCTATTGCCATTTAAATTCCGCCCCTTAATTCAAGATGTATATATACAATATCAGATCATTACACAAGTCTGTATATTATTAGTAGTAGTATTAGTATTAGTAGTAGTAGTAATAGTAATAGTAGAATTAAAAAATTCTGCAAGTTCCTTGAACCCGTCCAATCAGAAACCAGTTTGTAAGCACGTGGCGCGTTAAATCAACCAATCAAGCACAAGAATATGGCTTAAACGCGCGAACGCGTGTGGGGGAACTAGTTATTAATTTCTTAAATTACTTTGAATCACTGAAAATAAATAGGGGATGCCAGAATCTTACACCCCAGTTATACGAATTTAATCGTTTTAAAGATATATACATTTCAGCTTTTCCCTCATTTATTTTATTTAAAGAAACAAAACTATAATTTTATATTTCCTCGGTATTTCATGATTTTGTATAGTTGCAGTTGTGTAAGTTGGGTAACTTTTTACTGTTTGTGGCCATCCCTTATATGGTTTACAATAATTATAATAATATTCTCTAAAAGTTCATATAAACAAATGGAACTCCTAAATGAACATTAGAGTGAATTTAAGTGTGAAATACACAGAAATATCCCGAGTTTTCATCGTTACACGGTTGGAGTTTTGTTATTACGTGCATCTTTTGCTTACTTGTATGACTTGTTTATTTAACATTTGCTTGCTATTGTAAATGTTCCATTTAATATGCAATTATAGTTTCTATAATGCACACATTGTGTGTTTTGGCACTTATGGATATAAATCCCTGCTCTAATTATGTTTTTCTGTTAATCTTTTACTAATAATTTTTAACTTGTGTGTTTTATGATCTTGTAAATATATTAGAATTATTATTATTTTTATTTTGCTATTCATCAACCAAAAAATAATTTAGTCAGGCGCATTTTTAGCCACCCTCGACACCAAATTTGTTACCCAGAATTCCGTTCGGCAGCCCTTTTCCGCCATCTTTATTGCTGTATCCAGCAGGTAAAAATTTCCCGCTGGCTTTAAAATATCATTTTCGTACATGTTATGAAGTGATCCTAAGAGCGATATTTATATAAAACTTTAGCTAAACGTCTACTTTTCATAGGTTGGTGGGTTTTGTTTGGTATAAAGATAAGATGGTAAAGATTTCGTCTTGATTGAGTGAGAATGAGAGAGAGAGCTTACTGTGTCTGCTCCCTGCAGGCGGGTTTCTGAACGATTCAGATTATAATTAAATACAGTGGTGCTTTTACAGAAGAGGTGGTGTTATTTGGGTAGAGTTAAACTTTATTAATAATGGAGAATAAGTTAGAAAGCTGGCTAGTTAACGCGTCAGTATTGAGCAGTGTGTGAAATGTGAGCTCATTGAGGGTAAAGATGACAACCGGTTCTCCATAAACTATAAAACTGTATAACCTTTGTGGTTTTGATTTTTTCTTATCAGATATCCCTTGGGCTGGTAACCGGATTAAAAGACTCAACAATGCCTGGAAGGTGATATGCTTTTGCATCTGTGTGTGTGTGGTGACTTTGGAAAAGCTTTCATATGTTCAAATGTAGACCCCCCCAAAAAAAGAAGGCCAATGTATTGAACTGTGTTGATATTTCTCATTAACGTCTATTTCGTCAAGTAAAGTTCTAGCATTTTCCAATCTACTCCAAAAGTGAAAGGGAAGAAAGTTTAAAGAGTTAGTTATGATTTCTGTCTCGACCACTACATTTACAACCTGGTCCATTTAAGGGTGTGAAAACTTCCAAACTGTAAAGAATTATAATTTTTTCAATAAGAAACTAACAAAAGCTATTGCTTTATCGGCATCATCCACATCCGTCTGTCTCACCTGCCTTGTCGTCGTCGTCCCTTCACTACACTGATCTCGGTGTTAACATGTTGTCCCATGTCACTTTGACGTCGCTCGTCTCTGTTTTGATCAGCCGCTATCCGATTAGAATCAGAACAGGTTAGGATTTCAAAGCGTACCGAAACATGCGGGTCACATGTGAGTAAACCGTGCTTTCATTGGTCACCTGTTTATGTTCTGGGGTTCAGCTTGTAGTGATAATCTGTCAAGGTGGATAGGCAGCAGCTCCACGAGCTTATTGTGGCTTTCTTTTTTTAGCTGTAGTTATTCTAATTTGTCTAATTGATCTGTTCCAGAGACCTATCAAAGCCTGTCTCCTTGAGATGCTCACTGAACACCTTGTAAACCTCAGTGGGTTTGAAAGCTGTTCAGAAATATGTTCATCAGACCACATTTCAGCAAGATGTGTTTTGTTTGTTTTTGATTTACCTCATCTTTAGGCCCAAGTTAAACTGATTTTTATGTTGCAAGCCGTTAGAAAAACAAACGCGCTGTTTACACAACAGTTCCCATCATCCATTGCGATACAGGTTAGTCCGTCAGGTCGCATCGCTTTCTCACTACAAGAGAACCGCTCAAGAGTTCGTTTGCAGTCGGGCCGAGACCACCCGACCGATTGTTTTGGTGCAGGATCCGAGCACGGTTGCCATGTTTGTATACGTCTAAACATACCAAACCAAGGGAGAAAGCGCACCAGGTTCCATAACAGGTGCTCCAAATGAGCCAGGTGTGAAAAAGCCCTTAGACATCTTTAGACAGAGCGACACTTTACTGCTGCATCTGTTAAACTTGGTCCTTCTACGTGAAGGCAGACGTCAAGGTTAGAAAGTGGCCTAAATGAAAACGTTTCTATATCAGTTTGATGAAAATATTTTTATAAAATTGAGACGTCAAAAAGTACATTATTGGCAGAGAAACTACATTTTGGTCAAGGCATAAATTTTCGTCATTTTTGGCAGGTCAGATCAGTTTTCCCAGAATGCCACACAATCTTGCCATAGTTTGTGTGTGTATTTTTTATTTATTTATTGGCACATCTTGCTGTTTTTTCATGTCCTAGGTTGTGGTGCAAGGCGATCTTTGCTGGATATAAGCGTGGCTTGAGGAACCAACGTGAGCATACAGCACTGCTAAAGGTAGAGGGAGTCTACAGCCGTAATGAAGTGGACTTCTACCTGGGGAAACGCTGTGCCTATGTCTACAAGGCAAAGAAGTAAGTGTGCACTTGTCTCACATCTTGCTGATGTGAAGTCTGCCACTGTCAAGACATTTTGATGTAAAAACGCATCTTTTCAAGCAGGAGAAACATGGATTTGAATCGGATGTCGTATGATGATGGTGCGGCTTACGGTCTAGTCGAATTTGCGTGTACTGGATCCATTTCAAATAGTTCTTCCATCATCCAAAACTGCACTCAGAGACCCCCTTAACTGTAAAATAAATGCCCCTCTCCCCCTCCAAACATAATCCATCTTTTTATTGAGGTTTGGATTAAACCCATTTAATTTAATAAGTTGTGATTTCCAGCAATAACGAAATCTCTGACCCCAGAGAGCTTTTATCCTAAAGTGTACTGCGGCTTTAGGACCAATTGGACGTGCAAGTAAACATTCTCTGCATCTTCATGTAGAGAAGGTGTTAATGGATGAGCATAGTTCACAGAGAACGAGGTTTGAAGCTGCATGCACATGTTCAGATTTGCAGAAAGCATACTGGGAAAAGCCTTAAGTGTACATTCTCTTCGATTTGAGCAGTTAAAGTACATTGTGCAAGAGAAATGATCTTGCAACCCTTTAAAAAAAAAACATTTATTTGTAGTTTGTCTCCGGTTGATCGTCGCTTGTCGTGGGAACTGTATTGGTCCATATTCTGTTTTGGGAAAGAAAACTATTTAATCATGATTGCTGTTCCCATGAAGCATAGTCAGCAGGTCCAGGGTTTTATTTTTACTTATTGTTGCAGTGGTTGAAGTAGCGTTTCATGTCATCCGGTGTAAACTTGAGAGGCGGCTGTTGTTGTGTGTGAAAATCCAATGAGATCAGCAGTTTCTGAAATATTCAGACTGGCACCATCAGCCATGCTCCAGTCAAAACCTTTCCTTCCTCGTTCTGGTGTTTGATTTAAATATTTTCTGAAGCTTTTGAGCTGATTTTATGTATTGCTGACAAATGATTGGATAATGTTGGTTTCACTGGTTGCATGAAATTTAAAATCACATGCCAATGTTTGTTCTTATATGCATTGCTGTTTGTGCTTTGTCCTTAGAACTACAGTGACCCCAGGTGGGAAACCCAATAAGACCCGTGTTATCTGGGGTAAAGTCACACGTGCTCACGGTAACAGTGGTATGGTGCGTGCCAAGTTCACAAGCAACCTGCCACCCAAAGCCATCGGGCACAGAATACGCGTGGTAAGTAGACCTGCACAGAATGCCACATGTTGCCGAGTAGCTGATCTTTCCCATGGTATTTAATGAAATTGTTAGGAAAGGTCTGTTCATAGCAGCGCTTGGTGGGTTGTCTACACTTCTCGTTTCCTCCAAAACCAAGTTCATGGATTTAAACCAAACCCCTGATCTGCTCTAAATGGCCTATGTAATGGCTCAATGTTCACGATTCAGTTCTGTATGTTAAGCTGCTTAGTTCTGACGAGTGTGAAGGGATCTTCAGAGAGGTTTAAGTTATTTACGGTGCCGGCTGGTGTCACTGAAGGACATGGGAGAGAGAGAATGGGTGATTTTAGACCCTTGGTCAAACAAAACCACTGTTTTGCCAGCTGTGTAGAAATCCTGAATAAAAAGTAATGCCAGTAGTATAGCGATTTTTTTTTTTTTTTTATTAAATCACCTCATTACGCAGACCAAATGATTTTTGATTGTGCAGCACATGAAAGAAAAAAAAATAGCTCGGTTTTGGGTTAATGGATGTTCTATACTATAACATATATTTATTTGCCGATAGTGGATTTTACCCATACCAATAACTAAGTTGGGCGGGACCTGCCGATAACCGATTAATCAACCGATCAACAGTTTTAAAAACTGTTAATAAATGAAAACGTAACACTCAAAGTAAAATACTGCTGAACTTTATTAACAGCACTGTCTTTTTAAAAATGAAATAAATATTAACTGAATAAATATTAAAGTTGATGAGAGATGCGTTCAAATTTAAACAAAAAGTAACATTTCAAATAACAAACAAAAATAGATACATCCAGAAATTTAGCAAAAAACACTTTTTAAGCAACAAAAATTTGTCAAAGTTTTTTTTTACCTCTAGAGTCCGCTTTCGTACCGTATAATGACAGCGGACCCTTCTCAGCCTCTCCCGCCACGGTCGCAACCGGGAAAAACTATCCTTACGGATTTCTGTCAATAATTGATGGTTTCAGCAATCTGTTATCTGTGCCGATTAATCGGTCAACCTCCAAATACCACTATAGACATATATAAGATCTTTATAGAGATGCCTTCTTTGTGCCAGCTTTATTCCATTCAGCCTTATGGATACATAGATTTTACGGTTAGGTTCTCACCACACGTTTCCATCGTATCAGTCCCTAAATAACAGATGGTTTTTGGGGAATGGGTCATTTGATGTGTCCAAGATTTTTCAAGTGGTTTTCACACAATTGAGGGACAATTCACTATTTTATTTTTATTTATTTTTTTTCACTCATGACTGTCAGTGGGATGCAAAGTGCAGTCTCATTAAAGTATCTCATTTCTGCAGTGGCAAAATTGGTGTCAGTTTTAGCCAGGTAGTCTAATGTTTGTTAGTTTTCTGCTTATTTTTGACCTGACGTTACTGTATTGTTGCATTTTTAGTTTTAAGGTAAATAAATGTCAAAGCAGGCAGTCAGTGTAGTTTGCAGCACATGAAGGCAAAGGGCTCTGAAAATATTTGGACAATCATTGATCGGTTAAGGAAGGGCTGTGTCAGAAGGAAATGGGCGAAAGGAAACTCGAAATAAGATAGGGCACGGTTTATTTTTGTCAACCTTAAAGCTACAGACACAACATTTTCCTCCAACTTGATCACCATCATGATAGACTGTCACGTTGTCAGTCTTCCAAAGCCTACTTGGGCCACACTCGTATGCAGACTGACCTCATCATACATGTTTTATGTGAGGGCTTTCTATATACTTACACTCTTCTTGTCTTGCTTAAAATGAAGGCTATTTTTGCAAAATTAAACACTTGGATCAGGATTTTTAACAAATATTTATTTATTTATTTATTTTTTGCTGTTGCGCCTGAATAAAGGAAAAGGGTGCAGTTACACTGCTTCTGTATAACAACAATTTTCCTAGAAGCTGTAATGGAGTAGATGTAATAATTATAGTACTGTGTATATGCAATTTAGATTTATCTTTCCATTCTGTGTTTTGCAATTATTCACTATTGCTCTTGAATGCAACACTAAATTATCCCTTTTTTGTGTTTCAGATGCTGTACCCCTCCCGAGTCTAATGAATATTTTTGAAACTCCATTAATTATAATTATACTTAATGCTAATTAAATATAATTATAATTAGTAATTATTGTCTGCCTGTTTTCTGTTCAGTTCTATTAAGCATGTGCTTAAATCAGTGATGTGCAAGCGCTTTGGAACAATGGCTACACTTCAGGGTGAAGTAAGGCTGCGGCCACACATACTGAGATTAAATATGGAAATGTGTTTGTATTGAATTGCATGCTAGATATCATAGACAAACCATAGATCGCATTATAGTTTACTTGTAAAGAAATTGGGACTGTAGGGTAGCGTAAGGCTGAATGACAGTTGACCACTGTCTTAGTGTAAAGAGGAGGAAAAACCAGTATATTGAGTATATTATTACCAGTATATTAATGATTGTGGTGCTGAATAATAACAGCAGTATTATAACAATAACCACAATAATATTGTATAAATAAAAAAATAACAGAAATAACACTGCCAGGTTTACAAATCAATATAACATGCAATAATGATGTACATGGAATTAGGATTCATAAAAGATTGACAGTGGACTGTTGGAGGAAAACAAAAGGGCGTCAAACTCTTGCACTGTTTCAGTCATTTTTAGGTACATAATAATTTTGCACGAGTGGTAAGTCTGGTGTCGTTTTTGGTGTTGAAATCCACGTTACAGAGGACAGATGCAGTAAACTCTGGTGGAGAATCATATTGATAGTTCTTTTAAAGAAATTGTTTGCACACATGTATATGATAACAGTATAGCCGGGCGGCTGTGGCTCAGGTGGTAGAGTGAGCCGTCCACTAATCAGAGGGTTGGCGGTTCGACTAACAGCCCACAATATTCCACATGCCGAAGTATGCTTGGGCAAGACGCTGAATCCCAAGTTGCTCCTGATTGCAAGCTAGCACCTTACATGGCAGCTCTGCTACCATTGGTGTGTGAGAATGGGTGAACAGGAACCAGTGTAAAGCACTTTTGTAGAACTGCTAAAAGTAAAAAAATAAATAAGTAAATATAAAGCGCAATACATGTGCAGACCATTTATAGGCTTATGAAAGAGTTAGAAATTTGATAGTCACTTGTTTTTTGTTTGTGTTAAAAACTTTCCAATGGAAACCGAACTCCGTTACCTGCACTGTTCACAATATGCATGCTTAATTTCCTCCTTCTGCCTGGTTTGGAAGTGACCTCTAATATAGACCTCTGCCTTGAAATAACCCAGAAATCTTTATCTTCTATTTTTATTACTTTTTAAGTGAATAAACATGCCATGAATGAATAAAAATCTCGATATGTGAGCAATTCCAGCAACAAAACAGATGTCTGAGCTTGTCCCCTGTTTGGTAATGCCTGCGAAAAACCCCAGAAAGGTCAGATGTAAAGTTTTTGCAGCCATCCCTGACTTGCGTGTGTGAAACAGTGGTCTCAAACTGCGCATGCGCAGTGGACTGGTCACGTTTTGGTGTTCACATGGGTCTGGACATCATATTTGGACTTTAAGGCTGTTAAGTACTTAACCCTTGCGTAAGATAGGGATCACTGACAGTGAGACACTAATTATATAACTTTATGCCAAGACATGGGTTTTTTTTTAAACAAGCTTTTTTTAAACATGGATTGTTTGCATCTGCTTTAAATGCCAAAAGGAAAAAAAGTCAGCTTCACCCAGAGCTATGAGCATCGCACTTAATATTTAAAACAAAATGTTGCCTCTTAGTTAATCAAGTGTAAATAAAGTAGGCCTAGCCAATCATCTTTAGTGCTTTGTTGGCCAAGTGCATTCTTGTGTGCTTTCCATGTGAGTTTCTTTGTTCATACACGTACAATGATTTGACCAGTTTTTATGGCAAAAGAAGAAGAAAAAACAGGGTTTGGTGTTGAGTTAGTGTTAACCCAGAGGAACGGAAGCGGTAGGAATCTGATTTACATCCTATACTGTGTTACACCGTCACAAAGCGGAAGTACGTTCTTTTAAGTATCTCCTTTTCTTTATCCATGTTTGCAGTGTCAAACGTGGAAAATAACATCGTGACCGATTACAAAAGATAAATAGCGTGAAAGCACCGACGGTAATAGGAAGATGTTTTGTGTAACACAAGCTCATCCTGTTTACCGTGGGGTTTTTTTGTTTCGCGTTAATGCCTACATGTAGTGCCTCATGGCTATTGTAGTCTTTTCACCCGCGCCTTTTCTCTGCGCCTGGAGTCATAAGAACTACATTTCCCATCATGCTTCCGGTCTTAACAGCGCATGTAGGATGCTTTATAAGCGAGTTGTTTATTGAGGGGGGGTTTTGCTCTTCGAAAATCTGCAGATCGTCGGGAGGAATTTTACAGGTAAACTTAACCTGAATCCCGTCTTTCTTATTCAGAAGCAGTATAAATAAACGTTTAACGATAGCGAGTCCTTGCTATAGATGTTTTACCGGTAATGAAATAAATGGTTTTTAGATGTAAACTTAAAAGGACAACATAAACGAATAATCTAACCGGAGTTCAATAAGCAGCTGTATGGTACAGTAGATTATTATATTCCTCTGTATGTACATATATAAATATTTTATTTTAGGCATTTGAGGTTTGTCTGATTGTCTAGTGATGTAGCCAGAACAACCATTTTTCCTGATGATGAGAGAGAGAGAGAGAGAGAGAGAGATAGATATATATATATATATATATATATATATATATATATATATATATATATATATATAATATAAACATATATATATATATATATATAAACAACAACAATAACGTCATATATAAAAGCTTGTATTTTTTCCTTCTAACTGGTGCAAGAGAAAATCAGCTTCGTGTGTCCATGCTCCTGATCATATTATTGACCTATCAGTAGATGAGGAAAATAGTCCAAGTTCAGCCTTATTTCTAGTTAAGGTCGGATTACAGGTGTTCCCATCAGACATTAAACAGTGCGGTGCTTTATGTGATGGACGAAGTGAAAGAGGAAGTGTAGGTTTCTCGTCCACGCTCTGTAGGAACTTCCCTATAGACATGTTTGTACACTTGTCCTGTTGGGCCTCAGAGGACCTCATTAAATTTTGTAATGTAGGAAGGGGAAAAGAAAACAGGACATATTCGTGTCCTCGGGTGTTTGTGTATTCTCAGACATCGGTACAGTTAGTGAGTAAATCCTTCTTTATCTCCTGCTCTAATCAGTACTGAAACCGGATATTAGTTAATGAGTGAAATGAAATTTACTGAATGTTTTGGGGGATGTTTTTTAGTAGTAGTAGACAGGTGTCCGTGTTACAGAGACTCTTGTTTCTGATTTGCAGCATCAATATTGTGCTAATAAAATAAAAAAAGATGTTTTCCTGTACCTTATTTATTATCTGGGCTTAGAAAGATCGATGATATCTCAGAAGTCAGCTGTGCTTTTGCTGCTGTCCAAATGGGGCTTGCGGGGTTTTTTTTGTTTTTTTTTTAGACATAAATAGATCCGTTTTTTTTCTTCTTCTTCTTTTGAGCCAGAGTGCTGGAAAATTCTGGCAACTAAACTTGGGTGTCTTTACGCCAGAAAAAAACCCCACAAAAAAAAAAACAGCAAAAATGCTGCCAACCACTTTCCGAACGGATTGCAGGGGTAGTGACGATATCTTTGCGACATCATGATGACAATACAATGAATATTGCATATTGTGTAATATTAATGTTATTATAATTTCCTGTCTCAAAAAAGGATCTTTTGTATACCTTTTACATTTTATTATCTTATTATTACTTCAGTATATACAGTATATTTTAAAACGTGGAGTCATACTTGTACTATGTATGACATATCTGAATAGCCAAAAGTGTTTTGCTGTGCATAAGCTAGTTATGGACAGATTTCCTCACCCTTTACACGACACTTTGTTTTTCTTCTTCCGTCTCTGGTGACTCGGATAGATAAAAGCTCAGAGTGGAGGCCATTAAAGCGCTCCTATGGTTGCTAATAGAAGATGAAAGAACATGATTTGGGAAAGGACTGCCTGGCAGCAGGTCCTGCGTACAGGGCCGTTCCCTCCAGAGAGGTTTTACCAGCAAATGAAGTGGACCACTATCAGCTCACCAACGTCCAGGTCAGTGTGAAGTGTTAAACGTCTATTAAAGGGCTCCTGAAATGTTTCCATGTTTGTGTCTGGGCCTGATTGTGTTCTCAGTATAAGTGTCAAATTTGGGCATGTGAGATGATGCTGACGCAGCCTTACGCAGTTCGTTCTATAGAACGTACAGCTGTTGTTTTGTGTTGGGACACCGTATCCCTCCCTCGTATTGTTGTCCGCTTTCACCAATCAGCGATTTGTCAGCATGTTAGCTGAGGGTCTTCTGTTGCCCTTTTTCTCTTTGTGTTGCACTGTCAAGCCTGTCTCTCTCTACCTCTCTCTCTCTTTCTCTCTCCCCACTGTTCAGTATTCCTGTGGGGCTGCCCGGCCAGGGTCTGATTGGCTGCTTTCTTTCTGCTGTGCTCAGTTGTTTACATAACCCGAGCCCGTCCTTTCTGGCGCTGACCGCCAATGGCATCGCAGAGTTGCAGTGATGCATCGAGCAGCCTTAGCAACCGATAGGTCGATCCCCCCCTCCCCTCTCTCTTGCCTGAGGTGGTTGTGCAACGTGACCACATTTGAGAAAGGAGGAATGAGAACAGGAGGAAAGAGTGAGGAGGGATTGAGGGACGACGAAGGGAGGGGACTGTCTTTGCACTGCAGAAACGTTTTTTTAAAAAGCGTTTTCATTCAGAAAAGCCAGGGATACAGAACAGAACGTTCCATTTCTTTTTTTCCGTTCGTTCTTTTTTTTTTTTTTTTGCTGCACAGCATTTGTGCATTTGTAAGATTTACGACAACGTCGTAACCAATGAGCTGCCCAAAGCGACTTTTTTTAGCTTAACTCATGTTCGACACACGTGAATTGAACAGGGCTTTGGCTGAGTGTGCGTTGTGATGACGTCACATAACACGTCTTGGCCCAAATCTGTATAAAATCTGCTAGCTCCTTTGAATTTGAAAAATTGCTAGCTCCTCCGAATATTGCAGAGTTGGCTTGATTTTGCATTCGTTTCTACAATCGAAAATCAGTAAATCCTGGCTGGACTGATCTTTTATTTCTAACTATTTTAATGTCATCCCTGTTTGTGTTTTATTTGGCAGAAGACCGCTTTTGATTTTGCCAGTTTTTGCACTTCTGAGATGGCTGTCCCATTTAAGAGAGGGAGAGAGAGACTTAGTATTTTTAAGGCAGCATTGCATTTATGCCTCACACTCTGAATGAGACTCATTTGTGGTTCTTTTGCTGCCTAATGAGAACGGGTGATAATATCATAATCATCATTATTATCAGCATATGCTCCTCGTGGCAGAATTACTAAAAGACTACTTATCACACCAGCTCACGACATATCTCTGTCTTGGCAGATCTTTTCATTCATTGCTTTAGAACATTCTGCTGATGGAAATACGTGATACGTCACTCTGGGCCTTTAGTTGATGCGGACGTCCTGTCATTGTCCAGTTGTTCTCCAATTACTGGAGTGACTGAAGTTTCTGGGAAGCAGTCGAAGGTTGCATGTGGCTTACGACATCTCTTGCCACGTTGAGTATCCCTCCGCTGAAGGGGAACATAACTGTGGCTTTATGTGGCGCATGACAAATTCCAGACAGTCTGCAGTCTCACGTCAGTGAACTCTGCAGCACACTTGATGCATTGTCATTGTACAAGGAGTTTCTCAGTTGGATCAATTAGCCTCGTTGTTTTTTACACAAAGTGGCCTGTCGGGTTTAATGACATCTCTCAGCAGTTCAGGTTAATGAAACTGTGACTCATGGATGCGTGTATGAATCATAGCGCTCTCTGATTTGAATATAAGAGGCAAAAGTACAGAATGTCACCAGTCAAGTTTTGATTTAAAGATAATGATCTTGTGAGCCGAGTGTAGTCCGTATTGCTTTTAATCTGATCATGAAACACTTTAAAGAACGTTGTGTTCCCGGACAATCCTGCTTGCTTTTTCTGACTTTGAGGGCTGTTAAATGTTTCATCCCACAGTGCTATTGAGTTCCCAAATTGAGATGGTCAGGAATGGTCGATTAATTTTCTGTAACAGCATCTCTGACAGTAATGCTGGCTATTTAGAGGTTTATATTAATGTGCTCCTTATAATACATTACTATTACATTACATTACATTTGTATAGTAATGACTTGGCTTGTATAAGAAATGTTCTTCATAATGTAAGCTCAATAAATGGAAAAAACTGTTTGCTTTCTGGTCCTGGAACCAACCGCAGCCACTGGAGGGTGGCACGAGTTCGTGCATTCTCAGTGCCGGTCCCAAGCCCAGAAAATGAGGGTTGCTTCAGGAAAGGCATCCGGCGTAAAGCTTGTGCCAGATTCAAAATATGAGGACAGGTGATCCGATGTGGCGATCCCAAATGGGAGCAGCCAAAAGAGGGGAAAAAACTTATAGAAAATGTCCAAATTTCACCATGTTAAGTGTTTTCCCAGGCTCATGCACAAAGCAGTCCAAAGAATGCAGTCGTAGTTACCAGGACTAGTCAAATCCGAGTCTCGAGGCCAAACTAAAATCTAGTCCAAGTATAAGAAAATGATCTGTTTTGACATATGGTTAAGATGAATGCATTTCTATTGATTGGAAAACATTTCTTACCTTTGACCCACAAAATAAAAAAAGATGAACAAGGTTTTTTTTTTGTACTTCCTGATTTTCTGATATGACCCCAAAAACACTTAACTGAACTGAATTAGGCACGTACTTGTTTAGCCTGGCCTGGTCATAGTTCTCAGATCTTTATTGTTATCATTATTAGAATAATTTTTGCAATTATTTCTGTGATAATTCAATTCGGTTTTATTTGTAACGAAATGAGGAAGAAACCTCCGAGAGGAACCAGACTCAAAAGGGAACCCGTCCTAATCTAGGTGACAACGGATAATATAATTATAAATAAATCCCTTCTCTAAATGTGTTAATACTACACGGTCAAATAGTACAGTTGTGTAACCAGGAAAATTCATTACAGTTTTTACATGAAGTCTGTTTTGTTGAACTTATCCACTGTTCACTGATGGACTTGAGTGCAAAACCGTTTGTGTCAATGCAGTCCTAAAGCTATCAAAGCATGTTCATATGAATTGAGGTCCATCTTTATGGTTTTTAAGTGGTACCATCCTCAGCAATCTCAATGATCTTTAGGCTGTACCATAGGGGGCTATCCTCAGTAGCAGCAAGTGACTTCTAATTGATGTGATCTAATAGTATTTTATAATCAATGCAAAATTTTACTGGGAGCCAATGCAGTGAGGATAAGCTAGGGGTTATGTAGTCATCTCTTCTTGTTATATTAAAGACTCTTGCAGCTGCATTCTGGTCTAACTGGAGCTTGTTTATGCACCTGCTGGAACATCCACAGGATAATGTGTGCTCTGCTTCTGATTGTACACATACAACAGAGATGTTTATGTGTAGCATTAGACTGGGCCTTTGCTAATACTGTGTAATTACCAGGCCTGCACTTTCATAACAGTTTAGAATGATAACAATGCTGAAACAAAAACCGAGAGCCATTTAAAAAACAAAAAAACTAAAACTTTTTAACTACCCTCAAACTGATTAGTCAGGCTTTAACCAGGCCAGCAATGCAGACCGAGTGAGGTAGAAGATGAAAACATGAGAGGAAAAAATATTTTTTACGACTGCAGTGTCTCCATCTGCTCTTTGCAAGATTGCATTAACTTCAAGAGTAAGAAGAGCAGATTAAAATCCTATAAATAGAAAGAACAGAGATGAGCCACATTGAGGGAAAAGTTTGATGAAAAATGAAATGTAACCGATTTTTCCCTTTCAACAAATATTGAAACATTTGGCATCCTAAAGTTTCCCCGTTTTACATTTGTACTGCAGCTGCGAAGCTAATGTAGCTAACAAATCAGGAAAGCTTATAGCTATCAATTTAGCACTATGCAGAAACCATTTGCACATGACCAGAACACAAAAACAGCGTTTGGCCGACAAACTTATCCAGAGCGACTTTCATTTATCTCATTTATACAACTGAGCAATTGAGGGTTTAAAGGCCTTGCTCAAGAACCCAACAGTGGTAGCTTGATAGTGCTGGGGCTTGAACTCCTGACCTTCTGATCAGTAACTCTGAGCCACCACACGTTCTAGCTAACAGTCTGTGGTGATTTAAACATGCAGCTTGCACAATGCTACGCTGGAAGAAGAACAAACGTTAGAAAGCAAACGTCTTGATCGCACAGAGACCAAGCATCACCTTTTCCTCACTTCTGAATACACACACACACACACACACACACACACATAATGTGTCCTTTGGTCAGAGTAGTTAGTCATAGCATGAGCAGTGTGTGAGAGATGTGTGAGACTTTTCTTTCCACTGGCTGTGTGGAACATTAGCTTCGTGAAGGGTCGTTGTGACCGAGAGACGTGTCCATCTGTGTCTTTGTGTAAGTAGATGAATGCCGCAGAATCGTTATAATTACTGCGACCGGATTGAGCTGCATGAAAAAGAGAAACACATTTCAGTTCAGGAAAGAACTGTATATTGTAGGGTGAACGGTTTTCCCAGGCCGATGCACATTTCTAAAGCATGCAATCGTATTTACCCTTAAACTGTGAAGCATGTTAGACACAATGTCCTGTTTTAACTGATACGGAAGATACACTTGTACTTGCACTAACCGAAGCTAAGATGGATATATGTTTGCCTCACTAATCCATTTGTAACAGTACAGACATTGTCAGGAATGGAGCTGTAGTCGAGTCTGCCATCTCCAGGACTAATAAAGACGGAGTCTAAAGGCCAGGTTCATAAGTATTTGGACAGTGACACAATTGTTCATATTTTGCCTCCACAGTGGATTTGAAATGAAGCAGTCAAGATGAGATTAAAATGTAGACTTTTTTTTAGCTTTAATTTAACCAAATTAAAATTTTTTACAGGGTTTAACAAAAATATTGCATTAACCATTCAGGAATTACAGCCATTTTTTTTGGTCCGGCTCAAAAGTAATTGGACAATTGATTGATGAGCAGTTTCATGACCAGGTGTGGTGTGTTCCCTTGTTATTTCATGCCATGGAGGAGATAACAGGTCTGGAGTTGATTCCAAGTGTTGAATTTGCATTTGGTAGCTGTTCATGGGAATCTCAAAACGTGCACATGACCACAATGTGTCAAGTCAAGAGTCAGGTAAAGCAGCCAGGTAAAGAACAAACTTTAGACATGTTGATAGATGGATTACATTTGAGGTAATTGGAAAATGGTGTAAATTAAAATTTTGGCCAAACGATCGCTTCAAAACTGAACGAAGGGTGGTATAAGTGTTCATTGATGGCTTATTGAACCAGACTTGCACAGGAAGTATGTGTGTGTGTGTGTGTGTGATGAAAGATCATGAGCCTTGATCTGAAAAGTGCTTATGACCAAACAAACCGTTTTAGCCATGTAAGCTGTTTGCTTAAGCCTCTTACCCCTACGTTCCCACAGTATTATGTCCCATAACCCTATATTCTCCAGAGAAACAGCACGCCAACCCGCAGTTCCCGGGCCAAAATCAACATTTTAATGTGAACATTTTTAGGCCTTGAAACAACTTATAATAATGTATTTGTGTAATCTTACTTTGAAAATGAAGCAGTTCAGTGTTTTTACTAAACTTAGAGCACAATTCTTAACTAGAGAAATGACGAAAAATGCTCGCTAAAATCCTTCTACTCATTTAGAAGTACCATACGAGCATCAGCGTGGTCAATGGCTTTGAATAAATTAAAGTAAATAATAACTAAATAAATGCATTTTAGCGCCAAAAGTCAAGTTTCTGCTGATAATCAGACCAGCAGGTAGTGTTTTCACGAATGCACAGTTATGACTCCAAACCCCTGCAGTGTCAGTCACACTGGTCGATGCTGAAGATGAAGACGGATCAGGGTCTGAATCAGGAGAGTTTGAGGTCACTATCAGTTTCGGTTTCGGTTTCAACATCGCCTGAACTTTCACTGCGGTCACTATCTAGAATCCTCGCTCTCGCCTGTGTAACTGTGTATGTTTTCTTTTTTTCACAGTTTTAGATGTACCTGCGTTCAATGTAGGTGTAACTTTAGTTGGAACACGATTAGCTTTCTGCTTTGGCATTTTTAGTTCACTTCTACTATTACACCAATATTCACGCTTGGATCAGCTTCATCGTAATGACATTTACATTTACATTTATTCATTTAGCAGACGCTTTTATCCAAAGCGACTTACAAATAAGCAAAGCGATAATGACGGCATAATAACGTAATCATGTCGTGACGTCATCAACCTTTCGAGTCAAAAAATAATAATTAAATAAGTAAGGAATCATAACAGAGTAATGCCGGTATACCAGCCTTACGGGGATAACGTTTACACTGTAAAACCGCTTTATCGGCCTTACGTGGATTTGGCATAGACGACCAAGCCGGTATATCGTCCTTACGGGAATAGATCAAAGACGGGCAAGCCGGTTTTTCGGCCATACGAGGTAAGAAGGTTAAAGAACCGAGTCATGCTTTTACATGTGACCCATCACTTCCTTACACACACTTGCTCACTTCCTTTTTTCATTTTTGCTCTGTTAAGTTGTTGCAATGATATGCGATCTACCGCAGAAGCAAAAAAAATTTGCTGACTCACATCTCTGTGTGTGTGTGTGTGTGTGTGTGTGTGTGTGTGTGTGTCAGGATGCCCTGGAGACAGCAGGCCGGGCCGAAGGCGGCTTCCCGTTGGACGGAGGCAGCGTCATTCACGCTAAAGAGCTGGATGAGGAAGGAGGCCGAAGCAAGTACCACCACAGCGTTGGTGTCCTTAAGCCCTTCCGCTCCACCAGCAAGTAAGCTTTTTAGAGTGTAAATATTAGGAAGGTATCTCAATACCCAATATGTTACAAAAACATGTTTTCTCATTTTGCTGCTCTGTACATGAATGTTTTTGTTTGTTTGTTTTTTTGCATTGCACCACAGCGCTGTTGAATTCTCACTTCTGACTGGTCCAAAGATTTTGGTTAATTATCAGTAGTTCTGGCTGTAAATCAAATCACAGGTTTATATTAATGCACTTGTTCTAATATGTTATCATTTCTATAGTAACCGCTTACACACACAGATTTCGCATAAATGGATTTAAAATGTTCAATTCATAATATTGTGAGCAGACATTTATTTAGCATTCATGGAAGGAGTCTTCAGTGTCAGGGCTTTCATAAAATTTTCCCATATAGTCTTCCAGAAAGTCTTCATGATGGAGGGCTTTGTGCTTATTTTGGTTAATTTATTTGTATTATTAGAGAGGTAACGAGTGTTTTATAGCTGTTATAATGCAAGTCATAACAGGAACTAACTTGCTTCATGGGCATTAAGTGTCTTAAAATGAAATGTCTTAAGAAAACTTTTCTAAGGGAATGAAAGTCATCTTTTTTTTTCTTATGTGTCTTTGCCTGTCTCAGACATGAGCACCCGGTGGACAACGCCGGCCTCTTCTCCTTCATGACCATCAGCTGGCTCACGCCGCTGGCCAAAATGGCCCACAAGAAAGGCCAGCTTCTACTGGAGGACATTTGGGCCATATCGCGGTGGGAGAGCTGTGAGACCAACAGCAAACGGTCCGTATAAAACCCTGTGGATCTTCACTCCATATACAGTTATCTAACTCTTAGTCTTGAGACTCATGTTTATCTTATTGTGTGCAGACAGCTCTGCATACATCTGTGTTTAACTGGGTTCCCCTGTCTATACTATATCCTCTGGGATACCATTGTGGAATATCAGTTCTGCTGTGTCTATAGCTGTGGGAAGTTTGGGTACTGGGATTAGTCGACAGGCTTTGGAAAAATCTATTGATAAAATATCACACTGGTGGTGAATCTATTAGAGTTAGTTATGTCGGTTGGAAAGTTGATACTAACGTGTGATCAGGGTCAGTGAGGAACAGGCAAGGACGGTTTCTGAAGAACTGGGTGAGGAGTAAACCCAAGACTTTGGACTAACTACCTCCATAATTTCCCATCTGACTGGGGCAACTCTGCATGATGGAGGCAAAATGATCTCATCTTGCTGTGTGCAAGGATTGACCTTGTGAATGAAGGAGAGAGTGTCAGCCTTGGCATTCTTGGAACCAGGCCTACGAGTAATAAGATTGAATCTCCTGATATACTGTGCCCATAGAGCTTGTCTAGGGTTTAGCTATTTGGCGGCCTTACAGTGGTTGCGGTGATGGAGTGGTGCTGGCTTTCCTTTAATGAGTGTCTCTTTTTCTTAAAAGCAGTCTTCATGGCCAAGATCTCACACTTGCGCATGATATACTGTGGGGGACTAAACGTCTGAGGGTACTACTGAAAATTCTTCAATTTTTCATTCTTTTCTAAATGAACTCAACCGTTTTCTTTACAAAATATTCTACTGACATCAGTTTGAGTGAAAAGTAGAATCATTTGAAATATTTACGTGGATATGTACATGAATTTCTTAGTATTCGGTACGTCCCCGTTTTTTGCTTTAATGACAGTGTGCATTCGAGCTGGCACGGTCTCCACAAGTTTGTGCAAAGGTTAGATCTATTTTAGATCAAATCGATCAGAGCGTCGTCCGAAACACGTTTCAATAGAAAATAATAGGCACGAGGAAAAACTGACCTTTTTGTACAAAGCAGTTAACATGGACGATATCACAAATTTGCTTACATTTAAACAATGACCCTTTTAAATCGAAATAGTACAGCTATAAGGTCTCGTTTACCAATAAACACCACTGCAAAACAATTTTGTGCAATTGCAGTTTCGCCAATTCAAGTAGTTTTCTGCAAAAAAAAAAAAAAAAAGACAAAATCTCCAAGTTACATCTCACATTTGGAAATGATTTTGGCCGCGACAATCACAAAAAGAACTCCAACATCCTGTACAGATTGATTTATACCACATATGCTTGGAAGTTTGAGAATCTTGAAAATGATTGAAGGTTTTATAGTGACCACAATTGGTTAAAGAATGGCCACAACCAAGTCTTGGATCATTTGCACTTGATTGAATATTGGGAAATAAATGGAAGAAGGTTGGATGTTTATGCCGACTGTGTGTTTTTGTTTGTTCGCAGGCTGGCAGGACTTTGGGAGAAGGAGCTGAACGAGCGAGGGGACCAGGCCTCTCTCCACCGGGTTGTCTGGCTGTTCTGTCGTACCAGATTGCTGCTGTCCATCCTGTGCCTCATGGTCACTCAGCTAGCGGGCTTCAGTGGCCCAGTAAGTAACACCATCTCAGCTCCTGCCTCTCCTTTTCTCTCCTTCCACTCTATCTTTTTGCTGTCTATCACTCTCTCTTTCTATATATCATTAGCTCTGAGGTTGACCGAAGCCTGCCCCTTCAGGTCAAACACGAAGGTGAGTGTTTTCGTGGGGCATGGAAGGTGAATAGGATGAATAGGAATGTGTCATAAGATTTACCAGAGCTGTTACCATTATTGTGTTTAAATGTGGTTGTCAAAATACAATTACGATAATGGGTCATTTACATGTAGTGCTATTTATTTAGTGCTTTAAAAGTGACGTATCAAAATCATCATGTAGGATTGTTATGATATAATTTTGGGATTAGCTTACAAATTAACTAGCTAAAAAAAAAACTTTGCGGCTTTTTATTTTGTTTTGTTTATTTACTTTATTTCTATCCGGGTTTTTTTTTTGTTTGTTTGTTTGTTTTTTTCCTTTCCAAGATGGCCAGTAAATGTTTTCTACATGTCTGATTCTGAAGTTTCTTAGTTCCATCACAGGTTTCTTTCTTTATAGGATTTTATAAACAAAATCACATTTACATTGTTCCCCATGGCCAAAAGAGTTTCATGTACTTGTTGGTTCGTATATACAGTATATATATCAATATATATCTATCTATCTATATATATATATCTAATATATATATATATATATATATATATATATATATATATATATATATATATATATATATATATATATATATATATATATATATATATATATATATATATATATAAAATATTTATCTATATTATGAAATTATATTGCATTCCTGGAAAGGTTTCCACTTTTCTTTCCCTCTAGATATGTTTCATGTTGTTAAGGAGGGCTTACCCACTTCAAGGGCAAATTCCATTTTATTTTACTTCTGGGTTCTTCACAGCACTTGCTGTGGCATTGGTGAGTAAACAATCAGATGTTTAGGTCAACCATTTGTATATCTCAGAAATGCTCATTTGCTGAGATGACTTAAGGCCTATTGAACTATGTTGATTTTAGTGTCGTTAAGAGCATGGAATTTTCTGGCAAAACAAATAATGTAGAGTTTTCCCCTTACCACAATGCGGTCAGTCACCTAAAACACGATTGATGTCCAGGGTTAGGTTCTTCCATATTATTCCTACATTGGTGCAATTTAATATTTTCTGTAAATGCATCATCTGTTTGGCCCCATTGCAAAAATAAAGATTACTACATTTGGGTAAGGGGAATGTTCTGTTGTTTTTTTTTTGTTTTTTTTGGTCCTGATATAGTGTCTACAGGGCATAAAATTAAATTTCAGCCCACATTCATAATGTGGTCGATCCTTTTTGCTCTTTGTACATCACATATTGGCATGTTGGATTCCACACTGAAACTGTGACTTGGAAAAAAAAAACAGTAATAATATGAGATTGGATTGTGAGAGTAACTTAAGATATCTCCAAACTACCTGGTAAGTGTTATGAAGTGCCCAGAAGTGAAACAACTGAATTCTTCTTTGAAGTCAGACTGACCAGAGAGCATAGACATCCTTTTTTTAATTTTAAGAAAGCTGCATCATTATCCACTACTGCTTTGTGTCACAAATTCGGATTGTATGGCGCTGATGCAAAAGCACTAGTGTACACAAGGTGCGTCAGGAGGATAGGCTAACTGGCTTTACAAGGAGAGCTTCTGTCACTGTCCCTCCATGGTGACACGGCAAGTCTCTGCCTCCCTCACCCTCTGGAGGACTCCAGATTTGACCCAAAATCCCAGATTTACCTATCTTATATACTCCGCAGCAACTAGTCTCCATTACATCTGATCATTCTAGATAGAGTTATTCAGGAAGATGTCCTCGACATAGAGTCCTAACTCACTGTAAAGCAGAATATCGAGCTAAAGGTTACCGTTCTTCCCTTTTTTCTTTTTGAGTTAGGCAATATTTTTGGGAAGATGGCTAATGGAGGGAGGATGTGGGTTGGGTTGGGGGTTTGCTCGGGGGAAAGAGGTGGCTGTGGCCCCATGTGAGAGACATGTGACAGAAGCTATTCTTTAGATTCCACAGGGTGTCGGTTTTACCAGCGGAGTGAACACTGGCAGACAGAACACGTGATGACGCCCGCGAGGTAAGGGCACGTTTCCTTATGCAGGGCTGGATCAAGAGTTTATGTTCCTTTTTTCCCCCTTCCCCATATGCCCCCCCCCTCTCTCTCTGTCTTCCCTTTCTGATAATCACCCTCTCTTTCTCTCTCTCTTTCTCTCCATAATCTCATATCTCTGTTTTGTTCTCACATCCAAAAATTTTTTCTTGATTTTGATCCAGCAGAAATGTCACTGGTTTGGAAATGAATTACGCTATAAGCTGTCTAATGTGTCCTTTGTAATTGAAGTGGACACCATGTCCGTCATTTAGCTATGCACGAATGGACTGTTGATTAAGCAAAGCTTAAATCAACTGAAAATCCTGATGAAACAGGAAAGAAACTGGACTTGTGTTCTACTGTCAAAAGTCTTAATTGGACTGATAAGCTCTTATATTGGAGATGCCCTGGTGCATTTTGAACCTCATTTCATTTTTCTTTGTATGTTGATGAATTCCTTGAACACATCATCTATGGACTCCTTCAATGACCTCAGTCTTTTTTTTTCTCTTTTTCTTTTTTTAAACCGTTTGTGGGGATTTTTTTTAAAGCTGTTCCACTGAGCTGAATACAAGTAGACAAGAAGACAAGTATTGTGCCAAATCATGTCAAATTACAAATGACTCTTGCTCCGATGAGAGATTGGAAGACCTTTGACCTAAACTCGTTTTGTTTAGTTAAATCTTTTGCGTTTTGAAGTTTATTTTCTATGCATCTTGTATATTTTGTTTTCCTGGTACATGTTTTTCTTGTTCCATGAATGTGCATCATGGATGTCACTTTGAAACTTCACTTCTTTTTTTTCTTTTTTTCTTTTCTTTCTTTTTTTTTTTTTAAATAAAATCTTGCTGTTGTGATGAACCATAAGCGAATGGTGGCGAATGTTCTCAGTATGTATGATGAGATCTCCTGAATGCCAAAAGTGTGTGAAATTATGAGTGATGTGTATGTGGTGTTTGTGCAATGCTGAAGTGGCTGTTCTTGTTCTTGTCTCCTATGCCTATATGCTTTTTTTTGCTCCTAATTTTTGATTTAACTGATATTGATTTTCAGGTATTAAAACAAAAGTGCGTCTCCGTCCTGTATCCCAGCCTGATGTGACTATAGGTAAAATGCCTTTGAATCCGCCAAAAAAAGGGATGTCTGTAATAACATGTTGTTAGCAGTGCAATGTCTTTTGTTTGTCCAAAACCCTAGCGCTATTAGTACTGTTTCATTGTCTCTCTTGTTCTTTTCAAAGGGTAGAGAAAAGGGCCATCTAAGGTAAACGATTAGAACACAATCTCAAAATGGCTGCCATTTCTTCTCAGTAGAAGTTGCTATACCTTCACTGACTTCTTTAAACGATTTAGAACACCATTCAGTCCATTATTTTCTTTTTTCAACCATGCATCTAGTGCACTTCGATAAGATATCTAGTGCACTTTGGATACGATAACTAGAAAGAATAAGGAATGCGAAGTGAGGATGACGGTAGGACTGTTGATGCAAGGAGACATGTGCGTGTGTGCCCTCAATCACGCGTGCTGTGTCCTGTCGCCCCCTTGCTCGTCCTCCCTTTCTCTATAGGCCTTTGTGGTAAGGCGCTTGTTGGAGTACACTCAGAAGAGTGAGCCCGATCTGCCCTACGGCCTGCTGCTGGTGCTCGGTATGCTGAGCACCGAGCTTCTGCGCTCCTGGTCACTTGCCCTCACCTGGGCACTCAACTACCGCACGGGCACGCGCCTGCGCGGCGCCATCCTCACCATGGCCTTCCACAAGATCCTGCACCTCCGCAGCCTGCGCGAGAAGTCTGTCGGAGAGGTGAGTCGTGAGATATATATATATATAATTTTGAACACAATTGCTAGTTTATTATGTACACCTACACACCCAGCTGATCATGTTAACAGGTGATCACATGGTCAGTGAAATTCCCAGCATCGCTGCAGCACCTGTTACGCAAAGAAGAATCTCAATTGCAGACGGGTGACAAATTAAAGGAAAACTGGTGGTTCTGTTATGTAATGGGCCTTTTTTGGCCTGGTTTGAGATAGGGTATCTATCCTGATAGAAGTGGTCTCTTCCAGGTAACCCCACCACCATCCAAATCCTCAAGAGCGCAATGGATGGATTGTTTGTATGTAAATCATATGCTACGGCCTTTAAATCACTTTAAGCCTTTAAATCACTAAATCTTAGTCCAGTTGAGCACTTGTGGGAGACAGTGATATGTTAGACCGCACTCTACACCACCACCATCAAAAACACCAACTGAAGGAATATGTTTTGGAGGAATGGGATTCATTTCCAGAGCCTTGTAGAATCACTGCCAAGGCGTATTGATGTTGTTCCGGTGGCTTGTGATGGCCCAACACATTACCAAAACACTTTGGGTTTTTTACTCCTTTATTTGGTCACCCCCTCTGAGGTGTAGATGGTCAGTCAGGTTGCCACCCATTGGAAAATCCAGACATCTGTGCAGAAGCCGACATGGCAGGAATAGTAAAATGTTCTACGATATACATATGCATGCACTAATGTTTACAGCTGATCAACATGTGCTCGAGCGATGGCCAACGCATGTTTGAGGCGGCAGCCATGGGCAGCTTGCTGGCAGGAGGCCCCCTGGTGGCGGTGTTGGGGATGGCCTACAACCTCTCAGTGCTTGGACCCACATCTCTCCTAGGCTCTGCTGTATTCATCCTCTTCTACCCTACGATGGTGAGTAGCTCTGCATATCTAGTGCACTTTGCACTACAGGCGTTGCCTGAACATGGTTTCATGAGGAGTTTTCCATCATAATTATTCTGTTCATCCCATTTTTATAGATGGTCAGTTCCAGACTCACGGCCTACTTTAGGAGGAAGGGAGTCGCTGTGACTGACCGGCGCGTTCAAAAAATGAACGAGATCCTGAACTACATCAAGTTCATAAAGATGTATGCCTGGGTGAAGGCTTTTTCCCAAGTTCTGCGAAGTAAGGGCCTGTTTTTTTTGGGGGGACTTTTGTAGCGCCTTTTTATCTGTTCTTGGAATTGCACTTGCATAACACCCTGAACGTAATCTTGCAGGAATAAGAGCTGAAGAACGCCAGATCCTGGAGCGAACAGGGTATTTCCAGAGTATAACTGTTGGCGTGGCTCCCATCGTCGTGGTCATTGCTAGTGTGGCAACTTTCTCCACCCATATGCTGCTAGGTTATGATCTCACTGCTGCTCAGGTAGGGTCTGTTAACCCACTAACGTAAATACAAAGACACTGCACTTGTCCTGCGCATTTTATCTGCAGGAATGCTGAACATCTGTCCTCTTCCAGGCATTTACTGTTGTGACCATCTTCAATGCCATGACCTTTGCTCTGAAAGTCACCCCCTTCTCGGTCAAGTCTCTTTCTGAAGCATCTGTTGCGATGGACCGGTTCAAGGTGAGAAGGGGGGGTTTTTTTTTTTTTCCTCTTTTCTCTTCGCCTAGCTGTCTTTTTTTTCACTTCTTATCACTTGCTCTTTTATCTTTACTTTCTGGCTCAGTTTGGTTTTGGATTTGATGAGTAGAAATACATGTACACATACACATATACATTTACATATATTTCTGAAACGATTTGCAAATGTCTACATCTGTGTGATGTTCCAGAGTGTTCTTTTGATGGCTGAGGTTAGGACAATTCGTGAGCAACCACAGAGCGCGCACATATCTGTGGAACTGTGCGGGGCGAGTTTAGCCTGGGAGACGGGTGGGCACAGCGCCCAGCCTACACCACGCGGCACTCCCTACGTTGGACTTAGTCAGAGAGTGGCACGCAAAAAACGATACCGGAAAGAGGAATCCAGCCATTGTGGGATGGTGGACGAGGAGCATCATGGACAGCTGTTGACAGATATACCCTTGGGAGCAGAAGACCACACTCTGCCTGTACCCACCGTTAGCCAGAGGCTGCAACGGACCTTGCACTGTATTGACCTCAGCATACAGAAGGTTCAAATGATACATTACTAAGACCAAATTCCTCGTAGATGCACTTTATGAAGGAGGATATTGATTCATTTCTTAATTGTTGCAAATCTTATACATTAACTGGCAAACATTATACATTAACACTTTAGTTGTTGTAGACTCTTCGAAGAAAGAGTTCTTTGAAGGTTTTTTATGGGATAATTAAAGGTTCTTTGCTTCCTAAAAGGATTCGGTTTGGAACTTGTTCAGATAGTGAAACACTATGTTGTATTGTTCGACATAATAGAACCTTTATGGGTCCCTCAGAGGGACAGTTAAAGTGTAGCATCATTTATGGTTTAACGCAAAGCATCCTGGAGCTCCTCTCTGGTGTGTGTGTGTGTGTGTCCTAAACCTGTCTTTATTTTCACCGTGTCATCTGCAGGGAAAGCTCGTGGGTATCTGTGGAAGTGTTGGCAGTGGAAAGACTTCGCTCATCTCTGCCATCCTTGGCCAGGTAACCACTACTGTGTCTTTTTACCCAGTCATAACCGATGATTCGCACAGGCTTGATCTTAAGATAACAATAAGACCGTCCCAGGACACGGGTAAGACACTGTTCTGTCTATCGATCAGATGACTCTTCTAGAGGGAACGGTGGCGGTTGATGGAAACTTTGCGTATGTGGCCCAGCAAGCCTGGATCTTTAATGCGACACTTCGTGACAATATCTTGTTCGGGAAGGATTATGAGGAAGAAAGGTGAGTTTTAGTACCAAAGATGAAAGGCTTCTATGAAACATTTTGAATACTTTTGCTCCATGTAAATGGAGTATGTCAATATTTAACAAATAACAGCAAAACTTTTCTTACGTTTGTCTAAGCAGATAAATTGTCAATATGTGAAACGTAGCTGAAAAAATATTAGAAATCTGACTGGACTGCCATGATGCTGGACAGACTGATTCTAGAAACCATGACATCTGTATTCTTGTAGTTTTATGTTAAAAGTTGCTACATCGTCTATATGTTAACTGTGGAGAGTAATTAAGGTTCGAGACTCGATCTGTAAGATGTAGCAGAGATGTCATTTTCTAGGTCAACACCTCTCCATCCCATAATAAGTCCTCTGTTTTTGGTTGCCTTAGGTACCAGGCAGTTCTAAGTGCCTCCTCCCTAAAACTGGACTTGACCTTACTTCCTAACTCTGACCTGACCGAGGTAAGCCGTTAAGACAAATAAACTAATCATCTAAACGTTCAATTTTAAATGTATTAAAGAGCTTCTGTTATAAAAAAAAAAATCACTAGATTGGTGAACGAGGGGCGAATCTGAGCGGTGGTCAGCGGCAGAGGATCAGTCTGGCTCGGGCGATTTACAGTGACAGGGACATCTACATTCTGGACGACCCCCTCAGTGCTCTAGATGCCCATGTGAGCAACCACATCTTTAACAACGTAATTAAGAAACAGCTGCGCGGCAAGACCATCATCTTTGTCACTCACCAGCTGCAGGTAAGGACTTTGCTCAGACTTGAACAAGAGATTGTTGGCTCCTAGGCTTGTTGCTTGGTTCAATCCGGGCTGTCATGATCTACGTAGTCGAAATAAATTTCCATGGAGGTATACTGTACTAGTTTGTGTAAATTGTGCAAAGACTTTTTTTTCTTTTTTTTTTCTTTCTCAGTTTGACACAATTTAATAAAGATGTTTAATCATACACGGTTGTGTTCTTTTGCAAAAGTACTTGGCGGACTGCGATGAAGTGATCTTTATGCGAGAGGGGAGCATCACAGAGCAGGGTAGCCATGAAGACCTGATGAACTTGAATGGAGATTACGCAGCCATGTTTAACAACCTGCAGCTGGGAGACACTCATTTTATTGAGGTAAGACCTACCGACCTTGTTGACATACCTGAGAGGCAAATCTGTAAATGCAAGAATGATCATAACCCAGATGGAAGAACATGGAAAAGACAGCAGTGGGGAACATATCTTCCCCTTGTGGTATTTATATAGTGTGCGTCATACAGTAAAGCAAGGTTATTTACTCTGTTTCCATTTCAGTGAATTTTCTGTTGTATATGTCTGTCTGTCATTGAATTTAATGGCTAACTGCACAGAAAACTGGCAGCATGTGTACTAACATACTGTAAGTACTGTAGGTTCGGTGCTTGCCCTGACGTTACGCTTAATCTCTACCACTGGTCATTTGACACGGTTGAAACATTGTAAGATTTTAGTGTTGTAATACTGTAAGAATTCCTGGAACGTCCTGTTTTACCTACCTAGATCTTGCCATGAAAATAACCATTGATGCTTACATGGCATTAAAAGAACAAAAAGTAAATAAACCACTGAACATTTAAGCTATTAAAGGTAATACGTTTTATTTAAAAACAATTTAGCCCAAAATTTACCCAAAAAAATCTCTTCGACTTTATCCGCATTAAAAAAAAATTCCAAGACCCATGACAGTGCATGAATATGAAAATCAGAAACTCCTCCCATGTCTTCTGCCATTTCAGCAGGTTTAACAGTAGCCAAACCTGTACCAATATACCATAACAATCAGAAATGTTGTTGTTAATAACTACCATTACCCATGTTGTGTAGGTAGTTACGTTTGGTGTGATCCTCTGATAATTCAAATATCAGACTGGGTTTTTGACATTACGACGCGAGTTCATGTCATCTCTGAGAACTATTTATAAATGGATGACTGGAATGCCTGTAAAAACGCACACTATATGATAAGCCTATGATTTTTTTCATAGTTGCCCAACAAGAATGCTGGCAGTTCTCTGAAGAAACGAGGTGAAAATGCCAAGGCGGGATCTGTGAAGAAGGAGAAACCTCCCACCAAGGACAATGGTAGGTGCAGCTCTGAAGGTGTGAGTCACTAAAACACGGCACACAATCAATGTCAGGAATATTTCAGCTCCATATTTCCTGAAGCCATTTTGCTGCCAGGCTGCTATTGAATTTAGATCACCAAGAACACTTTCTAAATTTGGGGAAATACATCTGTATCTCACATTTTTGGTGGTTGTTCTTTTAACTATTAACATTATAATCTTGCCCTGCGATGGACTGGCACCCTGTCCAGGGTGTACCCCGCCTTTTGCCAGATGTTCCCTGGGATAGGCTCCAGGTTGCCCGTGACCCTGAAGAAGGAGTAAGCGGTAGAAGATGGATGGATGGACATTATAATCTTGGGAGATAACACAGAGTACATCACTAAACTTTTCCTGTGACTTACTGTTTGAGATTGTAGCTCGCAGCATTCTTGGGAAAAAAAAAATAGACTCTTGATTATATTTAATTTTCTGAGTTCAGTACATTTCATCAACTTTCCAAGCATGCAAGGTGCATTCACTTTGGACGTAACTACATATGATTACATTATTTGTACTGTACAGATAACGTGTTCTGAGCACGAATAGGAGAAACACAATCGTGATGATGTTTTTTGGTTGTTTTTTTTTTACACTAGCCAGAAAGGTTATTTCTGTACTGGAGTGAGAGACTTGTCAGAGCCAGATTTGATATCAATGATTGTGCTGGCTTTTCTACTGGGTTTCCAGTAATTTGGGGGCATTGTGGTAGGGTTCATCAATCAATCAATCCATCCATCCATCCATCTGGGCTGCTTATCCTACACAGGCTCGCAGGGAGCCTATCCTAGGGGACTCGTGGCACAAGGAGGGGGACACCCTGGACCAAACCATCACAGGGCACAATAGGAAATGCCAGTCAGCTTATGTCTTTGGACTTGGGGAGGAAACCGAGAACATGCAAGCTCTGTGCACACAGGGCAGAGGCGGGAATCGAACCCCCAACCATGGACGTGCGAGGCAAACGTGCTAACCTACTAAGCCACTAATAATTTCGAGCACTACATTGATAGAGATACAGATAGTGGCATTACCTTACACCCCTAATTCACATGTAACGGTTTGTGATAACATGGAGATGTGTCTTAGACAAATATATCTCATACTCTTCTTCTTCCTACAGTTCCGCTGATGCAAGCTGAAGAGCATGGTAAAGGTTCAGTCCCCTGTGCTGTGTACAAAGTGTATATTCAGGCTCTAGGTGGCGTGCCTGTCTTCCTTTTTATCCTGGCCCTCTTCATCCTCAACATGGGCAGCACTGCTTTCAGTAACTGGTGGCTCAGCTACTGGATCAAGCAGGGCAGTGGGGTAAGAGAACATCACCTGGTGGCATTGTGGGAGGGTACTGTTTGTGTCTAGTCTGAATTTTGATGTCATTTTCCTAAAAGCTAATACTCCCATAATTCCTGAATCAATTTTCCTCTTATAGTGTAGTATGAAACGTTTTCTTTCACTTTTCACTGTCACGCTTTCTCCTGATTGGCAGTAGCTCTTGCCAGTCACTGTGTACCTAACCTGTGTGGGTGTGTGCACAAATTTCCAGCCAGTTCCAACCAAAAACAATATACATCGCATACAAATCAGAGTCAGATTTGCTATTACAAAATGTCAGGGGTGACTCAGTCACCAGCCACTTTATTAGGAACACCACATTGATCCTGGATAGGACCCCACTTTGCTGTCAGAACAGACCCAATTCTTTGTGGCATGGATTCCACAAGGGGTTGTGAACATTCCTTTGAGATCCTGGTACATTCCCCACACCATTACACCACCAGAAGCAGCCTAAACTATTGACACAAAGCAGGTTAGGTCCAAGGATTAATGGCACTGATGCCAAATTCCGGCCCTGTCATTTGCATGTTACAACAAACATCTGGATTCATCTGTCAAGGTGACAATTTTCTGTCCAGTTTCAGTGAGTCTTTGCCCACTGTAGCTTCTGACTGCTGTTCTTGGCTGACAGGAGAGGAACCTGATGATGTGGTCTTCTGTAGTTGTAGCCAATCCGCCTCAAGGTTTGACGTGTTGCGTGTTTTGAGATACTTTTCTGCTCACCACAGTTATAAAGAGTGATTATTTAAGTTAGCCTTCCTGTCCATTCGACCCAGTCTGGCCATTCTCCTCTTTGACCTGCCTCATCAACAACGCATTTTCACCCTCAGAACTGCCACTCGCTAATTGTATTTTTTGGTTTTATGCACTGTTTTGTGTAAACTCTGGAAACTGTTGTGTGAAAAGGAGATCAGCAGGAGATCAGCAATTTCTGAAATATTCAAACCGGTCCATTGGCACCAACAACCATGACACAGTCATAGTCAATGAGATGACATTTTTCCCCATTCTGATGTTTGATGTGAATATAAGGGGGCGGCTGTGGCTCAGGTGGTAGAGCGGGTCGTCCACTAACCGTAGGCGGTTCGATTCCCGGCTCAGGTGACTCCACATGCCGAAGTGTCCTTGGGCAAGACACTGAACCCCATGTTGCTCCCGATGGCAAGTTAGCGCCTTGCATGGCAGCTCTGCTACCATTGGTGTGTGTGTGTGTGAGTGTATGTGTGAATGGGTGAATGAGACCTAGTGCAAAGCGCTTTGGATAAAACCGCTATATAAGTGTGCCATTTACCATTTAACATTAACTGAAGCTCTTGTATCTGCATGAATTTATGCAATGTGCTGCTGCCACATGATTGGTTGATTGCTATATAACTGCATGATTCCCCCCCGAATTTAAACAAAAATTACTATGCACTGTAACTTTAAATATTTAGTTAAAACTATGTAGACCTTTGCCTACTTGTTGGTACAGCTATCGTGAGCAGTGTGCTTGCATCAGCATGTGAAGGTTTGGATCAGTGTAATCATTTGTGTGTTTTTCTTGTCAGTTTATGTATTTTATTGTCTAATTTTGTTAGATTGTACAGCACTTTGGTCAGCAGTGGCTGTTTTTAAATGTGCTTTAGAAATAAAAGTGCCTTGCCTTGGCTTGAAGTAATGTTGCCCAGATACAAAAGCAGGTAGAATGGGAGCTGGGCATGTAAATATTTCATTGGCGATTTGTGTGACACTATGGAGAGTATCCTCATTACAAGAGGGCATGCAGCAGAAACATCGTCAGGGTTTCAGATTGAGGGAGTTCCCTTCCCTTCACTGGATAAGTGATAACGTCATTGGTTTTTACAGGACATGCGATCAGGCCATGTGCTTGTTAAAGCATGACATCAATGCTACATAATGTAATTACCACTGGGCATAATTAGGCACAGTGCAGAACCTACATGTGACTCAGTCTTGTCTTGTTACTCCTTTTACATGTGCAGAACACAACTGTGTTTGTGGGGAACAGCTCGATGGTGAGTGACAGCATGCGGGACAACCCTCTGATGCGGTACTATGCTGCTATATACACCATGTCCATGGGCATTATGCTCTTACTTAAACTCCTCAGAGGAATCATCTTTGTCAAGGTGAGCTTGTGTTCAATATATAGAATGCTTTGAATAGCATGTCTTTGTTCTGCCTTCTCTGATGACCTGTGTTCAATTTTTTTGCCAGGTAACGCTGCGTGCCTCCTCTCGGCTTCATGATGATCTCTTCCAGAAGATTCTTCGCAGCCCTATGAAGTTCTTTGACACCACACCCACGGCACGGATCCTCAACCGATTCTCCAAAGACATGGATGAAGGTACGGCCTGATTCAGTTACAAATGCAAGAGAACATTTTTTCTTCTTTCGTCAATTTGTTCGGAGTAAATTTTATTCCCAGGCCTGCTGGAAAGACAAGGTTGGGCCCTTGAGCCAGACCCTAAAGTCTACTCGTCAGAGTCTGGCAATGAATAAATGTAATGCAAAACAGACTTGGTTAAGGGGTAATGTGAGGTTCCATCCACAACTTGTTTGAATTTTTTTATGCAAATGTTTCAGCTGAACTAGGTTTATGGACTTTTGCAAACGCTTGCACTCTTGACATTTAATGCTTTCTGTCTTTTTCTCATCTCAGTGGACACACGTCTGCCGTTCCAGACAGAGATGTTCATCCAGAACGTGATCCTGGTGGTGTTCTGCCTGGGTGTGATCAGCAGTATCTTCCCATGGTTCCTGGTAGCTGTGGGCCCACTGGTGCTACTCTTCATTTTGTTGCACGCTGTCTCTCGGGTCTTCATACGTGAGCTCAAACGGCTAGACAACGTGACGCAATCGCCTTTCCTCTCCCACATCATCTCCAGCATCCAGGGCCTGAGCACAGTGCAGGCCTACGGCAAGGGAGATGAGTTCCTCAGCAGGTAAGGCTCAGTCTGAAACCTCTGAGAGATTATCACTCTGTTCTTATATACAGTTAATAGGCTTGATGTTTACTGGTTCATATGACATAGAGTTGTTGTCTTCAACATATTCTTTGTAAGACTCAAGAATAAACAAGTTTGATTTGATGTTAATACCTAGTGTCTTAAAAGAAAACATCTAAATACTGGGAGCAATATTTAGAGTGATACCTCATTTACAATCCTGCCAGTTATAGTATTTTTAGAACACTGGGAGGGTAGAGCAAACACATGCTTTCCTTGAGACACATGATGTGTTCTTGCAAAATGTTGCTCAAGGCAGCACTGGGCAGCATAACACACTCGGCAGATAGCGCTTTCTTCCCTCTTCTGCATACATGATGCCCATGGATAAATCAATCCGATCTCCCAAAACCATGTGGAATAATGTGTGCTGGTCTGATGAGACCAAAGTTGAACCTTTTGGCCATAACACCATCAAGCATGGAGGAGGTGGCAGTATCATACACTTGGGCTGTTTTTCTTCAGCTGGAACTGGGGCTTTAATCGGGGTGGAGGGAATAATGAATAGCTCCAAATGCCAGTCAATTTTTGGCACAAAAACGTAAGGCTTCTGCTAATGGCTTTACCAAAACAAGTTCAAGGTTTTGGAATGGCCCAGCCAGAGTCCAGACCTGGATCCAAACAATAATCTGTGTGGTGACCAGAAGACGGCTGTGCAGAGGAGTTGGCCAGCCAATTTGACGCAGATAGAAATCGCTTTGTGCACAGGGACGTTCGATCCAGTGAAGGGAAACTAATTCTACAGCATACAAAAACATCCTATACAATTGTGCACCTCCAACATCGTGGAGTTGGAACATCGGTTTGGGGAAGAACCATATACTGTATGGGTGTGATGGTCAAGTGTCCACAAGTTTTTGTCTCTCTACTGTAGATGATCAGTTGAAGGTTAAGGGCCTGACAAAAGGATCAACAGTTGCTTCTTTGACAGTCTTGGGATTTAAAATAATGCCTGTCTGATCAGGGGTAACAGCCACCTCACAGCTCAAAGGTCCTCAGTTTGAACCTGCATCGTGTGGCGTTTCACATGTTCTTCCCATGTCCATGTGGATTTCCTTTAAGGTTCTCCAGTTTCTTCCCCTGTCCAAAAACATGCTAGTTGGGTGGATCGGCTACTCTAAATTGTCCCTAGGTGTGAATGTGTATGTGTGTGTGTGTGTGTGTGTGTGTGTGTGTGTGTGCTCCCTGTCGTGCACTGGTGCCCAGTCCAGGTTATATTCCTGCTACAAGTCAAGTGTTCTAAGGATAGGTTCTGAATCCATTGTCCGGTTACTGAAGATGAATGACTAAATGTCTGATCACTAGTGCAGAACCTTAACCACACTGATTGATTCCATTTCTTCTCCGTTGCTTTTCCTCAGGTATCGGGAGCTGCTGGATCAGAACCAAGCCCCGTTTTACCTGTTCAGCTGTGCAATGCGCTGGCTCGCTGTGCGTCTGGATGTGATCAGTGTCGCACTTATCAGCATCACAGCACTGATGATTGTCCTCATGCATGGACAGATCCCCCCTGCATACGCAGGCCTGGCAATATCTTATGCTGTTCAGGTGAGTGCGAAAAGCAAGGGATGTGATTCAGTCTATAGATGTTTATGGATTTGGATAAACGTGTTCTAGATTGGACGGGTTTGGCTAGCGTGCTTATTTTGTGTCTTTATTCTGTAGTATTATAGCACTTTTATAGTACAGTTGACTTCCGTGGGTTTCATTTGGTTCAGGCGATCTAAAAAAAGAAGAAAAAACATTTTAAACCCATCATTAGTCCCAAAGAGCCGCACATGCATAATTATTGTGTTTGTCTCCCTTAGCTGACCGGGCTGTTCCAGTTCACCGTCCGCCTTGCCTCTGAGACAGAAGCTCGCTTCACCTCAGTAGAGAGAATCCACCACTACATTAAGGTATTAAACAGAGTTTTGCTTAGTTATAAGATATGACACTCCTCATTCATGACTAGTACAGTATTTCCATGTTCTCTAATCTGTAATGAGTATTTGTTCCCTGCCATGACACCATGTTCTCTTCAGACCTGCTAACGTTCATGCATTTTAACGCTACACTGGTGTGCGTTAGCATTCAAACATACTCCAAAAGAGCAGTCCTGTTTTTTTTTTCTTTTTTTCATCCAATAAAAATTGACCGATGAATCTGGTCTTTTAGACAGTTTTGATGGGGTGTGTTCAACTCTGATATTAACTGACCCCATGGAAACTCCGCCCCCTCACCCCATCTCGCATTAGTAATGCTTTGGCAGGTTCTCTCATCTCAACTCCGTTTTCACATTTGAAACGGACAACGACGCGACACGTTCACGGTCACATCTGTCAAGGTCGTTAATACGAATTATACCACAGAGCTGTTGGATTCTCAAATCAGTAAATCAAATCACACGTTTATATTAATGCACTTGTTTCAATGTTATTTTGTCTATAGTTCTACATGACATCAGGTAACTACATATACTCGTCTAAGTTCAGCCGATATGACGTTTCGGCCACGTTTTAATTTTCAAAAAGGCCAATAATGTTGACATGTTTTTAACCTAACTGAACCAACGATTAAATACGCCTATAATGAAGTGTCAATGCCACGTTGTTTTTTTAACTAATCATTTTAACGGTAATGATTAGAAATTCCTGTTGAATCATCTACGTTTCCTTCCATTACAACCTTCATCGTTCCGTTTACATACTGTACATGCCATCTTAAACTACAAATCCACAAGTCTTGTTCAAACCCAGTAATCACTTCTTGTCCCTTGCTTCTCCAGTCTTTGTCACTGGAGGCTCCTGCGCGAGTGAAGAACAAAGCCCCTCCTTCAGACTGGCCACAGGAGGGAGAGATCGTGTTCGACAACGTTGAAATGAAATACAGAGAGGACCTTCCTATAGTATTGAAGAAACTGTCCTGCACAATCCGGCCTAAGGAGAAGGTTGGCATCGTGGGCCGAACAGGTTCAGGTTAGTGCTCGTTATCCGACTACAGATCCACGACATACTGAGATTTACATGGAAATGCTTAGCCCTTAAACTCTCTCCAGTCTTATTTCAAATTGTATTTTCATGATTTGATCCGTTTTGATATCATACTTATACAAATAAAGTTGAAGTCATTTTGACCTAAAAGAAATTTCAACAATGGCTTCGAACCTCTTAATGGAGTACAAAGTTTACTATGTAATCAAAGCAAAATCTTTACAAACACAAACCCCACACTCACGTGAGCTCTTATTCCTTCTTTGTATCAGGGAAGTCCTCCTTAGGTATGGTTCTCTTCCGACTAGTGGAGCCGTGCGGTGGAAGCATTAAGATCGATGGGATTAATATCTGCGACATCGGCCTTGCTGATTTACGCAGCAAGCTCTCCATCATTCCGCAGGAACCCGTGCTTTTCGGTGGGACTGTCAGGTCTGTGGTCACTTTTCTCTTCTGCCAGGGATCTATTTCAAGTCTTTCAACAATTTCAGATTCTTCATTTTGTACTTACACCACAGCGCTGTTGAATTCTGGAATCTGATTGGCCAGAAGGTGTTGATTTAAAAAAAAAAATCTTTTTGTTTATATTAATGCGCTCCTTCTAATATATTATTGTTTCTATAGTAACCGCTCATTCACAGGGACTTGTACAGTACTGTATGATTGATCTGCCACATAATCAGAGCCTGATAAACAGATTTTAATAAATGTGTTCTTTAACCAATAAAAACAAATTCAGACCAAATTATCGATACGAAGAAGCTTTATGTTGGTAAAGGAGCCATTTACTTAACATATTTAACATTTATGGAAGGAGTCTCCACTTTCAGCAGTTTGTAACAGCCCGTACCTTTTTATGGCCGAGGACGTTCAAAGACTGTGGAAGAATGGTAACTTACTTGTCTTGTGGATGTTACACAACCTCAAACGTGGATAAATAGTGGATAAATGGATAAATAGTATGACCTGTCAATCGTTAATTAATAAAAATAAAAAGTTTGCTATGTTGCTAAATTGCTATAGCATAAGGGTGGCACATTGGGATGTGCTTTTATATGAAAATATTTAACCTTTGGCCAGTTATACACCACACTACCCCATGGTTAATTATTTTCTTATAACAGTATGCCCCCAAGCATGTTATTTCTTACTTCTCATTCAGCTTTGTGCCATTAAAGTAAATATTTACTCCGAACAGATCAAACCTCGATCCGTTCAACCAGTATTCAGAGGTGCTGATCTGGGACGCTTTGGAGAGGACGCACATGAAGGAGTGTGTAAGTCACCAGGCTGAAAGCAGACCACCCACAATTGGTCATTAGTTTCTCTCGGTCTTTTCACGTCTCTTAGATTACACCTACATTACTGCTGTCCTGCCTCTCTGTGCACAGGTGTCTCAGTTGCCCTTGAAGCTGGAGTCTGAGGTCGTGGAGAACGGGGAGAACTTTTCAGTGGGCGAGAGGCAGCTGCTGTGTGTGGCTAGAACACTGCTGAGACAGTGCAAGGTAAGCTTTTCCAAATGTCCTGCTGCTTAAATAAGGGTTTGTCAACCTTGACTTCCATCTTTGTGGCCACCGTAAATTGACTCATGATCATTCCGGCATTTCAGTATCGCTCAGATTTACTTCCTCGTTTACATCATACTGTCCACTCAAGCGCAAGGAGCAGGGGCTAGAAGAAGGAGGGTCTTTTTCATTTGGAATGCACTTACCATAGCAGCAAGATACCATATCAGCCATACCATTAAAACCACTGACAGGTGAAGTGAAGAACATTGATTATCTTGTTACACGGGCACCCGTCAAGGAGTGGGATAGTGCACAGTCAGTTCTCGAGGTTGATGTGTTGGAAGCAGGAAAAACGGGCAAGTGTAAGGATCTGAGTGACTTGGACAAGGGACAGATTGTGATGGCTAGGCGACTGGGTCAGAGCATCTCCAAAACTGCAGGTCTTGTGGGGTGTTCTCCTCCCCCATATGCAGTGGTTAGTACCTATCAAAAGTGGTCCAAGGAAGGACAACCCGTGAACCGGCGACAAGGCTAGCCTATCTGGTCCGATCCCACAGAAGAGCTACATTAGCACAGATTGCTGAAAAAAGTTGAGGCTGGCTGTGATTAAAAGGTATTGGAACACAATGCGTCAAAGCTTGCTGTGTATGGGGCTGTGTAGCTGAAGACCAGCCATGCTGACCCCTGTCCACTGCCAGAAGGGCCTACAATGTGCACATGAGCATGGGAACTTTACCACGGAGCAATGGAAGAAGGTGCCCTGGTCTGATTAATCGTGTTTTCTTGTACGTTAATGTGTCACTTACTTAATATTCAAACTAATTTTCTTGATTGCCATCTAGCCTAGCTAACTTGTTCACTAGTCTTGAGAATAACGCCAGTATGTCAGCTGTATGTACAAAATAAAACAAATCTTAACAATAAAAGAATTCTAATCTTAAATATTGAAAAAAAAAAAAAAAGCATCAGAAATGTGTACTCATAAAGTCTACTGATTGGTGTGGTGTTGTTTTTTTTTAATTATTATTCCTCCAAAAGCATTTAACAAATCTTTGGGTAATGACGAGGAGTTCCCTGAGGAGAAATGAGAAAATGGCATTTAAAAACAACTACATTGAAACACAGCCTGTGCAGGTCCTGCCCACTGCTCAGAACCTCAGTGTGATTATTTTTTTCTTTTCCTCTTCCACTTCTGTATAGATCCTGATCTTGGATGAGGCCACCGCTGCTATGGACACAGAGACAGATTCTCTAATCCAGGAAACCATTCGTAACTCATTCCAAGACTGCACAACATTAACCATTGCACATAGACTGCAAACTGTGCTTAACTGCGACCGCGTCATGGTGCTCAACCAGGGCCAGGTAACCTTCATTCACGTTCACCTTGTAGGAAGCATTTTTGCAGAAATCCCAATAATCCCAATCAATGGACCACACCATTTTTTAAAGTTGAATTTGAACTTTTTTTTTCTTTCTTTCGTTCTTTCTTTCTTTACTTTTTTCAACCCAGGTGGTGGAATTCGACGAGCCGTCCAGACTTCTGGCCAATGAGAACTCTCGATTTTGCGCCATGCTGGCTGCGGTGGAGAACAAGATTTCTGTTAGAGGATAAAAAATAAAATAAAAAAGAAAGAAAGAAAAGAAAACAAGCATGCACTCATTAGGTTAGAGGATATACAAACATCCTTGACTGAATAAACCAGTCACTGGTGCTTAAGCGTCACCTGCTACTGCAGGCGTCTGGGGCTTTGCCGTGTCTGGAGCGCGGGACTATTGCGTCTCTATGGAGACAGAATCATGAACATGCCTGTTCAGATGTACTTTATGTTAGCTGCAATGGTCAGGTCACCAAATACTGATACTGTAACAATATTTTGCATTATACAAGCAGACATCGGTTTTCATGTAGTTCCATCCATGCAAACTGGTGTGTTTCATAGAGTGTTTATCTATATCTATTATAAGATGATATTATTTACACTGGGGAAAGGGTGTGTGCATCCAGAGCTTTTGTGCGTTAGCTCTGTCCACGTATGTCACATGCACAAATCACTGTACCATAACATTGAGTCTAATAACTTGATTATTTTGTCAACTTGTGTGACTGTGATGTCTCGTACCTTTGAACTCCTGATGCTGGTGATTTTGTTGACAGGACGTTTTGACGGCACTGAGCTAGACAGACTTTTATAGAAACAGTGCTGCTTCTCAGAATACTTGCTCCACACAACAAGGACAGTCGCATTTGTGCTAAGAGGCCTTGTACATGTTTCCACCATTTAGTGTTGCGTCAACGTTTCATTTGTCTGCTGATGTATCTATTTTTGGGTTTTTGTTTTTTGGTTTTTTTTTGCTTGTCCTTGCACATTCACACAGTCAGAAGAGCTCACCAACTCAGCACTGTTGGTACTGTAATGTTTCCTGTTTCATGCTTATTAAGCACGATCTGTGCATATTTAAATGGGTTGTTTTTGCGCAGAGCAGACTGGTTTAGCAGAGCAAAGCTCTGGAAAGTGATCACTCTGTATAAGAAAATTGGATCAGATGGAACATCATCTTTGGCCTTGATGAAGGTGAATGTTTTTGTTTTTTTGGTTTGTTTTTTGTATACCTGCCTCCTTGGTAGGACCCGCACAACGTCCAGTCATCTATTACTTTCTTTACTTTCTTTTTCACAGCCTTGGTATGATTTCTTAATTGCCTTGTAAAGGGCCTGAAATGTTGAACAAGGAGAATGAACTCTCTGCCTTGTCAATAAAATTATTTTAGGTGTATGGATTCTGTGTGTGGATTTATTTAGGGTTTTTTTTGTTTGTTTTGTTTTTGTTTTTTTAAAAGAGGACGGAGGATTGGTCTTAAGAGAAATGGCATCTACATGCCCGCACAATAGTTGGGAATAATGAATAGTTTATAAAGCAGTTTTTGCTGTGGATATATAGCTATATGATTTTAAGATAAACAGACTAATAAATTGACTTCTAGATGATTCCAAACTTATGGGGAAAGCTGTCAAGTCCACCACATACTGTATATTATCGAATCAGTGATCGAATATTATTAATCTTTTAACAATGTCTGTCACTCGAATCTACATGAGGGGTTATTATTGTAATAATAAACTACTGAATATAACAAATGAAGTGTAAAAGAAGATAGTTTCTTAACTCTTCATACAGAATATACTGCATTATTAATTCAAATATTGTTCATTAAAATAACAAACTTTTCTTAGTGGGTTTGCTGTTTTAAGACATGTTAAAACTGTTAATGATCAGAGGAAGCACTGTTTTAAATGTAATGTATGAAGTCACAGAACTGAATTGGGGCACGTCTCAATTTACCTTCATATACCTGTGCAGTGCCTCTAGAAAGTTTTCACCCCCTAGTGATTATTTCTCTTCTTGCTGTATTAAAAAAATATTTTCTTAAGTAAATTAGAACTACTGATAAATTTTCTACTGCTTTTGGAGCGACTCCCTACAGTAATAAACAAAATGATTTAGATGTCCTGGGAATAAAAAAAGTCTAATCTGATTTGGAAGAGCTGGAGAAAATTTGTCAAATGTGCAAAGCATATCTGAGATCGACTCTGGAGTTTGAATGATCAGCAATTTTCTATTTAAAAAAAAATTATTCTGAGGACATCTAGATACTTTTATTTCTGTACAGAGTCGCGCCATGGCTCTCCCTGTCATCTTGGCCATATGTTTCTCTTCTGCCCTGAACTCCATGGTTTTTGGTCTGGCTTTTTTACCATCATGTCCACTATTCTCAGGGTAGATTTAAAGCCTTGTCCACTGATTGCGATATTTGGGATTCCTGAAGCTTCAATTCCTTTGAGCTCGATACAAAAGTATGTTATTGCTTTCACATCCCTTATAACAAGACGTTCCCTACTGTTAAATACCCATCTATCTTTCAATGGATAAAGGACGTGATGTTTTTTCTGAAAATCGAGAAAATAAGATATACGATGAATGGATGTACAGACGTTTTTTCATAAATGGCATCCCTTTATTGCATACTTTATGGAGTTACAGACACTACCCACTTAAAGGTTAGTGCTTGTTGTTCAATTCTATAATATCTCTATAACCAGCGACAGTTAATGGGTAGCCATGATGAGCCGGAGGGGTGGGTTGTGGGTTCAGTTTTGTTTTCCTTTGTTTAAAAAGAAAAAAATCTGTGAATATTTACTGCTGTTGCTCAATTTGTTTGTATTTTTGGGAAATGGTGGGGAGGACAGAACAGAAAAGGCGATTTAGATAGGCTTAGCAGTCCATTTCCATTTCAAAATGATCGCTTGCACTGTGCTCCTTGGGATGTTTAAAATCTTGAAATCTTTTTGTATCCAAATCCGGCTTTAAACTTCTCCACAACAGTATTACGGACCTGCCTGGTGTGTTCCTTGGTCTTCATGATGCTCTCTGCGCTTTCAACAGAACCCTGAGACTATCACAGAGCAGGTGCATTTATACAGAGACTTGATTACACACAGGTGGATTCTATTTATCACCATCAGTCATTTAGGACAACATTGGATCATTCAGAGATCCTCGCTGAACTTCTGGAGTGAGTTTGCTGCACTGAAAGTAAAGGAGCCGAATAATTTTGCACGCACCACTTTTCAGTTTTTTATTTGCTAAAAAAGTTTAAAATATCCAATAGATTTCGTTCCACTTCACAATTGTGTCCCACTTGTTGGTGATTCTTCACAAAAAATTAAAATGTTATATCTTTATGTTTGAAGCCTGAAATGTGGCAAAAGGCTGAAAAGTTCAAGGGGGCCGAATACTTTCGCAAGGCACTGTATATGACTGTGTAGGTAATTGAGTCCAGGTGTGTGCAATCAGTAGTCAGGTGAACATGAACATGAGACGGTCCATAATGGATGTGAATTGTGGTCCTCAGTGGCCGTGTCCATAGGCCGCACTGTACTCTGGGAGTTTAACACAGATTCTGGCATTGACATATCAGTGGGGATGCTTTTCATCAGAATGGACTGGGAAACAGATTAACAAGAAAGCAATGCTAGAGAAAAGAAAAACCTGTTCCAGAATGTAGGAGACTTAAGACTGGGGCGGAGGTTCACCTTCCCGACAAAATGGCGACTCTAAGCGCACTACCAAAACTACACTGAATTGTTCAAAACAAAGAAGGACAAAATATAAGCTTCCAAAATACTTTCGCAACCAACACGTTTTGTTTTTTTGCTTGTTTGTTTGTTTGTTTGTTTGTTTGTTTAATTCACTTTTGTCTCACAATCAAAATATTTTGTATTTTCAAATATTAGATTTCAAAAAGTCATTTCATTTCAGTTCCAGGATGTAACACTACAAAATGTGGAAAGGTTCAAGGGGTGATTATGCAAGGCACTGTACAGGATAAGGTATGATATGAGATATGAGGTTAGCACGTTTCCCTCATACCTCTAGGTTTGGGGGTTTGAATCCTTCTGCCCTGTGTGTGGAGTCTGTGTGTTCCCCCTGTGCGTCGGGGTTTTCCTTGGGTACTCAACTTTCCTCCCCAGCCGACATACACTGTATATTGATTTGGCATTTCCAAATTGTCCATAGTGTGTGAATGTCTGTGTGATTGTGCCGTCCTGGGTATCCCCTGACTTGTGCCCCAAGTTCCCAAGGATAAGCTCCAGTCCCCCCAAGCCTCTTCCCCTCCCCCCATGGTTCTGTGCACAATAATCAGTACAGAAAATAGATGGATGGATGTTGACATTATATATTTTTGTATGATGTGATTATTTTTTTAAATTACTTATACTACTCTGTTCATGCTGTAATTATTGGTTATGTTAATATTGATGTTAAGTATTTGACTGCATTTTTCCCCCCGTCTTTTGAAGTGTTACAGTCATTTTTACATGCACTTCAACCACACACTCACGTTTGATCATACAGATGTGCCATCTGTATGGGGGGGTTGTCAACACACACCTTATAATCAGATCCCGTCTGTATGCAAATTTGATAAATAAGGGCTGTTCTATAAACAGGCAGGGACAGTTGCCAGAGCAACAGGGAAACTATCTAAAAATATAACACATTTGTGTTTGCTGAACATCTCTGCAGCGCACCAAACTTGTTGCTGCTGTACATTTTATGACACTTTTTAAAGCAGCAGTTCCATATGATCTGGTAAAATGTTTTGCTTGGATTTCACAAACAAGTTGCTTAAAAGTAACCATTTGGACTAAGTAGTAATTTGTAGTGAGATAGTATGTGGATTGGGACGTAGTGAAGAGATATAAATCCTTTTAAGGTTCTACTTGGTGCTAATGGTTTAATCTTTCTACATAATAAATGGATATTTGGCTGTGTTATTAAACATGACATACAGGAAGACAAAGTGTTTTATTAAATTAGCAAGTTAGCACATTGATAACTCGCTAAACATCTGTAGCTGAACACAGAAAACACAAGTATGTCGATCGAGAAAACTCTCTGTTGGACCAAGGCCACAGGCCGAATAGTATAATAAGTAAGGAATAAAACACTTGTATGTTATTGAAAAATTCGATCATCAGTGATGTGGCTCAACACAAAGCCCAGTTACATCTCAAAGTGTTTTATTCCTCTTATACAACAGCAAACTGCCAACAATTTTTAGTTATTAAAGAACGACAGGTCATGCATTTTAACCCCGTAAAAGGTACATTTAATGTTGTGAAACATCCGCAAAACAAGTTAGTTCTTGTGATAAATTATGTTATAGCAGCTATAAACAGTCCTTCCCTCACCAGCCTCTCTTTCTTTGTTCGAACAGAAAACTTCACCATATCAAGCATATGTTTTTGACTCTTAAATAACACATTTTGAATCTGTTTATTCTTAGCATTCGATTATGTGAAGCCTCCAAAATACCAGTCCATGAGTTGTTATGTAAGGAATAACAAATGCTAAATTGCGCTGTTATACCAAAATAATGCATACCAGGGGGTGTGACACAGCATGGTGTGCAGTGGTGTGCCTCTACCCTCCGAAGTGCATCATTATCAGTCCTTTAAACCTATCGTTCATGTTACAGCTGGAACTACTGCCCAATGACTGGGCCCCAATCCATGCTCTTATACAAAAAATAATACACACCTTCTGCGCAATCGGATCTGAGAATTCAGCCTCGCTGTGGTATACACAAACAATAACATATTAGAAGGAGTGCATTGATATAATCCTATCATTTTACTTACAGCTGGAACTACTGTCAGAACTGTAGAAAATGAATAAACACCGTCTGACCAAACAGATTTGAGAATTCACTGGCGTTGTGATATAAGCACTTACGTAGAAGCAGCAGCCTTTATTCTGTCACTACATGTACTACACATTAAAGCACTGTGAGATTCTTTTCTTCGCATATGCCAGCCTGTTAGGAAACTGGGGTCAGAGCACAGGGTAAGCCATGATACAACATGATACCACTAGAGCTGAGATAGTTAAGGGCCTTGCCCAAGGGCCCAACAGCAGTAGTTTGGCAGTGCTGGGGCTTGAACCCGAAACTTTCTGTTCAGTAACCCAGAGCCATGAGCATTGAGCCACTGCCCTAATTTTTTCCTCATATTGAGACTCAGCTCGATCAAAATGTACTTCAATCTATCTTCAACCGCTTACTCCTTCTTCAGGGTCACGGGGAACCTGGAGCCAATCCCAGGAAGCATCGGGCACGAGGCGGGGTACACCCTGGACAGGGTGCCAGTCCATCGCAGGACACAATCACATACACACTCACACACCCATTCATACACTTCGGACACTTTAGACACGCCAATCAGGCTACCATGCATGTCTTTGGACTGGGGGAGGAAACCGGAGTACCCGGAGGAAACCCCCGCAGAATGGGGAGAACATGCAAACTCCACACACATGGCCTCGGCGGGAATCGAACGCCGGACCCTTGAGGTGTGAGGCAAACTAGTGAATACGTGACGCTCAAAGTGTTGACTTTGTTATTGAGCAACTGGGAAACGACATCAACACGACTCTTAGAATCGACTCTCGGAACCGACTCACCGACTCCTGAGCGCCCTCTGGCTCTTCCAAAACTTTCTGGTCTCCGTGCGATTTCCTCCTCCTACTTGTTTTCACTTCCTGTTTTGTGAAGGGAGTCACTCAGCATAGACTCGTTCATTTCAGCTTTCCCGTGCTGTCTTCTTGCTTACTTTCACACGCAGCCGCTTTACGGAAAGCTCCAATACGGGTCTTTTTTAATGGCGGATGGATTGATGAACTGTCTGCTGTCCGCAGCCCTGATGGATTTTACCTAGATGTTTTTGTTGGGCAGAATGATCATTGCTCTTCTCTTTGCTGGAGTGATTCTGAATCCAGTTGAAAACTTTCCAGCCTTTGTTTATTAAGAATAAAAAAAGCAGCTATGTCACAGCTGTAGAGGAAGTTGCGTCGCATTGTTTTGTTTGCGCGAACTTTTTTTTCTTCTTTTTCTTCTTCTTGTATTGTTTATGTATATGTATTTGTTTATTTATTTATTTTTAAATCCCTCCGGTGCTTGAGCGTTGCCATGGCCGAGCTGAACGCGGCGCTGTGCTGCTGTTGCCGGAAGGCGCTGCCGGTCCCCGGTAAAGCGCGGGACGGTGCTCGGTCACTCGGTCGCTGCCGGCTGGTTGACGTCGCCTCGGCGTCCAACTTCCACAGCTTCTCGCTGCGCCACTTCCACCTGGACCTGCGGGTGAACTTCGGCCTGAAGAGGATCACCGGCTGGCAGGTGCTGGAGCTCGCGACGCTGCAGCCCGGTGTCCAGGCGCTGATTCTCGACGTGCACCCGTCTTTACTGATCCACTCTGTGGACTGCAAGGTCCCGGGCACGTCCGGATCTCCCGATATCATCTTCTCGCTCTCTTACAAACTCGAGCCGTTCACCGACTACGGGTCCTCGCTCCGCATCACGCTCCCCGCCTCTGCGATCCGGCCACACCGTCCCTTCCGGGTCACCCTCCGCTACACCACCACAGACGGACCCGCGGTAATGATCCAACACAGTGTCCTAACAGCTCTGAATGTCTCCACGAGAGTTTGTTAGTGTCTTGGTGTACACCTGTAACCTACCTTGGTAGGCTAGTTTATCAGGTCCTGGAGGAGAACCCCCTGTCCTGCACATTTCACACACACACACACACACGTGTGTTTTCCCTTCTCTAACATACCTGATTCGACTTTTTATTAGCTGATGAGTTCGATCGGGTGGCAAGAAAAACCTTCAAATGTGAAGGACAGAGGGTGCTCCAGGGTCAGGGACGTGATGGGATCAATAAAGGTACATCTTCCTGGGTTGGGGCTTCGAATGCCACCTCTGCCTTGTGTACACCGAGTTTGCATGTCTTCCCTGTGCTCCTTACCTTTGTTTACTCCGGCTTCCTCCCACAGTCCAAAGACATGCGCTGTAGGCTGATTGGCGTTTCCAAATTGTGAGTGGACAGGTGTGTGATTGTGCCCTGCGATGGGTTGGCACCCCGTCCAAAGGTGTCCCACGCCTCATGCCCCGAGCTCCCTGGATAGTCTCCGTGCTCCTCTGTGACCCTGTTTGGATAAGCGTTATCGAAAATAGATGTACTCTGCTGTTTGTCAGCCTGCTTTTACTTCTTCCATCGATGGAAATGGACAAGAAGACGATACGACCACAGCTGAGCAGATATTATATTGGTGGTGGACCATTCTGAGCACAACACTGACATGGTAGTGTCTGGTGTTTCTATGAGGTGCTATCAGGTGCAGTAGTGTTGCTGGGGTTTTCAAGCATCATGTGCCAGCCTAGCAGTGTCCTTGAGGTGTGTAAAATCTTCCACAACTTAACATTGCTGCGTCTGACACGTTACTACCATGTCCCTGTTACTGAGAATAGTCTGGGCAGTCATAGTGCTGGTCATTTTCCACTGAAGGACAGGGTATAGGACACATTTTACAAAGCAATACATAGGCTACGATCCATAATTGGATACCTATGAGTTGGACTAGGTGTTCAGGGTACTGGGTTCCACAAGACTCGACCTGAGAATCACTGTGCTATTATATATTATACTACAGTTCGCTAATCTGATTGGACAAGTGATGTTCTAGGAGTGTTGATATTTAGTTGGTACATTTCGTTGTTTGCATCACTCCGTCTGTCTTCGTGAAATAAATGTCCATTTCCCGCAGTAGTTTGTTACATTGAAACCATTACTACACTTGCTAGTAAGTAAGTAGTTCCTGGGTTGTCAGTCAGTAAGTGTGTTTCATGGCACATCGTGACTTTGGGAACTATTTTCCTTGAAAGAGAAAAAAAACCAAACCCGAAAATATTTGGCAAGATTATGTCTGAAATGTCATTTACACGATATTCATTTCTTGTTCTGCGATGGACTGGCACCCTGTCAAGGGTGTACCCCGCCTTGTGCCCGATGCTCCCTGCGATAGGCTCCAGGTTCCCCGTGACCCTGAAAAGGAGTATGCGGTTGAAGATGGATGGATTCATTTCTTGTTTGAAGAGCTGTTGTACAGAAAGTGATATCACACTGACAGTCGTGCTATTCTATTGGACATCAGCGTGGCTGTGATGACCTACAGCCGTGTTCTATTCAGTCCAACAGCATGATTATACGTGTGATATTGCTTAATTAGATTGTTCCTGTTCCTTTAGCTCCACCTCTCCATAGCATTGCAGTTTCAACCCTATGTTGATCTGAATAATCAAGTGGATTATCTGGATCCACTGATGGAAGTGAAATGGTATGCCATGCCTGTAGCTCTACGTCAGCAATCCCATGCAATTCAAATCAACGTAATTAATTTCATTAGGTTAATCGTAATTCCTATTTTAGTTTCGTACAGTAATTATGCTTGTGGATATTCTAGATGTTATTATACAGTAATTATGCTTGTGGATATTATATTGTTATGATAGTGGATATGATTATCCAGGGCGTCTGTTTGGAGAGGACTGTCAAGAGAACTAAAGATTTGGGCACTGGGCCCAAGGAGACTGCATTTGTACATGGCGCATGAAGTTAGAGCGGCCTTGTCCATGATTAGAAATGTCCTTTCTCACAAGTGATCCACATGAAGCAGCCCTTACTTAACCTTGCGGCTGACATAATTATTTGAATGGGACATGAATTAATGGTGAGAATATTAGAAAATGCAGTATTCTATGAATTTAAGAAATTAAAGCAGGAATCTGTTCATGACCATGTTTAGTTGGTGTATAAGCGCAGGAAAAGGATTCAACTGTGCTGGACCGAACTACCTGTATAGTTAGACATTACTGGTCAAAGCAGAAGCAGCTGTTTGTTGACAAGGTGGCATGAAGGCTTGCAGTAACTGTGTGGCACATGACTATTGTTTACCGAGCATATCAATGAAGGCAGAATTTCATCCCTGTACTAAATATAGCCAACAGGAACTCTTAACCAGAAGAGTGACTCTGACTGTTATCTAATATTCCACTTCGTTTTGGGTTGTATAGATGTATAGATAATGGGGATTTGATTTAACACAAGGCTTTTGATGTCGACGGGTTGCACGGATTGTCGTGTTCCTTTGAGTGATTTTGTCAGAATCTGGTATTTTGACGACATGAGTGCATTCCTATGGAGCTGAGTTAGGTTTGTCTCAGGGTCAGCCTCAGAGCTAGGCTCGATAAGACTTGGCCGAGCTAGGAAAGTAAAATAAAGCGTAAAAGCACAAGGATCACCAATCCTACAGCTGTGTGTTCACGTTCTCTTTCTTATAGCACACGTGAACGTGGAAAAAGTGAAACTTTGGCACTATTTCCCACTGAACACAAATGTAGTCGAACAGCCGAGGCATGTTTCGTTTTGCGCAGGAGCTTCAGGAAGTTTGTAGCGACCAGTTTAGCAACACTATAATCGAACTATAAAATAACATTGTTCCAATACAATTTCTAAATTAAATGTCAGTAGTTTTAGGATTCTGTTTACGTACAAATGGTATTACGGAGCAAAGGGCTAAACTGGTAGCTTCCCTTACCTCGTAGCTTCGAAGCAAAATACAACACTCCGAGCATGTTTTAGCTTGATTAATTACAATTCAATTAAAGTGGAAAATTCTGAAAATCTGTTTTGAAATGTCTGATTGTTGTTATTTTTTTTGATTGGTGATGTTTTCCTGATCCCTCTCAGATCTGGTGGTTGGACACACAGCTAACGTGTGGTCAGACGCAGCCGTTGGTCTTCACTCAGGGTCACTCTGTGTGCAATCGTTCCTTTTTCCCCTGCTTTGACACTCCTGCTGTCAAAAGCACCTATTCTGCTACCATCAGGGTGAGTGTGACTCACATTTAATATCCCAGTCACTCTGATCAACAGCTGTCAGGTTATTACATTATTACATCTACCATATATCTACACCCATTAGCACATTTATCAGGTTAACTGCCTGTATAGATATACATTTTGTCTGCCAATCTCAACTCTATCAATAAATGGAAAGGGACCAGCAGACAGTCCCTCCAGGATTTCGTGATCGCAGAAACTCCACATTATTCGGAGGAGTTTGCAATTTTTCAAAATCACCGCAGATTTGGGCCAAGACCTGTCATGTGACGTCATCACACCGCTCATTCAGTCAAAGCCCTTTTCGATTCACGTGCGACGTCCTTCACAACCTTTCTCTGAGCTTTTCAATCCAGCGCCAGTTCTCACGCACCTAGCTTTTCTCACTTTCAGTGAAAGCACATTGAGTTTCTCAATCTTTTCCTCTCTCCTTCTTTGGTGTGTGTGGTGTATCGCCTGGCAGGTTCCCGATGGAGTGACGGTGCTAATGAGTGCCTCCAGGAGTGTATACTCTAAGCAGGACCGGCTGTTCCAGTTCTCTATGGAGTACCCTGTTCCTGCCTACCTGGTAGCCCTGGTGGCTGGAGATCTACAGCACACTGACATCGGGCCCAGGTGCGTGTGAAGAGATTTAACATGAACTAAAATAAACAAAATTCATTTCATTATAGTGAAAACAGATGATATTAGGTGTTTAAGTGGGTAATATGACCATCAAAATCAGTGGAATTAAAGATCATGGTACACATCATGTATTGTGTAAAACGCTTTATCACAATATCGTATTGAATTTGGACTTCATTATACCTATAGTCTAGTATAAACAGACTGTGACACACATATGTTGACCCATATACAGGGTTTTTCAACACTACCAGCCGTTTTCAAAATGAAACTATGCTGTTCATGCTTCGCGTTAACACCATTATTAAAAAAATTTTGTCTTCAAAGCTCTTATTTATGGCTCTGTACAAAACGACACTAGCAATTAGAGCTTTTACAACATCTTACAGCATTGTTTATCAGCCGGATGCCTTTCATGCCACATCGTACAATGTGAGGATGAGTGATGAGATCGAATCTAATCAAGTGTTCGAATCTAATTTTAATAGTTCACCCAGTGTTGGCCTGGTACCTTTGTGTTCACATGATCATATCTTGACAAACATCATATTGTGTTCATGTAAAGAAATAAAAGTAATTGAGAGTTTAAAGCACAAAAATGGGTATGTAAATTTATTGGCCGAAGAGCTAATATCCAGCTGTTATTAAACTTAAATGAGGAGATTTAGATGAGTACGTGGTATTCGATCCCATAAGTATTCGATCCTGCTTGAACCTTTCTACATTTTGGTGGATCTGAAATAGACTTCATTTGCATTATATATTATGCAATGTAAATGTAATGTAAATCTGTTGTGTGTGCATTGGGGGGTGTTTCAAAATAAACTGTAAAATTATCTCCAAAAAAAACAACAAAAAACCCATCCATGGCAACCAAAGGGCCAAGGACAATGTGCAATATGATGCTAACACCACCGTGCTTTACTATGCCTGAGCACTGTTGGCTTTCTGTCAAATGTAAAGTTTTGTGCCAGGGCCAAACAGTTCATCTTATCAGAAGAACCTTTTCCCCCACACATTTGCTGAATCTCCAAAATGTCTTTTGGCAAACTCTTATTGGGATTTCATATGGCTCGTCACTTTTCCGTAAAGCCCAGCTTTGTGAATTGTACAGGCTAACGTTCTCCTGTGAACATCTGTGCTGTGGATCTCTCCAGCTCCTTCTGAGCTATCCTTGACCTTTCGGATGTTTCTTTATCTAATGCCCTCCTCACCCGGTTACTGCATTTTGGTGGACGGATGGCCTTATCTAGGCAGTCCCAGATGGACCCTATTCTTTTAATATTTTAAGTTTAAAGGTGCTCCATGGGATATTCAAAGTTTGGGCTATTGTTTTATATAAGTTTGTCACAGCCGTGATTTAATAGCTCCTTGGTCTTCATGATGGTGTTGCGTGACAAACGCTGCAGCCTTCCAGGAACAGGTGCATTTATATTGAGGTCATGGATCATTTTCATATAACAGCATGCCCTGCTGTGTTTTTAATCCTTACATACTAGAGACTTTAACTTACTAGAGAATAAAAAAAATAAAATAAATAAAAACGAGATGTTTTTAACGGAGATGATTTTTTTGTTCAGTGATGATATTCTAACGTGCACTTTGTTAGATTTTTTTCCCCAATTGATATAATGAAGCAACATATCACATAGTATATAAATGTCTTTTGATATAAAATAAATCCCACCCCCAAGGATATACAAACTTTTGCACTAGACTAGAACATTGTCTAATTATGTTCTCTGTAGTATGTGTATATATAAAGTCATTCAATGGATTCATTTTCGATACTTTTTAAACATTTTTTTTTATTATTTTCAGGTACATTTTATATGAGCCTAGATATTTATTAAAACGTTTTTTTAGATATTTTATTTGGTCTAAATGATACAAATGTCAACTTTTTTCAATCACTATAATCATTACAGTGTCTTCGAGTACATAGTATCAATTTTAAATATGAATACAAACATTTGAAATCATGCAAGTGTTTATTTGTGTGTGCGTAGGAGCCGTGTGTGGGCTGAGCCCTGTCTCCTGACCTCTGCTGTTAGTAAGCTGGGAGGCAGTGTGGAGCGCTGCCTTGACGTGGCCGAGCAGCTCTTTGGCCCTTATGTGTGGGGCAGGTGAGTGTCTGTCCATTGAAACTCGACGGGTGTGTGTGTGTGTGTGTGTGTGTGTGTGTGTATTAATCCTTTCAGATGTTGGTTAGGGACAAGAGGATATTATTAGCTAAGACACAATGAACTGTAGCATTTTGCCCACTGGTGTGCCAGGACCCTTCGAAATTTTGTACTGTTTACTGCAAAAGTCTGAGGTCACTGCTAAGATCATTTTATTTGAAATTGTTACATTTTACTTGGTTCGAAGCTGACACAAATCGTATGTAAAAGGAATCCTCATGTGGCGTCAAAATCTAAATATAGCACAGTGTTATTTGCCATCACAAAGATACTGAAGCATTAAGGTAAATGGTGGACTTATCAAATATCATTTTAGCTGTCTCAAACTGCACAATAAAAATATGTCCCTGACAAGAAACTGGATCTTGGCATTATACTAATGTGCAGGTTGTTCTTGGACTGCACTAGCATAAGTGCTGAATTCAAGACCCAAAATATTCACTGTACACTATGCTGATCATTTGTCTGCGGTGAAGTGGTGTTCTATCTCGTTGCATCGAAAATGTCAAACCACAACCTTCTGCTTCTGCTGCATAGAGCAAGTGGTGACCACAGACTACAAAAAGACATCATTTACATATCAGTGGAGAGTGACACAGCCTTGTTTGAGTAATGTAGTTAGAAAAAAACTATTCAGGTTGCTGCAGGTTGGGTAATCATCAATTATTCATTCTTTTTTCAAATTAATTCATATATTAATTAAAATTAATTTATTATTTTTCGTTTTAGATTTTTGTTGGATTATCTTTCAAATGTATTAAATACCAAACGTATTTGTTTCATCATTTATTTTATGCTTTACGACATTATATTAATGACATTAAATAAAATGAGACAAACAAACACAAGATGATTTTTTTGTTGTTATTTTATTTTTTTTTAAAAACTGATCCTGCACAATGTTCCACTACTACTGTGTCTGCATTTCAATCCCTGATTTGTTCAATTCCAACAAGGCAAAGGTATTAATAACGACATTATCCACTGGCTTTATCTCTAAGTGAAAAGCTGCAATGGCTGAAATTGATTCTGCTTGCTGTGCAAGGTGAATAATTTTCAGTCGACGCCAAAGTTTTTGGGATTGATTAGTTTTCGATGCCTGGAATCGGTGAATCGACTCTTTAGGATCGACTTCGACGTGAAACCAAAGCAGGATGGAGACACGATGACTTGACAGGAAGAAAATCTAGTGTATGCTAAGAATAGTGTATGGCACCATGTAGTGGTTTCAATACTCCTGGGCCGAAAGAATAGTTTAAACAAGCTACTCGATTCAAATAGTTTTGCTACTAAATGAGTTGGAATTTGAACTGAAATAACGTTCATCTTGTAGACTAGAGATCATGTTCAGTCATCAAGTTGCCCCACGAATGACCAACTTTTTGGCCATATGAGCAATAAACCAAAAAGACCAAATAAGGACATGGAGCTTCGCTTGTTTCTCACTTTTCATTAAATGAATGGTTCTAAATAATCAATAATCAAATTTGTTACCAGCTATTTTTATTATCAATATTGTATTGCTTTTGTTGATGCGGTTGTTGCAGCCCGTAATAAAAGCTAATGAAATCATATTGACTAGGTTTGAGTGTTAGGATTTAGGATTAATTTAGGTACGTACCATAAATGTTTGTATTGCAACTTATTTCAGCAGCCATAAAGGACCTGTCCCTGAATGTCTTCCCTCCACAGGTACGACATTGTATTCCTCCCCCCTTCATTCCCTATCGTGGCGATGGAGAACCCGTGTCTCACCTTCATCATCTCCTCCATTCTGGAGAGTCAGGAGTTCCTGCTGATTGACGTCATTCATGAGATCGCTCACGGCTGGTTCGGAAACGCCGTCACCAACGCCACCTGGGAGGAGATGTGGCTGAGTGAGGGACTAGCCACGTACGCACAGAGACGCATCACTACAGAGGTTTATGGTACACACACATGCAAACACACAGCACAGATCTCTCCAGTGTACAGAAACAGAACACCACTACAAAATCTGGTAACGGGCCTCATCTAACAACCTTTTAGTAAAGTTGTATGGAAATGTTTTCATTGGCCAAACCACACAAAAAATTCTCCCCAGATTTACAAAAGTTTCAGTAACGCTGATTTTTCTTCGTATTCGTGTACTGTATGTTGATAATTATAACCAGAGCTGGGTTACAAAGTAACGCGTTACTGTAATCAAATTACTATTTTCAGATGACGCAGTGATGTAACACGTTACATTTTAAATTTGCCATTTGATTACAGTTAGTGATGTCAATAGAATTATTACTTCCGTTACAAATTTATAGTTAAGTTAAGTTTATAGTTTAATATTAATTAAAATGTATTTTTAAAATAAATCACGTTTTGCCCCGAAGAATTTTTTTTCTCCCTTCAGTCTCCTCTTCAGGAGGTGAAATTCTGCTCAACTGGGTTAAGGTCTGATGATTGACTTGCCCAGGCTAAAACCTTCCACTTTTTCCACCCGATGAAGTCCTTTCTTGAGTTGGCAGTGTGTTTTGGGTCATTGTCTTCCTGCATGATGAAGTTCCTCCCAATTAAATTGGATACATTTCTCTGTAAATTGGAAGACAGATTGTTTCTCTAAACTTCTGATTTAATTCTGCAGCTACCGTCATGAGTTACATCATCAGTAAAGATTAGCGAGCCTATTCCGAAAGCAACCATACAAGCCCAATCCATGACACTACCTCCACCATGTTTCACAGATGAGCTTCTATGTTTTGGTTCATGAGCAGATTATTATTATTATTATTATTACCACATCTACATGTAAATATGAGGAAATAAAAGTCTCATATTCATCTTTTGAGCTCAAACCCAAATGTCTAGCGAAATCAATAGAAATGGCCTTGCTGTTCCAATACTTTCTGAGGGGACTGTATGTCCACATACACCACAATCTGTTGAAAGAAATCACTCTATAATGCTCTCGTACTGAGGACCATTTGTGAAAAAGGACTGTAGGCTGCATACATTGTGTGTATATGTATGCAAACGTGAGCACATTCGGGGTAAGGGAGCTAAAGTTAAAGTGTTCCTCACATCCTATGTTTCTCCGCACTAAGATGTGTACAACCAAAAGAACAACCAAAGAAAATTGAGCGCATATAATTTCAACTGTTTCAGTATAGCAGCTAAATTTTCCACAACCGTAAAAAGGGTGTGTCCTTTTTTTTTCAGTAATTTGGGCTTTTAATTTTTGCAGGTGAAGCCCTAACCTGTCTGGAGACCGTCTTCCGTTTGGACGCGCTGCACAGACAAATGCGTCTTCTTGGAGACAACAATCCAGTGAGCAAGCTACAAGCCAAGTTTGAACCAGGTAACTCACCTCAAACATAACATCACTCGTTTGTTTAATTTCTCACTATTTTGCTTAATTAAAATATCGCCACTTATTCCTCTGTAAATAATTCAGTGTCGTCGTTCCCCCCTCTCTCTCTCCCTCTCCCTCTCCTCTCCTCTTTACCTCAGGGGTTAACCCCAGCAGTCTGATGAACCTGTTCACTTATGAGAAAGGCTTTTGCTTTGTCTCATACCTCTCGCAGCTGTGTGGGGACATCAAAAGATTTGACACTTTCCTCAAGGTATGTGTCGTGAGAACGCCACGCCTGCATAGAAGCAAGATTTAATCCAGTTTCAACAGCACCGGCATCTCCTCAGCAATGTAAACAATGTTTAAAGGGCATTATTCTAGAAAAGTGTATAGGAGTGACAGGAAGGTGCTCGCGAGTGGTTGCAAGTCATCAACGTATTTTTAGAGGTTTAAAAAGCCTTGGTAAATATGAGCAAAGTAGGCTGTAAAAAAATTTCTTTATTGTTAAATCTTTTGTTGAAATATTCACAGAAATACTTTGCTCTCATGGATATCAAACAAAAAGATAATAATCTTTGTTAAATATAGGTGTGCAACACTTATTGGCACTCTTTTAGGTAATACTTTGTGCAGCTCTGAGTCTTCTCCTGTAATTCCTGATGAGGTTGGAGAATATATGGCAAGGGATCTGAGATCATTCCTCCATACAGAATCTCTCCAGATCCTTCACATTTCGAGGTCCACGCTGGTGGACTCTCCTCTTCAGTTCACAGGTTTTCTCTGGGTTTAAAGTCCGGGGACTGGGATGGCCATGGCAGGACCTTGATTTTGTTTTAACATTGAAATGGGTCAAAGATTTTGACAGCTGTGGGAAACACACGCACATGTCAGTAATTCTCTCCTTCGTGTAGGCCTACATCGAGCAGTTCAGGTTCAGCAGTGTGGTTGCTCAGGACTTGCTAGATTTCTTCTTGGGCTTCTTTCCTGAGTTGAAGGAGAGCTGTGTAGCACAGCGAGAGGGTAAGGCTCACACACACACACACACATACATTTGAAAATGTTATTCAGCTTCAGCTGTTCCCATCTATGCATATTTTAAATGTAAATAAACTTCAGCTTCTTCATAAATGATTGCTTGCAGTACACCATGTACGTAATCTTTATTTACTCCTAATCGCTCGCTTTTGACATGGAGTTTGCCAACATTCCTAGCTAACTTGTTAATGAATATTAGATTGTTTTTCATACAAGTATACTTAAGTATGACACTCTCTGCAGTGAAGTTATCAGAATCATCCTATAGGATATTACAATTTCTAACATCCAGCAGTGAATCAGAGCAGTGCAAGAGACGAAAAGTGAATGAAATGGTCATTTTTCTCTTTTCTTTGTCTCAGGACTGGAGTTTGAGCGCTGGCTGAAAGAGTGCGGCCCTCCTCTGTGCGAGCCGGATCTTTCCGCCGGCGGTATGTTGACCGGGCCCGTCCAGCACCTTTGTGAACTCTGGGGCATGGAGTCACCTGATCGCCAAGCCATTGCTACCTTTGACCTCTCCACATGGAGCACCTTCCAGACCGTTCTCTTCCTGGACCGATTACTGGACCGCTCACCTCTGCCACAAGGTGAGCACTTCCTTCTCACAGTGGACATGTACTGTTTGTTAGGGTTTGTTTTTTTTGTTTTTTTTTTGAGAACACTGAGTTGCTGTGGTCAGGGTTTTAATATATACCCATTCTCTCCTTCTGGCTCTGCAGAAGTGATGAGTCTCCTCTCGAGCTGCTACTCGGTTATGCTGGACGGCATGAATGCCGAGGTGCAGATACGCTGGCTGCAGGTCGTAGTGAGGAACAGCTTCTATCCTGACCTGCATCGTATTCGCAGTTTCCTGCATAAACATGTGAGTATATATCGCACAAAGCCTTCTCTCTCTGGTTCTGTCTTGGATGTCTTGGAATACATAGCACTGATGTAGATTTCAGCTGTGTTATCTCAGTGATAGAGATTTTGCAGCCATCTTCCATAGCTTGGATACAAGGCTACATTATTAGTGCTTCTGGGTAAATATGGCTGGCAAAAAAAAAAAAAAAAAAAGATACTCATGTGGGTGTTCTTGGTGCTGTCCCATAGCTCTCGAGTAGATGTAAAAAAAGTAGACTTTTTTCTGACACTTGTTGGTCCATTACTCGGTCCTCACCGTTTGTCCAGTTCGGCAGCTGTTCTCCGACTGTGGGGTTTAGTTTTGTCAGCCGAGGACGAGGTCACAGGAGTTGCCGTTACAGAAAATTCATTTCTAGTCTGTTCTAGACCAAGGCTTTTTTTTTTTTTTTTTTTTTTTTACAAATCAAACATAATAACTTTAATCCATACTGAAGGCCTGCTGGTTATGTGTAAAACAATACACTGATCAGGCATAACATTAAAACCTGACTGGTGAAGTGAATTACATTGATTATCTCATTACAATGGCACTTGTCAAGGAGTGGGCTATATTAGGCAGCATGTGAACAGTCAGTTCTCAAAGTTGATGTGTTGGAAGCAGGAAAAATGGGCAAGCGTAAGGATCCGAGCGACTTTGACAAGAGCCAAATTGTGATGGCTTGACGACTGGGTCGGAGCATCTCCAAAACGACAGGACGTGTGGGGTGTTCCCAGTGGTTAGTACATACCGAAAGTGGTCCAAAGAAGGACAATGGTGAACTGACGACAGGGTCATGGACGCCCAAGGCTCATTGATGTGCCCTTCCACCCTGCAAAAACGGTTCAGGAATGGTTTGAGGAACAGGACAAAGAGATCAAGGTGTTGACTTGACCTCCAAATTCCCCAGATCTCAATCTGTTCGAGCATCTGTGGGATGTGCTGGACAAACAAGTCCGATCCGTGGAGGCCCCACCAGGATATCAGGATCAGATGCTTTAAGTTGTGTAAGTTGTGAAACTTAAAGGGCTTAAAAGATCTGACGCTAACATCCTGGTGCTAGATACCACAGCACACCTTCAGAGTTCTTGAGGAGTCCATGCATCAACAGGTCAGAGTTGTTTTGGTGACACAAGGGGAACCTACACGATATTAGACAGGTGGTGTTAATGTTATGGCTGATCAGTTTATATTAAAAAAAAGTCGTTATATTCTCTCAGCTTGCTTGATCAGGACTGCATAGCTCCGTCAAACGATAAAGCTGAGCAAATGTTACATTACTTTTAAACTTAGAGGTGTCATCTTTCATTTATCCTTCATTATCTCCACCGCTTCCCACTGTTCCGCTTCCTGTTTTCCTGCTCATCATGTTAGTTTTTTCAGTTTTGACCTCCTGATTCCTCTGCATTCCTTTAGTCTCATGTGCCTTCAGTTAGACAGACATGATATGCTAGTGAGCTGAAGCTGCTTTGTAGGGGTTTCCTGTCACGTCACTGTTCATTGACCAGCAGCGGTTTCAGCGGTTTCCTGCAATTTGTCGTCATTTAAACCAAATCTATAACTATACACTCCTCCTATGTAATTAGAACGGTCTCTACACGGCAGCAGTGCTCGCATCTTTTATACCATAACCTCCTTCCTTCTTTCCGTTTCTGTGCATCTCCGCAGACCTCGCGCATGTACACTGTGCCTCTGTATGAGGACCTGTGTGGAGGAGTTCTGAAGTGCTTTGCTGTCGAGGTGTTTTACCAAACGCAGGACCGCTTACACCCCAACCTACGCAAGGCCCTGCAGCAGATTCTATTCCAAACTGGTGCGGCAAGCACCTCTATCACCCCGGTCTTGGTCGGCCCACCTCAGTCCACTCCATCGCCACCCCCAGACCCACCCACTAATGGGACAATGGCACTGCTCGATGTCAACGTGTCCGCGTGACACTTTAGAGAGCTGCAGGGGACACTGAGTAAATGAACTGAGAACTGAATGGAGAAGCCCGTCTCAGGAAGCCGGCCCTCTGTGTGTGTGTGTGTGTGTGTGTGTGTGTGTGTGTGTGTGTGTGTGTGGGGGTGAATCTCCAAGACTGGGATTTTTTTTACATGCACCTTCAATATTCACATTCAAGCTGCTCAGGTTTTGTGGAATGAAGTGGGGGACAGACATCATTTACTGTGTTTAAAAATGGTATATATATATATATATATTTGTGTGTGTAAGACTGTGCATAAGGGTGCATATCATATGGATGTGTCAGGTACAGATTGCCATCTGTCAAAACATGTTAATGAGCATGTGTTTGCACTTTGCCTATGTTCGAATATGTTTTGCACCCTTGAAAACTCACGAATGCCGCTGACCTCAGATAACACGATTTCACCAGTAATGGACTTCGTATTGGAGACTGGAATTAAAAGCCAAGCTAACGACACGTGAAAGCTGCTCATTGATTAAAGATGTACTTTGGCCAAAAATGAAGGGTACACAATTTTCCTTTTAATGCAGATGTAGAAGATCAGCCAAGGACGTTCTTCAAGTTGTTGTTGTTCTTCTTCTTCTTCTAGCCTCCAGTTTAGCATTATGCAAGCTACATTCCTAAATCACACACCAGCTTCAAAACGCAGCAAGAGGTTAACGGAATTCTCAATCCTCAAAGACACATTAGATATATTTGTACTGAAATATTTGTGATTTTTGTGTTAATTTGTTGATTGGTGCTGTATGAGAAGTTAGTGGTTGGCTGCTTACAAAAGTACAAAGGAATAACAGTCAGGTTTCGCTCGTAATTTTTCTCACTCACCGTTTTCCAGTAACGTTCAGCATCATATTAATGAGAAATGAGTGAATTAGTGGAGACATTGGTGGAAAAGTTGGACTCCATAGTTGAACTCCAGAATGCAGTGAGTTACCACAGCTCAGCTCGGTAGCGATCTACGACATGGCAAACACGATGGCGTTGTCGGCGGTATTAGCATGAACGTTGAAGAGTTCGGACCTGATCTGCACAGATGAGGCAATGAGAGCACTGCTGCATCAAGTAGGAATGAAGCAAAGGTTAAATCCCACTGCCTCCATTACCAGTGGGTGGTCGAACAGCATTGTGGGTAATTCCAGCATGCCAATCAAAGGAAAAAAAAAAGTCAACTCAGAATTTCATTCTTAAATAAATCTTGATGCAACTGAACATCACATGTTATTTATAAAGATTTATATGCAAGTCGTTCCGGGTGGATTTAATAGACCTTGCTAGACCACTGTAAAGCCAGAAATACTTTCTTCCTTTGAAAATAATTCAGCGTCACTCCACACAAACATCAACTCTAGTAAAAGAGCGGCGGTGGGTCAGGTGGTAGAGCGGGGTGTCTACTAATCGTAGGGTTGGCGGTTCGATTCCCGGCCTGCGTGACTCCACATGTCAGGGTATCCTTGGGCAAGACACTGAACCCCAAGTTGCTCCCGATGGCAAGTTAGCACCTTGCATGGCCGCTCTGCTACCATTGGTGTGTGTGTGTGTGTGAATGGGTGGATGAGACACAGTGTAAAACGCGCTTTGGATTAAAGCGCAATATAAGTGCAGACCATTTACCATATACCATTTAAAAGCTCTGACCCGATTGTGAATTGTCTGCGAGAAGGGATTTGGATGATCTTATAGCTCTGATATGCATTGCATATTTATTTATTTAAATAAAGACTGCTATGTATTTTTCTGGTATTTTAGCAAAGTGTGTACAAAAGGTGTTACTAAGAAAATCTGATTCATGATGAAGTGAGTGCATGATCATTTAAAAATTTCAGTGCAAAAACTAAGAAAAATAAGATGAAATGGTGTCGAATTCATTTTTGGCCAAACGATCCCTTTTAAACCGAAGAGGCACGTCCGTTCCGTCACAATCCAGGGGAGTCTCGTACGTCTGGCTTCCTCACGAGGGCGACGACTTCAATACATATTGCATAAAAACCCTCTCTTGTCTTTCTTGAACGGTTTGTTTGATTATCCAAACCTGGAACCCCTCATCTTACCTCGATTCGACTCTCAGGTGCGTCAATGCTGAAGTGACGGTGACACGTCGGTGCCTTTGAACGAACGTTTCAACACTCGAACATGGCTGCCCATATTATTGAAGCCATATTTGGGACATTGTGATGTCAGTTTTGGAGACGAATCTCCTGCAGGTTTCCTGTATATCATGCACACTTTTAATACACGTGATCATTCTTTCTTCTAATTTTTTTTGGTGTTAGGATCAGGAAAAATGTGTTCATTAAAAGTTTAAATGAGATCTGGTTATTGGTTTGCCCTTTAAGGTTTTTAATGTCCAGCAGATTATCATGTCAACACTTTTTTTTTTTTTTCCTTGACCCCATTTTGTCATTTTTTTGTTAGAGAGCTTGAATGCCTTTAATATTAGAAGAAGAGGGAAATGCAGAATAAATGCAACACTGTAAATGCAAAAGAGGTGGGTGGAGTTGTCAAAGGAAATGTCATTGGATGTGTGTGAGCTGACTTGGTGTGTGTGGATCAACATCAAACATCAGTGGCCTTAATAAGCCAAGCGAATACTGGTTTGGTTTCTGTTTTACAGAAAATAAAAGAAAACTGTCATGAAAATGAGCATTAGGTGTGTTTGTTATAAGAGCTTATTCAATTACCACAAATCTCGTAATTTACTAGTATTAAGTGACAAATAAAACATGATGAGGGTGTGCTGTTATAGGAAAATAATCAGTGACAGGGTGGTGTAATGCTGTTACCGAAAAATGCTGTTACTGAAGTGTAATAAAACATAAATAATAAAAAAAAAAAAAAATAATAAAAAAAAAAAAAAAAAAAAAAAAAAGAAGTAGGGGGGGGGGGGGGGGGGGGGGGGGGGGGGGGGGGGGGGGGTTGGTGGGGTGGGGGGGGGGGGGGGGGGGAATGGGTGAAAAAAAAGAGAAAAAAGGAAAAAAAAAAAAAAAAATAAATATATATTTTTTAATTATTATTGGGGGGGGGGGGGAGGGGGGGGTGGCTTAGTGGTAAATACATGGTTTGCATTGCACCTCTTGGGTTGGGGGTTGGTATCCTGTCTCCGCCCTGTGTGCGCAGACCTTGTGTGCTCTCCCCGTGCATTAAAGACATGCATTGTATTTCAAATTTATCTGTAGTGTGTGAACGTGTGTGTAATTGTACCCTGAAATGGGTTGGCAGGCCGTCCAGGGTGCTCCCCGCCCTGTGCCCCGGGCTCCCTGTTATAGGCTCCAGGCTCTCCCATGACCCTATGTAGGATAACAGTATGGAAAATGGATGAACTAATCCACATATTGTTACATTTAATGTTGTTGAAACTTCATTATAATGTACGCTATAGCAGCTATAAACATAGCTTACATATATATCATATATATTATAACATAGTCTTGAAGACTCCTGTGGTGGAAAACTTCATCCGTCATGCCTTCCAGCCTTTTTTACCATTAACTTCTATTAACTTTTATTAACTTTTAGTTCTGTGCTGCTATGAGCTAGAAAGTGTGGTTTGCTGCCGAGTCAGGCGCGCCTGGAGAGTCTGAAATGAACACACACACTGACAGATATGAGTGTTCATGGGAGACTTCCCGATTTATTCATTCAAAACAGGAGTATTTATACACATTGTACACATTGATAACAGCACTGCGTGGACGGTTTCTACTGGTCCAGGTGTCAGACAGGTTTAGACAAAACACACAGCACATAGTCATGATATAAGTCCCATGTCATGTTGACACGGAAATACATAATCATATAATCGAGGAGAGCAGTTGATCCGCTTATTTAAAGAGGTAATTAAATGATTACATTCATCATAGGTATTTGACAGCAGATCATAATATAGGAGGGTACATTGATATAAGAGAATTTCCTTTCACTGACCAAACAGAACAGATTATTCAACAGTGCTGTCGGATAAATATTATCCCACAGCAAATATGTCTAGTATTACTACTTCATTTACATTTACATTTATTCACTTGGCAGATGCATTTATCCAAAGTGACTTACAAATAAGCAAAGCGATATATCAAGCAGAGAACAATACAAGTAGTGCTACTATACAAGATCCATTAATTGAATACCAGAGGAAGCAAAGTGCACAGAGTAGGTGTAAGTGCATTGTGTGTGGGTTTTTTTTTTTTGGAAATTACACAAAACAAGTGGGGGGTCATTGGGGAGGGATTATTAAACTATCATTTGAATAGAGAATTTACTGTTGTGCAGTTCAAAGACGTGGACAAGCCAAAATCCAGAGTATAACACAAAGGTAGTTGCTAATGTTACACTGCAAAGTTCACTCTAACAGTCTAAAAACATTAACAGAACGTGCTTCATTACTTCTGATCAGTAGGTCCAATAAATCAGCTGACATATACAGTGGACGCTGTATATTTTGTACAAAGTCTGTTTCTTGTTGGTATAGAAAACTAAAAATTGTAAGTGAAAAGTTTAAAGATTTAATCTTTTGTGCTTTTTCTAGAGCTGTGAAGTACTGTGTAATGGAGGTTTATTGAGGATAATCTTTTAAATATTTTTTATTTAAATGTCCATATGAAAGAAACGCACAGAAAAAACCGACAGGAGGCGCAATGTCACTTCCATGCACAGCTGGTCAGGGTTGCCAGATTTAAAAAAAAATAACTCACGCTGTCTTTAAATGCATTAGTCTGGGGAAAAAAGCAGGCCAGTAAATAAGATTTGGATTGAATTTGTTTTGTTTAGATAAAAAAAACATTTATAAGTCTACTGTATTCCTCAAAATCACTTTCATGATTTTAATACTAACGAATAACACAGTTTTGCTGTCCTTTAATTTGATGTTTAAAATTGTGTTCAAGGCAAGACACCAAGTAAATAAATAATTAAATACATAAATAATTAGAAGAATCAAATTGCCAGTTGATTGCTAATTCTTGCAAGTATTTTTTTTATTTGAACTGGAAAAAAAATCCATTTACTTATGGAAATACGGCTTCCTCTAATAAAGTATGCATATATTTGCATATTTAATCAAACAAACAATAGCCTTTTAATATTTATTTCACTGTGAGAACATTTACAAGAGAGAGAATTTTTTTGTTCAATCGAGAAAAGTTATAATATTATAAACATGTTTGTGTATTTTTTTTCCTTGTGCAAAATGTATATCAGTCACATTCCTTTTAATTAGGGATATGGTGACGTTATTTTTTTTTCAAGAATCTTTAAAAATATATTTTTTTAAAATACAACGTGGTTTAATGTTTCCACTCTAGTTAGTTGGGTTTCTGAGATAAAAAAAGGGAAAAAAAAGTAAAGAAAATTGACGGATACCATAATGACATAAAACAAAATGAAGTGGACGGAGTTTAAAGCCTTAATGGGTGTTAAGTTTCACAGAAACGTGAAATAAATCTAAATTCAACAGAAATGTTTTTCCACAAAAAAACCAAACAAAAAAACAAAACAAAACCAAAACATCTGGAAAATAATTTGTACCTGTGGTGTTTTTTCCTAAATGCTGAACCTCTGCAATCTGGCAACCCTACAGCTGTTCCAGAGTGGGAGAGGGGAAAGCAGTGATATTCATGCACAGTCCAATCTGGACCAGTCCGATACTGCTACGTCTCTGGATCAGACCCGTGCAAAAGACTAATAAATTAAGAGATGATGTAGCATGTTCGTTTCGTTCGTAGTATTATTAAACATATATGGTCTAATGTCTGTTAGATCGGACAAGAGCTGCAGTGCAAGTGTGCTGTACAGTGTATTGGGAATATAGGAATCGTCTCTAGTTTCCTTGCGGTTTATTGTTATATAAAGTAAGCGGATTGATCAACAGCGCGGATGACAATATCGAGAAGAAAGGCAGATTAAAGCACGTTGTTGCGCCGTAAAGACTGCAGTATATTCCGGGGGGAATTGGAGCGTACAACCGCATTATCCTGTTCAAAAAAAGCAGCGGTGTCCCACCGATAAGAGCGTAGCGGTTCACCGCACCAGCCTTCACCGGCGTCCCGGCGCCCAGGAGCGGCTTCGGGAGGTACGCGAGTCCCGATGCTCCCGGCCTTCTCCACCCCAGCGGGCCGCAATGGGGGAGACGAAAATTATCTACCACCTGGACGACCAGGAGACTCCGTACCTGGTCAAAGTAGCAGTCCCGGCCGAAGACGTCACTCTGGCCCACTTCAAACAAGTCCTCAACAAACCCAACTATAAATTTTTCTTCAAGTCAATGGACGATGATTTCGGGTAAGCTTTTCATTCTCCTCCTCCTTCCGAATTCAGACAGACTGTATGTGACTGTACACACTGTAACAGTTCTAATGTTCATCTGATCTCAATCAGACTGGCTTCCAGATTCTTTCATCGGTCCTTTCCCATTCACACAGCCCGGTTTATTGTTTGGGAAGCGGGTTCGGATTAAATGGGAGATTTGTGAAATGTTTACATTCGATAGGTTTAGATGAAGCATAAATCTGCAAAGCTTTCAAACACTAAACACATGCATGTTGGAAATGGAGGACATTTTTTACCTATATATGGATATTGGTATGAGGATGGGAGTGGGCTTTACATTTGTATGTCTGAAGTGGATTTTTTTTTTCGTTCTTTCTCCTTTTTCTTTTCTTTTGGGTTTTTTTTCCTTCTTCTTCTTCTTCTTCTTCCTGAGGCTCTGAGGAGGTCTGAAGGGGTGACTCGGGTCATGCGGACACACACAGAGTGTTTGCGGGAAAGCAGAGAAGAAAAAGAGCCCTGTTTGGTGAAAGAGTGAGGAATGAGCCGGGCTTGGCACTTGCTGAGTAGGACAGGATGGGGAATTGTTTACATTAATCCAGTGAGAAACGATCCTCGGCTTGGTTTTATGTGATGTTCTACATCTGGATGGATGGATCATCTGATCATGTGACCGGTTTGATCGTGCAACTCGATCCCATCGCATCTATTTGTCAGTCTCGACCCTTGGTCAGATTAGGCTACTTGCAGAGATCCGACTTGATTTGGAATTCATTTTGGATGCTGTTCAAGTAAGATTTGATTAAATAACGTAGCTCTATTAATCCCTGCTGCGAAACGAGGCTACAGCAGGAAAAGACCAACCGAGGACGATTGACATACTTTTAGTCAATACTTTGTGCTGTCTTTGCCAAGATAACAGCTCTGAGTCTTCTCCTATAATACCTGATGAGGTTGGAGAATACATGGTGAGGGATCTGAGACCATTCCTCCAAACAGAATCTCTCCAGATCCTGTAAAATTCCGAGGTCCATGCTGGTGGACTCTCCTCTTCAGGTCACTCCACAGGTTTTATATGGGTCTATGGGAGGACTGGGATGGCCATGGCTGGACCTTGATTTTGTGGTCAGTAAACCCTTTGTGTGATAATGTTGATGTATGTTTTAGATCATTTGTCCTGCTGGATGATCCAGCCACGGCCCATTTTAAGCTTTCAGGCAGAGGCAGTCAGGTTTTCATTTCATATCTGTTGATATTTGAAAGTCCATGATGCCGTGTATCCTAACAAAATGTTCAGAGCCACCACCATAATAGTAGTGGTGGGCTAATGGTGGCTTGGTGGTTAAGGCTCTGGGTTACTGATCAGAAGGTCGGAGGTTCAAGCCCCAGTACTTCCAAGCTGCCGTTGTTGGGCCCTTGAGCAAGGCCCTTAACCCTCTCTGCTCCAGGAAGCGCTGTATGATTGCTGACCCTGCACTCTGACCCCAACTTCCTAACATGCTGGGGTATGTGAAGAAAAGAATTTCACTGCGCTTTAATGTGATAATGTTTTTTATGTGATCAATAAAGACTCATTATCATATTTAACTGTGTGCATGAGGTACTTTTCCATATGACTACCTTTCTGTATGCACCAAAACCATATCTGGTGTTTACTGCCAAAAAAGCTCTATTTTGGTTTCATCTGACCCTAGAACCCGATCCCATTTGAAGTTCCAGTAGTGTCTGGCGAACTGAAGATGCTTGAGTTTGGTTTTGGATGAGAGTAGAGGCTTTTTTCTTGAAACCCTTCCAAACAACTTGTGGTGATGAAGGTGACTTCAGATTGTAGTTTTGGAGATTTTTGGAGACTTGCGCACCATTCTGTCTGAACGCTAGAGACTGTTCCGAGAAGCACCACAGCTAACGTTACATTCTCTATAAAATCATCAAGACTGCATTAATCATTTATTCAATTAGCATCAAGCCATCCCATCCACAGACATACAGTAGGGCAGGGGTCCCCAACCCCCGGGCTGCGGACCAGTACCGGTTCATGGGTCATTTGGTACCGGGCCGCACAGAAAGAATAAACAACTTACATTATTTCCGTTTTATTTATTATCTGAGTCTGAACGATGTTTTATTTAGAAAAATGACCGTTACATCCGTCTATGACTCACTCTTGTCAAGACGCTTTTCTCGGTCACGTGATACGTTAAGCGTTAGGGGGCAGAGAGGATGGTACTCATATTATGTTGTTGGCGTGATGTTACCAGGATGCTGCTAATAAAGTTGCAATTTCACATTGGATTCACATTTATTATTATATTTTTAAAAATACCCATTTTTATGCCGGTCGTATCGTTGTATTTCATTGTATTTATCCGCCACACCTTAAAGGCCGGTCCGGGAAAATATTTTCTGATATAAAACCGGTCCGTGGCGCAGAAAAGGTTGGGGACCGCTGCAGTAGGGTATTTGAGGTCAAATTTAGTTTTTCCTCACCCTGCTAGGATTTTCTTATTAGCTTTTTAGTTCTTGTTGGTACCTCAGGGACCTACTGAAAGGTCTTGAATGTTACATGGTTAAGGAAATAAAGTAGCTGTTGTAGGGCAATTTTATTATTATTTTTCTCTGGAGGAAATTGCTTTTCTTCCTGATGGCTATTGTAGAGCTTATAATCAGTGGCAGGCAATGAATATTGCCTTAGGGCATGTATGGTATTATGTTCAACTTATTAAATGTATTTTACACACACTCTCAGAAATAAAGAGTTCCAAACAGTATAATTCCTTGTCCAATTGTATACCTTAAATCATATTTAAGGCACAATAGTCATGTTTCCATTTACAAAAGATAACAATACCACTGCAGGGACAAACAAAGGTTACTGTTTAGTAAGGGTCAGCCATCATCGATAGGATTTTACTGATACCGATAACCAAGTTGGGCAGAAATCCGATTAATCAACCGATAGTTTTTGAAATCGATACTGAATGAAAACACTCGAAGTCAAATATTGCTGAACTTTTATTACAAAAAATAAACAGTAGTGACTATACCATGCAAATTTGCTGTACTTTTTAAAAAATGAAATAAATATATAATATTTATATAACTATTAAAGCGCACCTATTATGGTTTTGAAACGTGCCTAAATCTCATACATAGATGTACATGCGTCCAAGGTCAAAAAAGACTTTAAAGTGCTCATAATTTAAATTGCAACATTTGCTTTTATCCGCCAGTGTCACAAACGACTCGTTAAATGAACCGTTCTAAAGGATTCATTCTGAGCTCTTCCTGACAGAGAGTATACTCTCCTCTGATTGGTCATATGTCCCAGTCTGTTGTGATTGGTCTATCATTGTCAGCGAGCAGCCAATGAAGACCAAATCTACGTAGGTTAGAACAGGAAGTAAGTCTGGAATTACTAATGACTCGTTTCAGCAGTTCAGAATCGGTTCCTTCTTTTCAGAATCAATAACTCTTTGTCGTGCACTTCGAATTTTTAAAAAACTTTTTACATTCACAAACAGCTCTAGAACACTACACGAAAGGTAATATTTGGAAAACCCTAACAGGTGCACTTTAATATAAACCTGTCGGTGCTGCTGTTAACGAACTTTCTGACCAATCGGATTCGAGAATTCAAAAAAATTCTGATGACCGTTTTTTGTGAAATTATTCTGTAATAATCAGACTAATATTTTGTAATCGTCAACATGCACAATATTGTTACTGTCGCCATTTCCAAACATTTTTGTGGTCCTATTAAATGCTGCCGAAAAACAACATATAACATGCAGGATTGTGGTTTATTTTAAACAATGAAATGATAAAATGTTAGAAAATCATTGTAATAAAACTTTATATTCTTCCGTCCCTGGTGAATTGCATTTCCGCTACTCGTGTGAAGCAATATTGGAAAGATATATATTTTTAATGAATTAAATGAAGGCAAGATGTTTTAAATTAACATATGTTTCATGTTTCTACATTCCACTGTCCTGATGTGGATCAAGTTCATATATGCAGTCGTTGTTGAACTTTTTTTCTTTTCTTTTTTTTTTTTTTTCTAAGCAAATCATGTTCCCACATCAGCATCTCACTTTCCAGTAACATGCTCAAAGATACTTCTCATATTTATTCAGCAGGACTCCACCTGGTGTGGTTTTGCTGAGCTGTTTCACTGCTCGCTAAATCGACTAACAGTTTGTTTGGAAAATGGCTGATCAGTTGTGGTTCGGCTAAAAAAAAATTCCCTCAACCAAAAGTAGTCTGGTTTTGGTGGAGCACTGAGGGTAACATAGCTATCTGATAATCATAGACTTTCTCGCATCTAGTTTTTTTTAGCAGTGTCTCACAGACGCACTGTAATATAAACTTTACCATCTACAGTATTGTTTTGCTTCTTGCTTTGTGGCAAAAATGCTTGATTTACAAAAGAAAATTTGTGATGTAATTTGTAAAAGTGTGTTGCGCGGTCTTTCGCAGTGATCTTTGTTGGTAAATGAGACCTTTTACCTTTGACTGAATGAATGTTGTCATGACATCACATGCGGTCATTTAGAAAAATTGCAAGCTTCTCCGAATATGCAAAAACGCGAAATCCTGCAGGGACTGTTGTTTAAACTTTACCATTACGCTGACAGACAGTTTGGACAACCAGCATCACTCTTTTATTTTAGTGAAGTTTAGTATCATTCTGTCCAATAAATCAGGAGGCTTTGTGGTTCTCGTTCCTCTAGACCTGCCTCCCAAAATATAAAGGGAGAATTGTTCTGGAAAGCTAAAAGTTTAATCTATATAAGGAATATCTTTGACTTTTAGAAAGCACTTCCAACTCGGACTCCTTCCATAAATATTAAATGTTTGTTTCCCATCAAAAAATACCACCACATCAACAATGATGGGTATTACTTTGTTAATATAATCTGTTTATTCGTACCCGTCTGCCATACAAGTCCCTGTGTAGGAGTTTTAGTCTGAAGTTTATATTTGTAACACTCAGTTTGTGGATTTTACTTTAAATAAACAAATTTTTTTTAATCGATTTCCCCCATCCAAATAATCGTTGAGAAAATAATCGTTAGTTGCATCCTTAATTTGATGCAATTATTTGAATAGACTTGAGAATGAGAAGACTTGCGTAACATGTTAGCTACTCTAAGCTGCAATGCAAAAATAAAGAGGCAAACACCAAACATATCTTGGTTGATTGAGTACATTTGGGGTGAGACGAGGATCGTGTACGTTTCATTTTTATCCTGAGCTATTCCTGAGCAAGTTTACAGAAACTTGGAGCTTTGAATGTCAGGCCCTCAAGCCCTTAACCCAGCTACTTCAACTACATGAAGCTACATGCATGGGTTCGAATCCGCCTCAGTTGTAAGTCAGTTTGGATAAAAGTGTTGGCTAGATGAATACATGTAAAGTATAAAAGTGCTGAACGGACATGTACTGTATAGAGAGGATTTACACTCACACGGAAAGGTTACTCTGGAGCCAGATTTGTCTTTTCAGGAGCAAACTATAAACTGAATTTAAGATGGATCAGAGTTCCGTTGGGCAAATGGAAATCATGCACATCTCAGTCTATGTTCAAGTAAACAAGTTAACAGTGCAAACCGAGCCATGTTTTTCTTCTAACGCGAATATACACATGCCGGTAGGGTTGTCACGATACACTTCATTCGCGATTTGAGTCGAGCCAATTCTCAGATTATTTTTAAATCTCAAATTATTTGAATGAAGAAAATGATGACTGAAAAGACCTTATTTTTTCTGAAATAGGTTTAGTATTGTAAACAAAAGGTACTACAGCTTCACTGTATCTTAAAAAAAAATTTATCAGTTCTTGAAAAAATTCGATTGAATAAACAAAACAAGTCTCTCGGACCTGGGAAAAATGCGTGTTGGTCGTTATCAGGCTTGCGTTATGGGTTGCGTAGCTTGGGACCTCTGCTGTTCAGACAGCACCGTTGTAAAATTAGATGCATAACTAATAGAATGCTGGATGTTTTCACGAAGCGTCGTTACACCCCGAGTTTTCAGGTATTGTACTGTAAACCCATGTACAATCCTGTAAACTATTAAAACAGTATTTTACTGCAGATTTTTGCAATGTGATCCTCTTTACGCAAATATTAGTTGAACACTGCGATTCCTCAGCTGTGCAGAGATTGCAGAGTGAAACAGCAAAACCAAAACAACGAAAAACCAATTGCCTATTTTAAACCAAAACCAACTTTACTCATGTGTTTAAACATTCAACTGTATTTCAATGCTCACTTCCTGTCCATCACCTTTCCATTTATTGCAAATAGGTGTCATCTTCATCAATCTTTAGTGCTTTTTAAACGACTTTAATTTACATTTCATCTGTCACCCCTCTGCATCTTGTCAGCAATTTCTCGGCCATTTATGCCAACATGATTGACAGTAAGTGGGGCGGGATAAAATGAGACCCCCAGGTATAAGAGGTTTTATACGTTGTAACTACCCGATAACTGTAATGACTGTTACGCTTGGAAACGGTAGCTGCGAGAGTCTTTCTTTTTGGATGATTACACATTCTCCTGTTTTTGGTTAGGTAGAAAGACACGGTAGGCATTGTATTTTCTTTTCTTTCCTTCGCCTTTCGATCAGTCCAAGTATCCCGACATCTCAACGTCACTTTCTGTTTATTATTTAGGTGTTACTCAATCCAAAGCTATTTTCCAGCACCAAGCGATCCATCCAAATATTTTCCAGTAAGCGCAGCAAAACTATGAATCCCTTTTGAGTCTTTTTGTTTTATGAATCCGCTCCTTCTTCACTCAACTGATTGAAAGAGCTTTTTCTGCTGATTTACACTGCGAAGTAGCTTAATAAGTGCAATAAGTAATAAGCGTTCTAAAAAACAAACAAAGCATTTATTTGGTCCTAAATAGGCTGAATAACTCTGATAATCATGATCGTCGTTTTAGCCATTGTTGTTGAAAACTAAAAGGTGGTGAATACGGCATAAGAAAAGTGGGATGAATTAAAGAGTGGAACAGAGTTAATAAAAATGTAGCTGTTACTTTGACCATAAAAACCTGCACTTGCTGAAATATGGATGTGAATGAGATGTGTGCAGTGTGTAACTGAATGAGAAAGATAAGGCATTGAAGGCAACTTGAGCGAAGAAGAGGGATGTACTCGTTTTATGTTGCAGCGTTATCACTGAAGACGCTGTAGTGAGAAATTCACAGCTAATTTAATTCAGTGCCGAAGTATAACACCTATTATATTATATTATATTATATATTATGAGAGATAAATTAAATATACCATACTAATTCAAAGGGGCATTGCAGAGGAAATAACAGTGCACAGTTGTGGTGGGTTGAACGGGCAAAAACATAATGGAATGTTGTTTCAGGATGGATCACAGTTCATCTTTTAACAATAATTTTTCCACTTGTCGGTGTGTCAGTCCATTCTTGTTAGCGCGATATCTGGAGAATGAGCTGTTGAATGGGTTTCTATGAAATGTCATTGTAACCAGCAGATGAACGGATTAGATTTCGGAATTAATCCAAACAGGGTCAAGGTCACAGCAAGGTCAAATGTCCGAAATAGTTTTCCTCCAAGACCTTCTTCGTGTTTGACGGATATTTTAAGGGTATTTCTGTAGCACAAGTTAGTAACAGGAAGGGCTAGACTAGACTTGTCGGTTTTATACTATTTTTTTTCAGGTTACAGAACAGAGCAACCAAACTGATTTCCTCATCGGTGGACAAAAGTTTATGGACCTGTCCATCACACTCATATGTGGGCCTTCCCAAAACTGTTACCACAAAGCTGAAAACACACACTGGATTTCACTGTTTCCCTTCACTGGATGTAAGGGGTACAAAGACGTTCCAGCATGACAATGTCCCTGTGCTCAAAGTGAGGCCAATGATGATATGGTTTGCCAAGGTTGGAGTGCAAGATCTCAAATGGCCTGCACAGAGCCCTGACCTCAACCCCACTGAGAACATCTTTGAGATGGAGTGCCAACTGCACCCCATTAATGCTCTTGTGGCTGTTATTGGAAGCGTTTGGTTGCAGTCATTGCTGCTAAAGCTGGCACAACCAGATTTGCTGGTTTTTAGGGCGCAATTAGTTTTTCACATGGGTGATAGTTTTTGGATAACTTTTTTTTTTCTTCAATAAAAAAATTAAAACTATGTTGTGTGTTTACTCAGGTTGCCTTTGTTTTATGTTGTATTTTGTTTACAGATCTAAAACGATTTAGTATGAGATTTGTACAAAAACAGAAGAAATCAGGACTGTTAGACAAAAGTACATCCTCTGGTAATGTTTTCAGTATTTAAAAGTCAGACACACAGCATTAGAACTTGTTCTGCGCACACTGATAAATGAGACCCCTGGTGTCTAAAGTCAAACATTTTCCACGTGCAAGAGTAGCCAAACTGCTGGAATATTCAAATGAGGTTAACATAGAGCTGATCTCTACAAAGGACAATGGGGTTCGGCTTCTGTGTCTGTTTCCGAGGAGGAGATGGCAGGGCTGTCAGAAAGGTCTTTATTTTTATCATATGGGTGAAGAGACGGAGAATAGAACATTACGGAAGTCAATGTTGAAACAGATCTAAAATGTTTTGGCTTAACAGGAAAGGGGTTTATACCAGCTGGCTGCATCCTGCTCATGGTGTGTATGTGTTTGGGGGACTGCCGTTCTCCCTCAGGACTCTCACACAGCAGCTGCCTGGACTATGTGGTCATTAACATCATGATTATCATCCCAACACACACATGGCATGGACAGATGGAGGAGCAGGCCGTGATTGGGTGCCATATTGAACAGAGGAGACTTTAACCCTCTCATCTTCAGGGTGTTTTCACGCGTTGTCCGTACACTCGAGTTCACACATAGGACTGGTTCTCGTCATAGGTTTGCTTTCACGTGGAAGAATTCCTTCTGAACCGTGGATCGATTGCCAGAGTTAGGCTCAAGCAGTGAGGAAAAGTGCTTTTTGGATTCTCATATAAGGAGAAAGTTTTTAGACATGGTTCGAATCCCACTTCCGCCCTTTGTGCGTGGAGTTCTCCCTGTGCTTCAAGGGTCTCCTCCGGGTGCTCCAGTCGAAATGCTGATTGGCATTTTCAAATTGTCCATCATGTGTGCAATTGTGCCCTGCGATGGGTTGGCACCCCGTCTTGTACCCCAAGTTTCCTAGTCTCCAGGCTCCCTGTGACCCTGTGTACGATAAGTATGGAAAATGGATTGATATCCATAATTCTTTCCATCCTTTCTGCTGATCAGAAGAACCTTTTCTCTTGCACCACCAAACTTCAAGCAGGAACTAACGTGACAAGCTGAACCAATCACGTTCCTCGTCATGCAGCGCTGAGACCCGATAGCGGTCTCACGTGATATGGATGCAATCCCCAGACCACCGTTTTTCAAGACACCATTCCCGAGCCTGAACACGGTGTTCACACTTTACCACACGGTGTAAAAACAACCCCAGTGTAATCTAGCGCTCAGTGTTATGATGTGTGTAACACACGCTGCTGCCCACTGCACTAAATCTGTTAGATCGCCCCATAATCACATTAGTCTGAAATAAAGCTTCGTTCCTGCTGATGCAGTTTTAACTGTGTGACTGGGAAACAGGAAAAAAACCAGCATGGCAGAAGCGTGTCATTGACAAATCCAGAAATCGTATGTTTTGTTGGGTCGTGGTGAGCATGAGTCATAAATATTGACCTCACTGTAATTTTGCTGCCGGATTTGGACTGCAGAGCCGATCCTTTTGGCGTGTCCTCCATCTCCGTCTCTTACTCCGTCTTTCCGTCTTCCATCACTTCAGCACTCGGAACACTTTTCCTCTTTATTTTATTCTCTCTTTTTATTATGTGCTCCCCATCATTTTGTCTCTCTCACATTATCTATGCATCTATCCATCCATCCATCCACACCACTTACATTTTTATGTCTGCATCATTTGGATTCTCTCTTTGCCACTCAGTCAGAAGAAAACAACAATAATTGTGAGGAAGGGATGTTGATGGAAGAAAAAGAGTAGAACACAACTTGTTCTCTCTCTCCCTTTCTCTCTCTCTCTCTTCACTTCTTGTACTACTTGCTCTCTCTCTCTCTCTTTCTCTTCACTACTTGTCTTCACTCTCTCCCTCTTCGCTACTTCCAGTACTTGTTCTCTCTCTCACTCTCTCTTTCTCTACTACTACTTGTTTTCTCTCTCTTTTCACTACATTGTCTCTCTCCATGGTTCTCTATCTATCTCCACAACACTCTCTCTCTCTCCCCACTACTCTCTCTCTTCCTTTTGCCTTTGGCTATACTGCAGATCTGCAGATGATGGGTATTTTAAATGGCTTTTAGTTTCCTTTAAGCTATATCTGGCAACATCACAGCATGATCTTGCTAGAGGTTTGCATGTGAGAGAGAGAGAGAGAGGGGTCAGCATCGCCCCGGCTCGTTTGAGCGGTTGAGGTTATTTCACTTTGCAGGCTGTTTCTTCATCTCAGACTGAATGACTGTTTCTTCATGAGGCTGACCTACTTTCCCTGCTTTATTTTCCTGCCGTGTTCAGTTCCTTCTGGGGTTTGAAACTATGAGCCTGTGTGTGTTTGGGAATATTTGCATTTCGGTATTTGTGTGCACTTTGTTGCATATTTGCATTGTGTGTGTGTAATCTCCTAATCCTAAAGTGGATCATTAATCCCTAAATAGTCTTGTGTGTGTGTGTGTGTTTGACAGTGTGTTTGACAGTGTGTTTGACAGTGATAGCAGTCCCTTCGTTTTACTTCTAGCGATCCATCGCCCTCATTCTCTCTCACTCGTCTCTTTCTCTTCCTCCACTCCCTTTCCGTGGGGGTTCAGGGTTCCTATTTGTCTGCTTTTCTCTAGTAAATCTAATCATAGCAGCCTGTGAAGACAGGATTCCTCTTTATTAGCGGTCAACTCTGCCTACAAATCAAGTCTGTCCACACACACACACACACACACACTGACCGGATATAGTGTCCTAGTTCTACTGGGAATGCTTTCCCAGGATGGTCTGTGTGTGTGTGTGTGTGTGTGTTTAACGACCATATTTACTTCCATTTTGCACCATCACAAACTCTATTTTGGCACTAAAAATTCACATCAGGGTTGCCAAGTAGACATATATTTCACACCGAACTGAATTAGGTTTGAATGACTGACTATGTTTACATGGACAACAATAATCTAATTATTGCTCTTATTCTGAATAAGGCAATGTTGTGATTAAGGTGTTTACAGGAGTCGCTTTTAGAATATTCCTTTCATGTTCCCGTTTTACATGTTCTAGAACGTAGATTGATTAACGTCACATAATTATGTCACCACACCACACCACATTCTGACGTTCCCTACAGAATTTCACGTATCGACATACAGTTCGTCTTCGTTACGGTACCGTATACAGTTTTGGGTGTTTCATTTTTTATTCTTTAGCGAAAAAATTTTACATGCTTGTTTCTTAATCAGAGTATCGTCTTAATCAGTTTAATGTCGGATTATTGTTGTCCGTGTAAACGTACTGACTGTTGCAGTTGGAAAAGTGAAGTCAGTTTCAAGCGCAACAAAATGAAGAGATATGTATCTTCTTTTTCGGATTGTGTCAACTCTTTTTGTGTGGTTTTTGGGATGGAAATATTGCTTAGACCTGGCAACCCTGTACACCAGTGAAAGCTTGTCCAGAGAGCTGATGTTTCATTTAATTACCCATGTTTCAATTTGTTTCAGTATATATTCTGCGAAGTGTCTGGATCGCACAACCACTGTCATTATTGAGTTTCAGCTGTATAATGTTAAACGTTTTAAACAATTGAAAATGGAAACTCAAGACGCATAATCTATTCAGGGATTGCTTCTGTTGGTTTTGACCGTATCATATTGAGACAACACTGTATAGTATAGATATAGATATCATATCAAATAAGAATTTTGTGTACCGTTATACCCTACCAATGAGCAATGTAAACCTGGTTGAGATTTGGGAACGTATTGCCTGTAAAGCCACGTTATTCCGAATTTTCGGAAGAAATCAGAAACAGTTGGAGCCTTCAAGCCAAATGTGCTTGGCCGCGTTTGACTTTCTGTCCTCTGCTTCATTTTCATCATTCAGTGGTGCTGGAATTTCAGTCTTCTTTGAATTCCAAATATATTCCAAATGTGCAAAAGATGGCGATCACGAACGTGTGTTTTGAAATTGGCAGAAAGTGCCCAAAGTGACATTTGACGCTGGGATGACCATGTGGTAATTATGATGCATTCATGTTATAATGGGAAAAAACTGTTATTCCCATTTTTCGACTCGAGGCCAGATTTCTTATATGAAGCAATTGACTTCATTTTGACTTCATGAACATGCCATGTGTCCAAACCTGAATTTTAGTTTATAATTATTTACTGATAAATTACTATCCCAGCTTCTGGTCTTCAACTCTGTTAGCGATTAGAAAGAGGTGTGCTAATTTTTAACATGAACACAGCTGAACTGAGCAAAAATTAGGTCATAACTATAACCGCATATGTATATATTAAACTATCCAGAGAGCTTATGCCCACTGTAGCCTCAGATTTCTGTTCTTGGCGGAGATGACTGGAACAGGAAGTGGTCTAGGTTCACTGTTTTGTGCGTATGACCTTTTCTGCTCAGCACAGTGTTGTAGCTCATCTGGCTCAAGGTTCGACATTGTTGTGTGTTCACTACAGTTGTAAAGAGTGATTTGAGTTATCATAGCCTTCCTGTCAGCTCGAACCAGTCAGGCCGTTCTCCTCTGATATCTCTCAACATACTATTTCCACACACAGAACTCTCACTCACTGGAGTCACAGTTAGTTTGTTTTCGCAGCATTCTGTGTAAAAGGTAAAAGACTAGTGCGTGTAATACGAGGAGATCAGCAGTTTCTGAAATACTCAAACCGGCCCGTCTACCATTGTCAAAGCACGCCATGGTCAAAGTTACTGAGATCACATTTTTTTCCCTCGTTCTAATGTTTAATGTGAACATTTAATGTTTTTTTTTCTTTTTCTAAAATGACTTGTTTCTGTAATTAACCCCAAAAACATTTGTGTAACACTTTCTTTCCCATTTATTTTCTCATTATCTGGAGCCGATTTCTTTTCCCCTGTCTTTTTCTAAAATTTGCTTGTTGGCAAACTTTTATATTTCTTTCACAACGTGGACGAATTCCACTGAAATCTTGAGGGAGACGTCTTCTAAGTGGTAGCCATGCCCACTTCATGAACCGTGGCACATCATATAACATGACACGACAATCTGAAGCTATAGCTGGCTACCTCTTAATACTTTTGGCACGAATTAAACTTCATGTCATTGCAGTGAAACATTTTCGTTCCCCTCAGCGATGTACAATCTGTACACTGTACACTGCAGAGCTATTACACCACAGAGTTAATTGCATCCTCAAATGACCCTATAACACAAAAATCCCCATGATTAGGTTTGGCTGTAGGGGTCCGTTTTATTGCCAGGTGTAAGCATTCCTACACATGTGAGGAGTCCAAAAAAAATCCCCCTAGAGGAACAAGCTGCAGGATTTCACATTTTTAGGAGCACAGATATTATCGAAACACTTTTTTTGTGTTTTTGTATTCTCAACTGAAATTATTACATGTAGTAAAGATCACAACAGTGATTGAGCTTTCTGGAAAAGAGGCCGGGGAGCAGTTGAGAGAACTTGAGCATGACTGTGAGAGCCAAAAGCAGCAGCAGAAATAAGGGTGCACTGGAAAAGGGCTTTAGAGGAGGGCAAGCTGTAAAACTGTTATTTCCTCGCCTGGCCAGAATTAAAGCCATGTTGCAACACTGTGAAATCCACTCGGTTACTGCAAACTCGGAAGAATCGTGACACAGTATTCAGTTTTCCAGATACGATTCCAAATACTGTAGACTAGAAGTGGGGATATGACAAAAATATCATGTCACAGATTTCAAACACATTGCTACAATACACGATATGTATCACAATATATAGGTTTGCTAAAAAAAAATCCCAGCTATCTATATATATAGATAGATAGATAGATAGATAGATAGATAGATAGAAATTATTTCTAAAAAAGCAAACATTTTTAACTCATAGGAGAAAAATGTTTACAGTAAAAAATTTAATATTGTACAATTTTAAAGGATGTGCTCAATTTTATAGTCCCCGTGTTGAAACGCTCAGCGTTATTTGATGTACTGATGTAATTTCCACTGAAACAGGACGTCAGGTCGGGATGTATCGAGTGTCTCCTCCCCCTTTTTAAACAGCCAATAGAATTTAGCTTAGGGCCCGAGCTACGGAGCGGTCACACTAGACTTTCACCATGCAAAATTTCTTCAGAGACCACTGTGAATGTGGGCAGCAGTTGGATATGACACCACATGCCAAGGCATTGGGTTTAAAAAAAAAAAGAATTTTACAAATATATGTTTCAAGGTTAAAATGTATTATGTGTTGCTGTATGGAGTGACACCGCAATCCAGGCAGCTTCTCTTTTATATTTTTAGGCTGTGTTGTATAAAACAGGATGGTGGGACACCGCTATAATCGGTGCTTCCTCCGTTTTGGATTTTCTGAAGAGGTCACGCCATGACGTGTCGATCTTCTGTTGATCTTCACATCATACGAGTTCTCAAGTCAGAGTTCACCAAACTTCACCTTTGGAACGCAGCGAAATGCGAATCATCTTCGCATGAGTTTGCGTTTCCGGTCTCTAGCATTCGATGGCGTATGAATCCTTAATCCTTACTTGACTGTTATTACCATGGAAAAATTGCTGTCACAAAGCTGTGAGAGGGCGCGGATACCTCCTTCTTCAAAGTGAATGAGTTCCACTTCCTTCTTAACCAGTGTACAGTTGGAAAACAGAATACCGCGCACGCGTTCGAACAGCCAGAGACACATTTACGACCCACGCTCGCGGGTATGATTTCTCTCGCTCAACAACGGCAACTTCAGCAAGGTGATTTTTATAACGTTAGGGGCGGGACACGTCCGATTCTAGAGAGCACTTAATTGGACAGAAAATCTGATGGGAAGCTGAAGTACAGAATGATGTCATCAAAATTGTTGATCCATACTAGTGGTAGGGAGAGACTGTAAATTATAGCTAGCTTATCTCCACATTTAATCTTAAATCAGTTTGTAATTATTTTTTAAAAACAACAACATCATAATCAAATCATTTAATAAAAATGGTACCATCTGGGACATTCTAAAGTATCTTTCGAGGGAATTTGTGGCCAGTCCTTTGGTGGAATAATTGATGTTATTAATAACAATAATGCTTATCATTAAACTTGTATAAAGACTGCATAAAGTATTACCAATGCAATACAATATCACGTTGAAATCACAAGAAAAAATTGTGAGTAGTGCTTCCTAAGTATATATAGCCCTAAAAAAAAAAACTTGTTACGGAAACAAATAATAACAATTATTCTTCAAATATAAAAATCTTTTCCACTGTTTGTGCATTCTCCAACAAGAGACAAATGAAGTAGTGATACAAAATGATGGACACAAGCATAACCCAATGGGGCAATAATAGCTAATAGAGGAAGATAATCTTCATTTCCATGGTTAATATGAAGCAGTTTTCCTAGAGGACCTCATTTCCTCGAATACACTAGAGGAGCTGGTTAATTAGGTGACACTGAATGTGGTGGGATTACTAAAAACACAGAAACATACGCAAGACCCACGACTGAATGAGAACAAACATATCGCCCCAAATTATCATACACAGACTTAACGTAATGGGATTTTTGCGTATCCATTTATTTTGAGTGCCGGTTATAGTACAGTCGCTAGCTCTTTGGGGGTTAAAAGGTAATAAAATAAGAATATAGACAGCGTCATGAAAATAACATTGTAAGAATGTATATTCTTATTATATTACTTTTAACCCCCAGTAATTAGAGTCATGCATTAGGAAAAGGCGTATGCAGATAATCAGCTATACACAACGAAAGGCGGAGGAGAGGAGGGTGCATCAGGAAAGCGATTTTGGACAATATTTGCGCTCCACGGATAGCCAGAATGCAGCGTAAAGACCGCTATCTTCTAAAGTGCATTATATTTGGGCGATATCGGATGTGTCTGTCTCACAGAAGGCAATCTTTTAATTCTGTTCACCAGATAAGCGTGCCACGAATGTTCGAACCGCTGGTAGAATTGCTGCTTCCACGCAGGGGGAAGTACTTTTGATCATGTACGATGATATTCATAATAAAATTACGACAGTTATGACGATAAAACGTTTCTCATGTCGAAACCATAACCGGTAATTCTGAGTCATTCTTATCGGCCCCTTCTTAAACAGTGAAAGATAATGTACAGTGGTGCTTGAAAGTTTGTAAACCATTTAGAACGTTCTGTTTTTCTGCAAAAATATGAACTAAAACATCAGGATTTTTCACACAAGTCCTAAAAGAGAACCCAATTAAACAAATGAGACAAAAATATTATACTTGGTCATTTATTTTTTGAGAAATGATCCAGTTGTAGGTCATATTTATGTAGATATACAGAAAATTATTTCAAGCACCAGTATTGGGGTTTATTCAAGGTATATGATCACTTGTAGGATTGTATGATTACCTCAGCGTTGACTTTTTCAAAATACTGATAACAACATTCCGGGGATGTGGACTGCACTGAAAACCCTTCGGCTGTGTGAGCCTCTACTGTTGTAACCACATTACATTTCTACCTCATCTGCCACTCCTAGCATGTTTATAATTTTATCATAAATATCAGCTATCAAACACACAGAAAAACATGGCATTGTCTCCACTCAAAATATTGACACTTTGGGCCCAATTTGGACATTTTCACTTAGGGGTGTACTCACTTTTGTTGCCAGCAGTTTAGACATTAATGGCTGTGTGTTGAGTTATTTTGAGGGGACAGCAACTTTACATTGTTACACAAGCTGTACACTCACTACTTTACATTGTAGCAAAGTGTCGTTTCTTCAGTGTTGTCACATGAAAAGATATAATCAAATATTTACACAAATGTGAGGGGTGTACTCACTTTTGTGAGATACTGTATATACAAGGAAGTGCAAAGATTTTCACCACTACCTTGTATGTTTCTAAATGATCAGTTCATACTGTGACATTGTGAAACGGTTATACTTTTAGACTAGCTTATCATGTGAAAAATGTGGGAGGAAAAACGTACCACCCCTAGTGTTTGTGTGTTAGTCGTCATAGTCTAGGAATCGAGTGCATGCGGATCCTTCTCTATTTACTGTTAAGGTAAACTGATCTTAAACATCAGACAGTATGCAGAGAAGTCCCAATGAGAAGGGCAAAGATGATTGAGGGCTGGGATGGTGGGTGTATAGATTTAATACAACGATCAGATTTATTGGCCAACAAGCCTCACGTGCAAGGAATTTGACTGGACAGTTGCTGAGAATATAAAAGAAGGTAACGTCCTCCAGAGTGGTGTAACCGCCTGAGGCTTTGTTCGATCATCGGAACATTGTGAGAGACTTTAAATTCAGATGATGCCTCAGCCGTAGCCAGCGGTCTGGCAGCATATTTGGTCCAGTTATCATTATATTAATGAAAAAAATAGTGCACGTATTGCTTGATTAGTAAGCATTGACGTGGAAATCAAAGCTGGTCTTTCAGAACGTAGTGTTATGGACACCAGTATGAAAGAAAATGCAGAATATAATACACTCCGAAAATGTTTTGGAGAGAGTCTGGTTTAAATTATATTATCATTAATCATTTCCATTATATCATCATTAGTCATCATTTCGAAATGAATAATTCACTCCCGGAGCCGGGTTTCATTCTACAAGGTTTGTACATTGGCAAACTATCCGTTGCTAGGGAAGGAATTGTTGGAGTTTGTTTATTTATTTAAAAAATGCTAGTATTTCCAAACATGTTGGAAGTTCTTGCTTATGTGACAGGCACTTTTTCTGAGGACTGATTTACCAGTTCACCACCGGACTGTATTGATACCTCTATCTGATCGCCAACGTGATTCCGTCTTTCTACACGATCAGGCATCTCCGTCAGTGCGAGGAAATCATTCAAGCAATAAATGCATCATAGAGCATGGAGTCAGTTCTTAATAATGTACAGTTTGGATAAAAGGTAGGCAATTCTCGTAATCTGGAAATTCAAGAGTATGACATTATGGTCCCGAGTGTAATTTACAGTATGTGCAGGATGCAGAAAGCCCAGCGTATTGAAAGTAATTGCACTAGACTGTGATTAATAGCTGTCTAGTGCTACATCAAGTCTTATAAGATGTAATAGCTGTAATAGTAGGGTGTAAAAGAGGGAGGTGAAAGATGTGGCGATATAAGAGAGGAAGTGAGGCTGTTAGAGGTCCATTATTATAGTCAACTCTAATCTCCCAGCAGGCATTTCGGGTTTGGCCACTGCTAGACGAGCTGCCGGGGATCATGTTCTTTCCTCTGTCCCAGTTTCAGCGGGGTGGGCAGTGGCTGCTTGAGCCAATGCCGCGAAAATGCTCTGAGGAAAGCATTGTTGCATACATGTAGTGTATTGTGTATAGCGTGTTCTGGCCCTGTATATATGGTATATGGTGTACTACAGAATATTCCTCTCGGTAGTATGCAGTACATTAGGCAGAAAGTGAGAATTATTGTGTAATATTAATGTCGTACACTACAGTCATGTGACTACCTGTCCATCAAATTTGCTTGTGATGCAGCTCTCAGTATTTTTGGTTACTGTGACACAAAATGTTTCAGTTTATGTTGGTTAAAGCCAAATATGATGGTCTTCTAATTGGAGAACAGAGGTGCTGTGTACATACAGTGAATCATCACACACTCGCCTTAACCTGTGTTGTATTCTTGAGTATCTCAAACAGACCTGTTGACGTGACAAATCCAACAGGCCTGCAGCATCAATGTCCTCTCTGACGTAAATGGCCACTGCATTCGAGTTTACTGAATAAAATTTAACAGTTGCACAAAGTGACAGTTTTAACATATCTTTAACTTATAACCTAAAACTTCTTGTCCAGTGGTTCTAGCACCAAACCTCTAGTCCAGTGGTTCTCAACCTTTTGTGAGCTCTAGACCCCTAGCATATTTCGAACAATCCCCCTCACTCCACAACAATTATTGGCTATATATTTAACATGTCTATATATGTTATTTTATTTGATCAATATCTAACATGTATAATATTAACATTGCACATTTAAAATCGAATCGATTTTTTGAAGATTTAAAAAAAAAACACAGTTTTTATTTTTTAATTCTAGTTTCAGAGTCACGACATCCTTGATGTTATAATCATAAAACATTACCTCTTTAATGTGCTCACAAACAAGAAAGTTGTAAACATCAAGAAGCTTAAATGACTTCATTAAAACCACTGACAGGTGAAGTGAGTAACATTGATTATTTCGTTACAATGGCACCTGTCAAGGTGTGGGAGTTATTAGGCAGCAAGTGAACATTCAGTTCTCGAAGCCGATGCACCGAAAGCACCTACAATGGGCACGTGAGCATCCGAACTGGACCATGGAGCAATGGAAGATTCTGGCCTGGTCTGATGAATCACAGTCATGTGCATGTGCATCACTTAGCTGGGGAAGAGATGGCACCAGGATGGCAGTATGATGCTCTGAGCACTGTTCTGCTGGGAAGCCCTGGGTCCTGGCATTCATGTGGATGTTACTTTGACACGTACCACCTACCTGAACATTGTTGCAGACTGAGTACACCCCTTCATGACAACGGTATTCACTCATGAAAGTGGCTTCTTTCAGCAGGATAATGCACCCTGACACTGCAAAAGCTGTTCAGGAACGGTTTGAGGAACATGATTAAGTGTTGACTCGGCCTCCAGATTCCCCAGATCTTGATCCGATCGAGCATCTGTGGGATGTACTGGACAAACAAATCCGATCCATGTGGGCTCCACCTCAATTTACAGGACTTGAAGGATCTGCTGCTAACGTCTTAGTGCCAGATACCTCAGCACACCTTCAGAGCTCCATGCCTCGACGGGTCAGAGCTGTTTTGGAGGTACAAGTGAGACCTACATAATATTAGGCAGCTGGTGTTAATGTTATGGCTGATTGTGTATGTATATAGTATGCTGTGTATATAGTATCCTAAATAATCTTCTTGATTGATTCTTCAGTCAGATTATAACTATGTAGTGTCAGGTTGCTAGACTGCTAACTTAAAATATTTTTAAAAAAAAAAAAAAAAAAAAAAAACACTCTCCCTCTAAAAAAAAAAAAAAAAAAAAAAATAAAATATATTATAAAATGATGGGACATGCCTCAGTACTATGTATTTTTTTTAACACACACCCAACACCCCCCCCTTCCCCCCTTCCCCCCCACCCATCCTTCACCTTTCTCTGTTTGCGCTTTTATTAGACCCATCCTTTTTTTTACACTTTTTACACTTACAAACCGTGCTGGCGAGTCATGATTTGATTTGATTTGATTTATGTCATGATTCTTCCTGTGCACCTGGATATGTGTGTCTATCCATCTCTATATACACACACACACACACAAAACACATTGCTTTTTTGGCCTCTGCACTGAAACAGGTGCGGTCCAAAGAAAGAGACAGAGTAAAATTCCATCTATCTTCCATCACACACGTGCACTACGTGTGTGTGTGTGTGTGTGTGTGAGGGAGTGCGGATGTGATTAAAGTTTTGATTTATAATGCATGAACAGTGCTGTGATCGTTATACACACTTCTATTATTAATATATCACGCGCGTCGGCTCAGTCAGTCTCCTTGACAGTGGTTTCCAGGACAACACGGGTCATTCAAGGTCAACATCTTTTTAGGGAGCAGCTGAGAAGGGGGAAGGGGCGGAATTGTGTGTGTGTGTGTGTGTGTGTTTGAGAGAGAGAGAGAGAGACTGTTTAGTCCAAGTTAAATTGTGTGTTTGTGTGTGTGTGTGTGTGTGTAAATTGACCTGAGTGTTGCTGCTCAGTAGAGTTGTTGTTCTAGAAGTAGAGTTGTTGTAGTAGAGGAGTTGTTGTTGTATTAGAGGAGTAGTAGTAGAGTTATAGTCGTAGTAGAGGAGTTGTAGTAGAGGAGGAGTTGTAGTAGCGTTGTTGTAGTAGTAGTAGTAGTAGTAGTAGAGTTATAGTCGTAGTAAAGTTGTAGTAGAGGAGTTGTAGTTGTAATAAAGTTGTAGTAGAGGAGTTGTAGTAAAGATGTAGTAGAAGAGTTATAGTTGTAATGAAGTTGTAGTAGAGGAGTTGTAGTAGTAGAGGAGTTGTAGTTGTAATAAAGTTGTAGTAGAGGAGTTGTTGTAGTAGTAGTAGAGGAGTTGTAGTAGTAGTAGAGGAGTTGTAGTTGTAATAAAGTTGTAGTAGAGGAGTTGTAGTAGTAGTAGAGGAGTTGTAGTAGTAGTAGAGGAGTTGTAGTTGTAATAAAGTTGTAGTAGAGGAGTTGTAGTAGTAGTAGAGGAGTTGTAGTAGAGGAGTTGTAGTAGAGGAGTTGTAGTAGAGGAGTTGTAGTTGTAATAAAGTTGTAGTTGTAATAAAGTTGTAGTAGAGGAGTTGTAGTTGTAATAAAGTTCTAGTAGAGGAGTTGTAGTTGTAATAAAGTTCTAGTAGAGGAGTTGTAGTAAAGCTGTAGTAGAAGAGTTATAGTTGTAATAAAGTTGTAGTAGAATTGTAGTAAAGTTGTAGTAGAGGAGTTGTAGTTGTAATAAAGTTGTAGTAGAGGAGTTGCAGTAGTAGAAGTGTTGTAGCAGTAGAGGAGTTGTATTAGAATTGTAGTAAAGTTGTAGTAGAGGAGTTGTGGTAGTAGAGGAGTTGTAGTAGTAGTAGTAGAGTTATAGTTGTAGTAAAGTTGTAGTAGAGGAGTTGTAGTTGTAATAAAGTTGTAGTTGTCATAAAGATGTAGTAGAGGAGTTGTAGTAGAGGAGTTGTAGTAGAATTGTAGTAGAGGAGTTGTAGTAGTAGTAGTAGAATTGTAGTAGAGGAGTTGTAGTAGTAGAGGAGTTGTAGTAGTAGAGGAGTTGTAGTAGAATTGTAGTAGAGGAGTTGTAGTAGTAGTAGTAGTAGTAGAGGAGTTGTAGTAGAATTGTAGTAAAGTTGTAGTGGTAGAGGAGTTGTAGTAGTAGTAGTAGTAGTAGAGGAGTTGTAGTAGAATTGTAGTAAAGTAGTAGTAGTAGAGGAGTTGTAGTAGTAGTAGAGGAGTTGTAGTAGTAGTAGTAGAGGAGTAGTAGTAGTAGTAGAGGAGTTGTAGTAGTAGTAGTAGTAGTAGAGGAGTTGTAGTAGTAGTAGTAGTAGAGGAGTTGTAGTAGTAGTAGTAGAGAAGTTGTAGTAGTAGTAGAGGAGTTGTAGTAGAGGAGTTGTTGTAGTAGTAGTAGAGGAGTTGTAGTAGTAGTAGAGGTTGTAGTAGTAGTAGAGCAGTTGTATTAGAATTGTAGTAAAGTTGTAGTGGAGGAGTTGTAGTAGTAGCGGAGTTGTACTAGAATTGTAGTAAAGTTGTAGTAGTAGAGGAGGAGTTGTAGTAGCGTAGTAGTAGTAGTAGTAGAGTTATAGTTGTAGTAAAGTTGTAGTAGAGGAGTTGTAGTAGAATTGTAGTAAAGTTGTAGTAGAGGAGTTGTAGTAGAGGAGTTGTAGTAGAGGAGTTGTAGTAGAGGAGTTGTAGTAGAGGAGTTGTAGTAGAGGAGTTGTAGTAGAGGAGTTGTAGTTGTAATAAAGTTGTAGTAGAATTGTAGTAACGTTGTAGTAGAGGAGTTGTAGTAGAGGAGTTGTAGTAGAGGAGTTGTAGTAGAGGAGTTGTAGTAGAGGAGTTGTAGTAGAATTGTAGTAAAGTTGTAGTAGAGGAGTTGTAGTAGTAGTAGAATTGTAGAGGAGTTGTAGTAGTAGAGGAGTTGTAGTAGTAGCGGAGTTGTACTAGAATTGTAGTAAAGTTGTAGTAGTAGAGGAGGAGTTGTAGTAGCGTTGTAGTAGTAGTAGTAGTAGAGTTATAGTTGTAGTAAAGTTGTAGTAGAGGAGTTGTAGTTGTAATAAAGTTGTAGTAGAGGAGTTGTAGTAGAATTGTAGTAAAGTTGTAGTAGAATTGTAGTAGAGGAGTTGTAGTAGAGGAGTTGTAGTAGTAGTAGAATTGTAGTAAAGTGTAGTAGTAGTAGTAGAGGAGTTGTAGTAGTAGTAGAGGAGTTGTAGTAGTAGTAGAGGAGTTGTAGTAGTAGTAGAGGAGTTGTTGTAGTAGTAGTAGAGGAGTTGTAGTAGAATTGTAGTAAAGTTATAGTAGAGGAGTTGTTGTAGTAGTAGTAGAGGAGTTGTAGTAGTAGTAGTAGAGGAGTTGTAGTAGTAGTAGTAGTAGAGGAGTTGTAGTAGTAGTAGTAGTAGAGGAGTTGTAGTAGTAGTAGTAGTAGAGGAGTTGTAGTAGTAGTAGTAGTAGAGGAGTTGTAGTAGTAGTAGTAGTAGAGGAGTTGTAGTAGTAGAGGAGTTGTAGTAGTAGTAGTAGTAGAGGAGTTGTAGTAGTAGTAGTAGTAGAGGAGTTGTAGTAGTAGTAGTAGTAGAGGAGTTGTAGTAGTAGTAGTAGTAGAGGAGTTGTAGTAGTAGTAGTAGTAGTAGAGGAGTTGTAGTAGTAGTAGTAGTAGTAGAGGAGTTGTAGTAGTAGTAGTAGTAGAGGAGTTGTAGTAGTAGTAGTAGTAGAGGAGTTGTAGTAGTAGTAGTAGAGGAGTTGTAGTAGTAGTAGTAGAGGAGTTGTAGTAATAGTAGAGGAGTTGTAGTAGAATTGTAGTAGAGGAGTTGTAGTAGAGGAGTTGTAGTAGAGGAGTTGTAGTAGAGGAGTTGTAGTAGAATTGTAGTAAAGTTGTAGTAGAGGAGTTGGAGTTGTAGTAGAGGAGTTGTAGTAGAGGAGTTGTAGTAGAGGAGTTGTAGTAGAGGAGTTGTAGTAGAGGGTTGGAGTTGTAGTAGAGGAGTTGTAGTAGAGGTTGTAGTAGAGGTTGTAGTAGTAGTAGAGGTTGTGGTAGTAGAGTTGTAGTAGAATTGTAGTAATTGTAGTAGAGATTTAGTAGAGGTTGTAGGTTGTTAATGAGGAGTTGTAGTAGAGGTTTAGTAGAGGTTGTAGTAGAGGAGTTGTAGTAGAGGTTGTAGTAGAGGAGTTATAGTTAGTAGTAGAGGTTGTGGATTATTGTGAGGTTTGTAGTAGTAGTAGAGGAGTTGTAGTAGAGGAGTTGTAGTAGTAGTAGTAGTAGAGGAGTTGTAGTAGTAGTAGAGGAGTTGTAGTAGTAGTAGTAGAGGAGTTGTAGTAGTAGTAGTAGAGGAGTTGTAGTAGTAGTAGTAGAGGAGTTGTAGTAGTAGTAGTAGAGGAGTTGTAGTAGTAGTAGTAGAGGAGTTGTAGTAGTAGTAGAGGAGTTGTAGTAGAGGAGTTGTAGTAGTAGTAGAGGAGTTGTAGTAGAATTGTAGTAAAGTTGTAGTAGAGTAGTAGTAGTAAAGTTGTAGAGTTGTGTTAAGTAAAGTGTTAATAAAATGCTGAGTAATTTAATAATCCTTTTATTTCTGTTTAAATAGATGAAGGTGTTTTCATGAACGTAATTTCAACTTTAAAACCGTGACTTTTTCTGCACTTGTATTAAAAGCAGATTTAGAGAATGTTCTGTATGAGCTCAGTCTGTGATGTTTCTGATCTAAACTCCTGAAGCAGTTCTCACTGAACCACAGAACCTGATGAATCACACAGTAACACTGTTACTGAAATCCCCTTCATCATGCTAGAGAACCCGCACGGAACCTGGCAGGAGGACAGGAGGACTTTTACAGTTGGACATGAAGCAACATATGAAACATTTCAGAGTTCTATATTCTTTTATTCAAAGATGCATCAAGATCTTGTTATTAATGATTTCTCTTCTCTTCTGTTCCTCTTCTCTTCTGTTTTTCTTCTGTTTCTCTTCTGTTTCTCTTCTTTTTCTGTACTCTTCCGTTTCTCTCCTCTTCCGCTTCTCTCCTCTTCCGTTTCTCTCCTCTTCCGTTTCTCTTCTCTTCCGTTTCTCTCCTCTTCCGTTTCTCTTCCGTTTCTCTACTCTTCCGTTTCTCTTCTCTTCCGTTTCTCTACTCTTCTGTTTCTCTTCTGTTTCTCTTCTATTTTGTTTCTCTCCTCTTCTGTTTCTATCCTCTTCCATTTCTCTTCTCTTCCGTTTTTCTTCAATTTCTCTTCTTTTTATCTTCTCTTCTGCGTATCATTCTCTGTTTTCTTCTCTCCTGATTTCTTCTTTTTTCTTTCTCTTCTCCCTTTCTGGGCTTATCATAACAGGGTTGTGAAGGAAGAGATTTCGGATGATAACACCAAGTTGCCATGTTTCAACGGCCGTGTAGTGTCATGGGTGAGTGAATGTTCTTCATGTGATGCCACACAACACACACAACGCACAACACACATATTCTCTATCTGTATCTTTCAGGGAACCGGCAAACCTTTGCACTAACTGAGCAGGGTGTCCACTGGTTTGCGATGACCATTACGTAAATGGATGTGGAATGCACAGCACAAAATGATAACAACTGTAGAGGATTATATCGATTATACTTCTGGCTTTGAGAACATTTTACCATCCAGAAAAAAATCCAGCTTTTTCAGACATGAACCATGATTACTTGTACAGTGTTAAAACGGATGCTTTTCATTGAGATTCATCACCTCTCCGTGTCATCATTAGTTTGAAGCGTGTGAGCTCTGCGTCACTTGCAGGCGTAACTTCAGGACGTTGTGCATTCCCTCACCTCTCCCGCTGCAGCAAGATAAACTACAGCAGTAACGTATTCACAACATGTAACACTACTCTGACATAGGACAGGTGTTCTATTATCAGAGCGTTTCACACGGATGTGGTGCGTGAGCGTAACTGAGCAGGGTGTGAACCGGACTCGCTTTAACACTTCGCCTGAACTCCATGTCTAGGCAGATTAAATCGCCGATGTTTGTTTATCATTTATGAAACAGCTGCTGCTTATATCTGACTTAGTGCCAGGGCGCGGGACATGTGAGGACGGACACATACGGCAGCTGTGTGTGTGTTTGGGTGGGCGGGGGATTGGAGGTGGGGTTTCCCTTTTGTTACTGAGGTTAAGGTTAGGGTAAGATTCAGCACCTCATTAATTATCTGCATTAATTATTACGTCAGTGGAAAGACCTCACAAGGATAGTAAGACAAATGCACGCGTGTGTGTGTGTCCTCGTGTGTGTGTGTGTGTGTGTGTGTGTGTTCTCGTGCCCAACCTTGCTTACAACACTCAGCATGTACCAATAAATCAATTTACAAATACACACGCACGCACACAGACAGACAGACAGACAGACACAGACAGATAGACAAACAGACAGACAGACACAGACAGATAGACAGACACGCACACAGACAGACACATAGACAGATAGACACACGCGCACACACACACACACAGACAGACAGACAGACAGACACACGCAGGCAGACACAGAGAAAGACAGACGCGCACACACACACACACTCAGACAGACAGATAGACACACAGGCAGACAGACAGACACACACACACACACACACACACAGTGTCAGAGACATCAGAGACATTTTCCCTCTTTACTTGTTTAATAGGGTTTTTCTTAAATAGTAATCTTGCATGTTTCTAGCTGTATCAGCAGGATTTTGCAGAGGGTTTTTTGTGATTGTTGCGGCCAGACATGCTTGATTTTGCTATGGCTTTTTTTTAAATTTGCGATTCAATTGACATGAATGTCTTTCACACTGCTGCTTGTTGGTAAATTCGACCTTCTAGCTGCACTCATGTTCGACGCACGTGAATCGAGGAGGGCTTCGGCTGAATGCGCGTTGTGATGATGTCACGCGACGCGTCTTGGCCCAAATCTGAGGAAAATCTGTGGACATTTTGAAAAGCTCCTCCGAATATAGTGGTGTTTGCTTGATTTTGCATTCATTTCTGCGATCGCAAAAAAAGACCTGGAGGGACTACTTAATCGTTAACGATTCTTTGAGTAACGTTAGACTACACGTGCAAACCCAATGCTTTCCCGTTCCCTCTTTTCCCAACACACACATGCATTTAAAAAAAACAACCAAATTTTGCCAAGAAACACGCCGGAAGAATGTATCCACTCAGGCACACACTCACGTTGCCAGATCGCCTGTATTCCTTAATCCGCACGCTGCTGAGAAACAGAAGGTGTGCTCTTTAACATCACTTACGCTTCCAGCCGACTTCAGATACGCTTTTCCCGCGGTGCTGGACTCAGGAAGTACGCGTGTCCTCTCTGTGCTCTCACTTCACATTCGCACCAGGAACTTTCTCATGAAGCTCTGGGCCTGAGGAAGCATTTATTGAGGGCGAGTATTGGCAGTGCATCACTTCTCTGCTTTTATCACAGTTTTTTTGGCAGGTGGGAGAAGTGCTCCCTCCAGTCCCTGTACTCTTTGGCTAGGTTGCTGTTTGAGAGAGTGTCTGTGTAACAATATTTATCAGCGATTCAGCGCTTTCCGGTTTCCTCCTACGTCTGGTCAACACGTTGGTATGGGGTGGGTGACTCGAAAATGCCCCAGGTGCGAATGAGCAGACGAATCCAGAGTGTACTTCTGTGTTCCCACGACCCTGACCAGGATGAAGATGAATACATGAATAAAGGATTATTATTATTATTATTATTATTATTATTATTATTATTATTATTATTAATTTCTTCTCTGACTTTCAAGATTCTGAGGACTAGCATTTACACTAACCCTCATGTCTAGTTGTGGCTCTTTTTCTTCCTTTTATGATGACCTTACTTACTCGCTAACCATGTATAATTACCATGGACAAGAATATTGACACACAAGGAATAAATTGGAAAATTTAGCAGAAACTCACTTATAATGGACGTCTAAATCTCACTTATAATGGACATCATCCATCCATCCATCCGTCCATGTTCTACCGCTTACTCCTTTTCAGGGTCACGAGGAACCTGGAGCCTATCCCAGGAAGCATCGGGCACGAGGCGGGGTACACCCTGGACAAGGTGCCAGTCCATCACAGGGCACAATCACATACACACTCACACA